>CM038793.1:132411170-132480531 GCA_021764765.1 Vicia sativa | reverse complement strand
GAATGAACAATGGCCTAAATGATTCTTCATTTCTGGCTCTGGGTGTTCAAGAATGCGCTCTGCTTCTTCTCGCCAGCTGCTATCCATTACATAGTAGCAACCGTCCGTGGTTTCATCAAATCTATGGTATCCTCTTCCTCGTGTTTCGATTTCGTCTCCGTCCAAACTCAAGGTAGTATAGATACCACGTTGTAATTTGTTGAGTGAAGATTCTCTCGACTCTCAAGTTATTCTGTCAAGATATCCTCGCTTTCTTCCGACTTGGAGTGTACTTTTCGATTCATCCGTTGTGTTTTAGAGAAAAGTCTCCTACTAACGGAGGTTTGTCTTCGTGTTGATTGTTTGTTGGTACTTGACATTTCTTTGTGGCTGGTCGCTGCTCCTTTGTCTCGCCAAAGCTTCCTTTCAGCCTTTCGACTTCGCTGCTGCCTTCGCCAACGTGATCCGGACATAGGTTTTTCCTTGAAATTTTCAGCCTCAATTCTTCCTCTTCGCAGTGTTGAATTGCTCTATATACCATGGCGTGACGGCATTTTGTTCATTGCCTTCCATTTATCTTTCCCCTTATTCGCTTCCGACTTGCAGCCATTTGTCCGTTGGTACTTCACCGGATTTTGAACGCACCCTCGAGCACCTTTAGAAGATAGGGCCGCCACAAGCCAGAATATGATTACCAAAGTGTTGACTCATCCGACCAACTTCCTGTGATTCCATGAGGCAAAGGGAATAGTTTCGAACGCTCCAAATGCATGTTCATGTCTGCAGAGCACCTTGGGCAAATCAGCCAGTTGCCTTTTGTGATAGCGAACTAAGAACTCCAACAAACTCTCCCCAACCCTAGGGTAACATCTGAACAATTGGTTGTCTTGGCGCCAGTTGATTCAGCTTGAGCCTTTGTTTCCTCTCGAAATCAAGAAGCATCCTCGTTGCGTATGATGCTGATCAGACATAGCATCATTTCAGATTTCCTTGTGGCACAACATGATAATCTTTGAGGCCACGCAGATAGCCATCCTCCATTTTATATTTTTCCTTTTCTAGGTATCTTTCCATTTCCTCCATCTCAGAACGAGGTCTCTCCATATCCACCATATTGATATCTGCATCTTCCCCTTTTTCGACATCATCTCTCCATCCTGATGGTTTGACATCTTTGATTCGGATCTTTGCACTTTCTGGGGCAGAGTATTTTACCAGGTAATCAAATTTTCCACTGGGTTCCCCTAGGGTATCCCAGACTTCCTTCTGAGGAATGCTACCATCTCCATCCTCCCCCTTTATATCATCATCTCCCCACCCTGTGGGTTTGACGTCTTCGATTGGGATTTTCGAACTCTCTGGAGCAGAATATTTCACCAGATAATCGAACTTCCCATTGGGTTCACCCAAGGTATCCCAGATTTCTTTTTGAGGTGAGGCTGGCTTTGTGATCTTTACTCTCTCCAATTTTAGCCTTAGGCCCTCAGTGGCCTGTGCCAACTCTTGCTTCTGGTCCTCCTGGCCCTCAGTAGCCTGGATCTCTTTCGAAACAACAGATGGTACTGTCTCGATCGAAGCCTCTAGTTGTTTGTGGACGTCCTCAGTGACTCCATTGTTGACTTCGACTAAAACCCAATTTCCATCCTCAGTGCTTTCTTCTCCTAATGGAGTGGTCTCTTGGTCTGCTTCCACCATATTGATTTCCCCAATGCACGAAGGCTCGGAGTAGTTGGTGTCTGCAACATCCAGAGGGTCTTCGTCTACTTTCATTTTTGGTTTGTCAGCAAACTTTAATCTGCCTTCTTTAATTGCATTTTGAATTAGATCCTCGAAAAGAAAACACTGTGAGGTCTTGTGGCCTAGAAAATATGATATTTACAAAATCCTCTTTTCTTTCTTTGATCTAAAGGAGGTATTTTGACATTTGATGGCACAATTAATCGGCCATCTTTGACAAGCAAATCGAAAATCTCGTCACACTTTGTTACATCCAAGGTATATACCTTCTTTGGGAATTTGTCACTTTTCTCATTTTCAACAATTTCTTTCCCTTTGGGAACTAGTAGTTTACAAGAGTAAGGTCCTGGTTTTAATTCAGCGAGATCTATTTCGACCTTCGAATTCAGGATAGTCTTCGACTTCCCGCTCGACATAGGAAATTCTTTTTCTTCTTATTACTTTTAAAAGCCCTGGCCTTTTCGGCCTTTAGTCTTTCGACTTGTCGAACCCTATCTGCTAACTGAGCCATGTCCCTCAAGTATTGTGTGTCTAATTTCTTTCGAATAGAATAGTCTAGGCCACCAGCAGCCATTTCGACTAACTCATGTTCAGGAACTACTGTGAAACACCTAGATTTCAAGAGCCTGAACCTATTTAAATACTCATCTATGGGTTCAGTAAACTTCCTCTTAACACTTGCTAGTTCCTTTAGACTTATTTTGGATTGTCCCATATAGAATTGTTCATGGAACAATCTCTCCAAGAGGGTCCAGGTATCAATGGATCCAGGAGGCAAAGTGGTAAACCAAGTGAAAGCATTTTTAGTGAGGGAACTTGGGAAATATTTAATCCTAAGGTTCTCATTATTTGCTATGTCTCCTGCTTCAGTCAGATACCTGGCTATGTGTTCGACTGTTAATTCATTGGTATCTCCAGCAAACTTTGTAAACTTAGGGATCTTGTAACCTTGGCGATCAAGATGCATTACATAACTGCTATAAGAGAGGCATAATTTGGCCTTCTAATCCATGTATTAAGACCGTTTTGGCCATAATCCTCTCTATGGTGGTTAGATTATTTTCTGCCAAGATATTGTCATTTCGAATTCTATGGACAACTGCATCAGCATCTTGGTTTCGACCCACCATGACAACTCCTCTAGGTTGTTCTTCTCGAAACCCTGGGGCTTCTAGTCTTTCGACCCTTGCCCCTGGTTCAATAACTCCCCTTTGTGGTTCCTCTCGAATCACTAGGGCATCTAGTCTTTCGACCCTTGCCAATGGTTCTATCAATCCCCTTTGTGGTTCTTCTCGAATCACTGGGACATCTACCCTTTGTGTCCTTGCCCCCAAATTAACTCCCTCTCTGACTGGCCTATAGGGTGGGTCATCAGCAATTTGTTCTATGATAGGTACGTTCGCTCGAACCAATGCCTGGTTCTGCCTACGCCCCTCTGGCGGAGCAAAGAAATCTGTTATTCGACTCATATTATCTGCATTTTCTCTATTTGTCACAGTCACATTTTGAACTATTGGGGCAAAGATTTCTTGCATAGTTTGTGCTAACACTCCTATCATATTATGGTTACTATCATCCATTAACTGCCTAAAAGCCAATTGATTCTCTGTGGTTAGGATAGGCAGTGTACTATAACCTACTGACCCTTGGTTATTTGTTATAAATTGATTAGCCCCAGATCCAAACCCTAATTGTGGTGACATGTTCGATGTCGAAGTTTGTAATCCTGCCATCAAAGATGTTGGCATCCCATAAGGGGGATTTCTGGGTCTATTACTATCGAAACTGGGTGGTCTAGTTGGTGGTGGTAGCGAAATGGGTTTGGCCTCGATGGTGGGACAAATCCCCAAGATACCCAGTGGTTCCTATATTGCCCAGGATCGAATTGTTTGTTGACATGCCACTTGTTCCGTTCGTAATACATTAGTCGAAGATGCAATGATGTGCATTCAAGGATTGCGCTAGACGTTCTCGTCGAAACATACGCATTTGTGCCCGCTCCATGTGGGGCGTTGTTCCCTTGTTGATTGTTTGGACTAGACATCCTATTATTTCGTTTTCTTCTGGGTAAGGGTTGGTTATTATTAGTTATTCTACCACTCCTAAGGTTCATATAACAATGAACTTAACACTCAGAAAGAACTTTATAATGATTATGTCTCAACAATCCTTATTTTTTATTTTAAATATTGCAACGACCAATGACTGTCCCACTGGGCGTGCCAATTTGTTCACAGTGATTTCTGGTGAAACAACCGCTAGTCCTCCAAACTATCGAATAAGCTTTATGATTGTTATTCAATTCCTCTAAAACGGTGGATCGACTAGATTGATCCTATGGGGTATTGGTCGTTTGGATATATTTAATAACTAAACTAGTATTAATGTTTAAGACTTATATTTAGAGTGTTTTATGTATGTCCAATGTATTCCGATTGCAGTGTTAAATAACTTGATGCCATGATTAACATAATATTGACTTGAATGAGTAAATAAATAAAGATTCGATTTACAAAGAAAAGTGTAAGTGCAGGAATACTTAAATGACTTTTAAATGTAAAAGACTTTTAAAGTAAGAGCATGAAATGTAAAAGACATCTGGAATGTAAAAGACATGAATGTAAAAGATTTCTGAAATGTAAAGGACTTCGAAATAGAAGAAAACGTTTAAATGCAGAAAGTAGTTAAATGGCTTTGAATGTAAAGATATGTAAAAGACATTGATGCGGAGATAAAGGATAAACTGGAAAGGTAAAGATGCTTTTACTAAATTATAAAGGTTTTGGTGCAATCATACGTACATTGTTCGAGCAATCGTTTCCCTAGCCATGTGGTATTTTGAATGTTTACTGAATTTTGTACAATAGATATGACACACGAAATCCTAACACTAAGACTTCTATTTATACTACTTCGACCATAATGGTCTGACTTATGAGATCATGCCACGTTCAGAACATGCAGAACACTGTGCTTCTTAGCTTCCACTGCCTTCAAACCGCTCCAACGATATTTTCTAACTTCCAATTATCCGCTCGTGTTTGAATTTCAAATGTTGTGGCTATCTTCGCTCGAACTCACTTCACAGACACAACCTTATTACCACTTAAGCTTTTACATATATCATCATAATCACACTCAAGCTCTGAGCTTTAGTATGTCTATTTGAAAAGCCATTTCTCCCATTCCGAACTGTGACATTCACTTTGTTCCAACGAACACTAACATCATTTCGTTTCAATTTGAGATTTCTACTTGAATACATCAAAATTTTCAACATAAAGATGCGACGAACCTTCTGTTTTATGGAGAAAACCTTCTTTTGTGCAATCCTGTACCAATATCAATGTCCAACCCTGGCATGTCTTCATATGACCAAGCAAAAACCTCAATATAGTCTCGTAGCATCTGAACCAACCTTTCTTTAACATTGTTCTCAAGACCCGCTCCTATCTTGATCTCCTTTCTGTCTTCAACAGTACCAAATTCACAACTTCAACTTGCTCTTCGTGGTGTTGATAATCGATCTTCTTGCTGTAGCAGATCGACAAGTTCTCTGGCACTTCACAATCTTCCTCACCTTCGTCTTCGGCTTGGTAGATCGGATTATCGAAATATTTAGCAATAGCATAGTCATATCAATCAGATTCGAGTGATTCGCGATGTATCACGTGGTGTGTGTAAGAAACACATAGCTTTTGAAGGGTGAAAAGAAAATAACAATTGAATGCAAAAGTCCAACGATTTTATTGAATGAAAATATGCAAATGATGATAATAACCTCACAAACGAGCCACGATGCCCCGGGTAACGCACTAGGCTTTAGAGTTTATTGTTCAAAACAAAAAACAAAAACAAAACAAAACAAAGCAATTACTCCTGTCTAAAGGAGATTGGTATGACGTCTTCAGTCTTCCAATTGCTGAGCCCATTGTCTGGAGTTGGGAAGATCCACTTGCTGATGTCGAAGTCATTGTCGTCGTCTTCTATAGCATGGATTCCACTCTGGCTGATGCGGAAAGGAAGTTGGCCGGCACGTTCGCAGCGTATCATCTTCTGACCTTTGATGGTGAAGCCTAAACCAGTCTTGTCAAATTTGAGAGGAAGATCAGGGAGCTGACCCCAAATAGTACTACCTCTTTCTTTAACTACAGCTTGAGCATCTTTCAGTGAGGCCATCCTAGGCGGAGCTTGCATAACTTCAGGAGGACGGAGGGTCAGGCATGACTGGGATTGTTTCAAAAGCTTGACACGGAGTCTCAAGAATTCACCTCCATCTCGAGGTATCGGAATGATTGTAGATGACCGACCATATTCTTCTTCACCACATATCGAACAACCTTTCACCGGGTACTTCAGCTTCTAATGCAAGGTAGAGGTACAGCGCCTGCCCCATGTATCCAAGGGCGTCCAAGAGAAGCTGGACGGATGTCCATGACAAAGAAAGTGGAATCAAAAGTCCGGGAACCGACTTTAATCGCGTATGAGCTCTCCAAGTATGCTCGCTTAGAACCATCAAAGCTCTCACGACTATATCAACGGGTCTCGCAACCCTTCGATGTCAAGTCGATCAAAATTCTTCGGAAGGATATTCCGAGCAGAACCGGTATCCACCAAAACATGAGATAAGGTAGTACCCTTGCATTCAACAGAGATGTGCAAGGCTTTGTTATGTTTCCATCTGGCAGGAGTCAAATCAGCATCAGAGAAGCCTAGGCCATTGTTGGCAGCCAGGCTAGCAATACAAACTTCAAACTGGTCGCAGAGTAGTGTCTTGCGGTACATGATCTTGAAACTTCACCAAGGCGTTAGCATGAGCCTCGAGCACAAGAGCAGAGCAAGCATGGAGATCTTGGACGGAGTTTGCCCTAACTGTTCCACCACATTGTAATCACTCTTCTTGATGATCTTCAGAATTTCCTCCATTTCTTGTTTGGAGGTGTCTTCAGCAACTTCCTTTGGCACTTCGGTTGAGGAGGTCAACGGCTCTTTCCTCTAGCTTGGGGAATGGATTGAATAATGGATGCGAGCTGGAGTCGTAGTGTCTTTTGAGGAGAGATATTGAGAGAATACTCTTCCGGTTCCGTCACCTTACTTGATCCGATGTTGTCAATGTCGGGAATGGTAGCTTCAACTGTAAGATCTTCAATGGTAGAGGGTCTTGCTTGACGCCATGATAGTAAAACATCACCCATAATTCCGGGATAGCCTTGTTAGAGGAATATGGAACCTGGTCTGAGAAGTAATGATGAGAGGTGCCACTCTAGGCGAGGATCGCAGAGAAATCCTTATTGTGTAAACATCAGCATAGTCTCGGGAAATCACCCCATCCGGTTGCCTTAACATCTTCAATAGGAATCTTGTAGCTCTCAGGGATGTGTACTTCACCATGTAATCAAACCTTCCACTTGGCTGACCCAAGGTATCCCATGCAGACGGTATAGCTTCATTCACATCTTTGATCTTCAGTTTCTTAGACATGTCTTCACACAGACTCTCCACAGGAGGTTTCAGGAATAGTATTTCACGGTTATCCATCATGCACTGAACACGTCTTCTCAACCAAGACAGCCAGGTGCAGATGGGCAACCAACACTCGGGCATCTGATTGACACCGGCTTAGCAAATTCTTCTTATTCACCATCGTGAGGAATGGTCATCTATGTTGAAAACATAAGTATCTTCACCAATAACATTGGAACTTGTCATGGTTAGGCATAGGCGCTGATCACATTCAGTCTCAAGAGGGTCAAACTCAATCTGCTTAGCTTCAATCATATCTTGAATCTTGTTCTTCAGAGCCCAACAATTGTCGTGGTCACTGGCTATTGGTGGTAAGCACACTTAGCATTAGGATTGTATCTCGGAGAGGAAGTGTTGACACTCGAGGAGGATCCTTCAGTAATCACTTCTTTCAACATGTGTTGCAAGGCTTCATGGCAATGGCATGATCTTGTAAACTGCTTCGTGGGCGTTGCTCGACTACGCGTGTTGTCTCTCACTGAGGTTGTGCCGATGTAGGATTGGAGATCACAATCGCCCCACAGATGAGCACGGTCGGTCTTGGCTCGACTTTTCGACCATACAGCATTGGTTTCTTTCTTACCACCAAAAGATCTCTTCGCAGCATTTGATGATGACTCTACATGAATCTTTCCACTTGATACTCAAGCCAATACCGTCAATATCAGCTCGGTGAATCCGGTGAAGAGTTTCCAATCAGATGATTGAAGAATGGGCCTGTCAATGTTCCCATAAACATATCAACCAACTCCCTATTGGACAAGGGTGGTTGAACTCTGCCTGCTAGATCTCTCCATTTTGGCATATTCTTTGAACTTCTCATCACGACCCATAGACATGCTCAGTAGCGCGAGTGGGTCAATTCAAGATTGTACTCATACTGCCAGAAAGCATCAAGTCACCCAAGTACGGATACGGTCATTCTCTAGCTAATACCACCCAATTGAGTTCCGGACAAACTCTCTTGAAAATAATGCATCCACAATCACATCGTGGGGTTGATCTTCTGAACATAGGACTTCAAATGCAGCTTTGGACAAGAAATGCCATCATACTTGGCAAAAGTGGGAACTTTGAACTTGGGAGGAATCACCACACCAGGAACAAGACTCAGATCATCAAAATTCAGCCCGGACATCTTCAGGTTTTCCACAGCATTCAGACGGTCTTCAAGTTGCTTGTACTTGTCATCTTCATCAGAGTACTGGCTATAGTCAGAGCTTATCCTCTCTTTCTCAGGCTCACGCTGGTCATCTTCATTACCCTTGACACTCCCCTCATTCTTGACACTTCCTTCTGAGAGCTCTATCCGGCTAACCACTTTAGGACCACCTTTGTAGCGTCTGCCCATGTTGAGAAGACCAACAACCTTCTTCTTTCTGTTGATGAGCTTCTTCAGATCTTCTTGGCCTTGGACCAAGCTAGTGAACATCTGCTGAAACTGAGCATTCTGAGCCTGGAGATCTTTGACAGACTGTTCAAGAGCCATTTCTGCTAAAATAAATAGCGAGAGAATGAGAAAACCAATCTTCAATGTACCTGTGATGCAATGTTATGCTATGATATGCAATGTTTATGCGAATGCAATGCAATGTTTTCAAGGACCTTAGAGATTTAAATTTGTTAAACAAGCACGAACAAACATTTATTAGTTCTCTTTTTATTATTCTTTCTAAGTACAAAAGATAGTTCAAAACAATAAAAGAACACATATAAATCCTAGAGCTCTAAATCTCCCATGGGCACTTCCTCTTGGTGCCGAGGTAGGCGTTGATGTTCCGCTCCTCGTGAAGTAGCTTGGTCAACTCTAGCACTTTCTTCTCGCTTGCATAACACTGAGCTTCAAATGTATCCCTCTCTTCTTTAAGATGAATCCATGATCTCTTCAAGTCTTCAAAATCGGTAGGCATGTCAGGATGGGGAATAGTATAGGGTACGTCACCTATAGCAACTGGTTCCATAATTACTGGTAAAACAGGCGTGAATGGCATCATGAGGTTTTGAGCTCGAGCTCACACCCATTTGAGGTAAGGTTCCCAAGGAATGGAGTTCGGTGCCCCAAAGTCTTGGTATCAGTCTCTTTACCATGCCCCAAGCGTGTTGAACCTTCGCGGTAATTCGAGATCGGTTGTAGTCGAACACAATATCTTGGAGAAGCATATCATGTGGACCATCTCTTCGAGCAAAACCAAACCGACGAGAGCTAGAGAAGGGTTGTAAGTAATACCTCCTTATACCAAGGAGGTACATTAGGGAATTCTCCACAACGCCAATGAAGGTGAAGTCCTTTGAGAGAAAAGATTCCAACGGATATCTGAATGAGAGTGACATTAACCTTTGAGACCATCTCAACCTTTGTTCATTCTTCAAAACTGATGGAGGAAGGTGCGAAATAAACCACCTGGAAAGTAACGGTACGCAACACATGAGAGTTCCTTGTCTTTTGATAGTACGAGTGTGGAGAGAATGCAGGATGTCTCCAAGCAAAGTAGGCACTGGATTACGGGTAAGAAACAACTTGATGGCGTTGACATCTATGAATTGATCCGAGTTAGGGAATAGAACCAAACCATAGATTAGGAAGGCCACAATGTCTTCAAATGCTGGAAACTCATAACTTTGAGGAATTCCTGCTTTCTTAATTAAGAACTTGGCAAGTAAACCCTTAACTCCACTTCTAGTTTCCCAATTGGCTTCAATGTCTGAGCGCTTAAGATGGGGTTGATGCAATGTCTGCACTTGGAACCTTTTCTAGACCGGTGAATGGCATTTGGTCAAGAATAGGTACCCAAGTAGCTTAGAGAACTCTTCCAAGGTAGGAACCAACCGATAACTGGGAATGTAAAGCAATGGTGTTTCGGATCAAAGAATTGAAGGACATGCATCATATCTTCTTCAAAACCAGATAACCAAATCAAGCAAGATAACCATGTCTTTTGATGAATCGGCATGATCGGAATTTCTCAAACCAATTCTTTGAGTGAGAAGGTATACCCATGAAGTTGATTCGATAGTCTTTCTAGAAGCCATAATCCCTACAAAACAGAGCAAAGATAAACCCTAGGTCCTTGAAATAGTTAGAAATGATATGCAATGCGAATGATGTCATGATGTCATGTTTAGCACACACAAACAATTCACACAATGCCTAGGTTTAAGGCTTGCAAGAGGTATAATTACCCACCAAAAGTTTGAGTTGGTTCATCCTGTCCTATAATAGTAACCGGGTTCTAGGAATCACATCATTGATCTTTCTCGTAGGCGTTTATTTCAATACGACTACCAAGTGGTCGAAAATATCCCAAAAGTCTCGATCTCAATGAGCGTAGCATCGAGTATCAACCAACCTTAGTCTGCTCCAAAGTCGGCCATCTCACTACCTTCTAATGGCCAAGATGGGTCAATTAAGGTTCTAAAAGTTTAGTTAGTGCTTGATGACACCACGCAGAAGCCAAATACTATCCTCAACTTGGAAATGAAGAGTATCAGGACATCCAAAGTGTCACACTAACGTAGCCATCATGTTGACCATTTCGATATACGTCTAACGGTCGCGACGATTTATTGCTACTTACCTAAAAGGAAACCCGGATCCGGGTGTAGGATCCCCACAAATATAATACCCAAGCAACCCTTAAAGATAAAGCAAGCAAGTCAAACAAAAACAAGAAAGTGATCTAGAAATCCTTAAGGTATTCTCTCTTTAAGGTGTTCCTCGCAGAGTCGCCAGTTTGAATATGGTGAACTGACTTTGTAGGTTTTTGTATCGCAAATGTGCGATAGCAAGAGTCGCCACCGACTTTTCTTTATCCAATTAAGGGAAGGTAAAAAGGTAAAAGACCTTCGTTAGATTTTGAGTAAGAGAAGGTTATGAAAAGGGAAGGTATTAGCACCCTTTCCATCCGTAGTTATCTACGGGCTCTTAGTTGCTCTTAGATCACTTTAAAATTGTGCTTTCTGTGTTTGACAAAAATGTTTTGAAAAGGCATTTCGCTTTGACTTTGTAATGATTCATGTAGGAATGTATACAAAGTGTTCGGAAATGTTTCTTTGAAAAGAGTTTGAACTTTGACAAAAGTGTGGTGTAAAAGTATTTTGATAGAGCAAGCAACTAAAAGTCTTATTACCTACTCGAATTGGTCGTTTTTATTTTTACGCCCTTTAGAATAGCTATCCATACCATTAGTTGGTAGGTAACCCTATCGTTGATGTAAGTGGACATCTGAGGGACACGAATGGTCATAGAGCAACTTGTAGGAAGTATCCTAGCACATTCGAAGGACTATCATCATTTTCGTAGGCGACAATCGAGGGTCAAGATCATGTATCGGAGTACATCGTATCTATGATCTTGTATCGGGGGACTATGATGATTTGTTTTGAAGGCAATGCGTTAGAATACCTCTACTTCGAGGAACATGACCATTTGAATTCGTATAGGCAACGAGAGAGAATTACCCTAAGGGGTGCGTGTGAAAAGAGTGTGTTGATTTCGTATATGTTATCTTGAAAATTAGATGAAGTGTTGATTTTTAGTTCGCTATATGTGATACGGTGAACTGACTTTGTAGGATTTTGTATCCAAATGTGCGGATAGCAAGAGTCGCCACCGACTTTTATTTTATCCAATTAAGGGAAGGTAAAAGTAATGTAAAAGACCTTCGTTAGATTTCGAGTTCGGGAGAATGGTTATTAAAGGGAAGGTATTAGCACCCTTCCATCCGTAGTTATCTCACGGCTCTTAGTTGCTCTAGATCACTTTTTTAAAATTGCTTTCTGTGTGTTTGAAAAAAAATGTTTTGAAAAGGCATTTCGCTTTGACTTTATAATGACTCATGTAGGAGTGTATACAAAGTGTTCGGAAATGTTTTTGTTTTGAAAAGAGTTTGAACTTTGAAAAAAAAGAGTGTGTGGTGTGAAAAGCATTTGTTTTAGAGCAAGCAACTAAGAGACTTATTTACCCACTCAGAATTGGTCGTTTTGTTGTACTTCTACATTCCTTTAGAATAGCGCTAGCCATACCATTAGTTAGTAGGTAGCTCCATTCGTTGGATGTAAGCGGGACATTCGAAGGGACATCGGATGGTCATAGAAGGCAACTTGTAGGAAGTATCCTAGCACATTCGAAGGACTATCATCATTTTGTAGGCGACAATCGAGGGTCAAGATCATGTATTCGGAGGCGACATCGTGGGTCTTATGATCTTTGTATCGAAGGGACTATGATGATTTGTTTGAAGGCAACGGTGCTAGAATACCTCTACGTTCGAGGGACATGACCATTTGAAATCGAAAGGCATCGAGAGAGAATTACCCTAAGGGGTGCATGTGTGAGAAGTGTTCAAAATATATTATCTTGAAGATTAGTGTGAGCTATGTTCAATTATTATCTTGCCACACGCCTAATTACTAGCAATTGATAAGGGTGCGGAAAGTAAAATGCGGAATGTAAAATGCGAATGTAAAATGTAAAGGTAACCTACGCTATTATGGCTTTGGGGCGATACATAATTTAAACTTCGGAAAATAAAAACCTAATTAAACTATTACAACCCATGAACAATTACATTATTGGAAAAATAGAATGATAAAAAGAAAACTGAATCGGAACAACCTGTGAAAGAATAAGAAATCGAAAATATGATGGAATCGAAATAAGAGAAAAGTTAGAAAATGCAAGTTTTAATATGAGAAAATTAATACATGTGGAAATAAGATAAATAAGTTAAAATAATTTTTTGGATTTTTGGAAAATTTAATAATTAAAATGCAATTAAAAGTGAATTAAATGCAAAATATAAATAAAATAAATATGCATGCAAAAATTATATTTTTTAATTTATTAAATTAAATAAAGATTTTTATGAAAATAATGTAAAAAGAAAAAATGTTTTTTTGGTAATTTTTTAATGCAGAATAAAATTATGAAAACAATTAAAATAGAATGAAAATATTGAAAAAATTAGGAAATAGGAAAATATTTGCAAACTTGTAAAAAAACAAAGTGTCAAGGCTGGGATTCGAACTGATGACATTGGCTTCACAGCACCCACGCCCTTACCATCTGATCTGGAGCGCACGCGTGTCAATGAAACGGAACGGACGGATTACAAGCACGCGTCATACCCTGGTTGCCTCGTCTCCGCGCCAAACTTCATCTTCCTCGATTTGAAATTTTGAAACTTCAGCGTCGGCTATTGCTCGACGCTACAGCCCTGGCTAATTCGAAAATCAAACACACATAATATAAATTAATTCTAAAGCCATGGATCGATTCCTTGAACCATTCCGAATGCAACGGTATAGGTCTGGTTGTCCAATTTTTCCTGTATAGAGAAACCCTAATTCGATACCAGAAACCCTAACAATGGCAATACGAGTTCTAAGCCATGGAAACTCAATCAAATAACCCAGATCGCTTGCAATCTTCCTACTAATCACAAAAACAACAACCAAATGTGTTAAAAATGCATGAAAAACAGAAATCGATTCTGGAAAAAGTAAGAACAAACCGAAATCGTATTCCTTGATTCTGGATGTATTTTGGCAATATGAGTATCTGGAATCACTCCTGGGGTATCAAGGAATGTGTTTGACACCTTAGAATTGATTGAAAACGGCTGAAATAAGGATTGCTGTTTGCTTCAAGAACTCGATTTTTTTTGAGCAGGAATAGGGGTTCTGAGCAATTTTTTTCGCCTCTCTTAATAGGTATGCATCAAGTATATGCCGATGGATTTGGGATTGAATTTGGAAAGATTAATCAATATTCAATGGAAATCAAATTTGATATTCTCATGAAATCAAATTTTCAAACTTTGTCCAATTTCAATCCAATCTTGCCAAATTTGATCTAATTTCGAAATTGCTGGCATTTATGGGTTGATTGGATCACAAGAAAGCAATAAAATCAATCTTCCAATTAATTTTGATTTTATAATTTATTTTAAGATTTAATTTGCATTTAAATGAATAAATTACAAATTAAATAGAAAATAAATCAAAATTCGTGGCATTGGGCTTGACATTCCTAATTGCATGAGGAACAAGTTAGATGAAGAAAAGTAGGCCCATTTGCAAAAGATTTGATTTTTGAAGTATCTCTCTTTGTGCATTCTTCCAAAATTGCCCAACTTGTGAATGGTGTAACTTGCTCAATTTTCCACATTTTGAGTGTTCTTGGACTTTTGGAAAGCTCTAAGAGTCCTCTAAACAATGTCTTTGGTCTCATCTCAATTGGAGTTACCATGCTCAATATATCTTCAAAACAAAAGTTGACTTTTGTTGACTTTGAAAATGACCAGAATGTTTTGAGCTATACCTCAAATGAAGCATTTTTGGACATTCTTGTGAGACATGAAGTTGTAGAGAATTGAATTTCCTTCAAAATGAGCTTTGGTGGGAAAATTTGAGAAAGTATGAGAAAGTTATGATCACCAAAGTTCAGTTGACTTTTCATCTAGAAACCCTAATTTAGAAAGTTTGACTTTTGAGCAAATCTTGAGTTTTCTTGATGAATCATGATCAACCCTTGATCAAATGATGAATGTAACTTCAAAATGAGGATGTTGACCAAAAATTATGAAGTTTGACTGTATGTTGACCAGTTGACTTTTGTCCAATACACCCGATTTTCAACCATCCGAGCAATTGTCTGAGGAAACTTGACTTGGAGGCTTGAAACTGACATGGAGAATCTTTGAAGCATATGAGGAGGCATGAAGACCATTGGAGATGTTGGAATCCATCTTGACTTGAGAGATACCAAACCCTAGTTTGGGTTGATTGTCTAGGAGAGAGTTTGTCTGATCAACTCTTGAGGAACTTTGAGCATAGATGTATGAAATCTTTTGAGAAGATGGAGGGCAAATTTTGGGGTATGACAGCTTCCCCTGTTCAATCTTCTTGTATTGGAGGGTTAGATTGACACGCTTGTCTTTCGTGACCTGGAGGTAGAAGATGATTGAACACTCGAGTACACCTGAAAATTTGCACTCGCTATTGTGGATGATGCGGGAATGGGCTTACAGATGCCATTTGGAGAAGTTGGAGACTTCGCTGGGGAACGAGTCGTACGCTAGACTCGAGGTTGTCAATAGGAGAGCTGACGGAGATGGGCTTAAGATGCCATCTAGAAAGGTCGATGCTGGGGAGTGAGTCGTATGTTAGACTTCGTGTTCACTTTGAATGAAGTTATTGGTCTGTATTGATTTTTAACCATATATGCAGCATTCTGAAAGTGAAGAAATGTTGATAAGTAGTCGGAGATGGGCTTAAGATGCCATCCAAGGCAACTGAGTCGTACGCTAGACTCTGTAGTTGCTGTTGATAATCAGAATAAATCTTCGTGCTGATTACTCTGAGGGAGATTGTAGTTGGCAAGAATGTGGATAGCTTCCCTGTTGTGCATCGGGTGTTGATCCATTGCCTGTTATCGGAGGATAACGAAAGGTGGTCTTTCGGATAGTTTTCCCGTCGGTTCGGGGCTTAATCCTGGACCAGTCGTCGGAGGACAACCAAGGGCGGTCTTTCAGATAGTTTTCCCGTCGGTTCGGGGCTTAATCCTGGACCTGTTTGCGTCAGAAGTGACTGTTACCTGTTTTGGAGAAAACAAGAGAAACTTTGATAGAATATTCGTTAGTTTTATGCAAAGTATGATGCATGACAGTGTATATGAATGACATATGCATGAATTATGACTTTATGAGAAATGTATGAATGATAGATGTTGTGATATTTCAAAACATATCCATCTTGAAGAAGATGCGGATATTCTGTTTGAGGATTTCTGACTTCTGCTTGGGGAATTGTGTAGGTGAGGACCCCGCTTGAAAGAGAAGAAAGATATCCTGATTCCTCCGATGCACTATCTGACCAAGTCTTGGGCCTAGATATTGTTGAGGAAGGTAGAGATTTGAGAAGCTCGTTGTTGGAGATCTCATAGACCTCGCTGAGGAGAACTGGAGGCGATCTGGGGACCTTGTATGTAGATCCTGCTGAGGAAATTTAAGAGGCGCCCATCGACTGAGTAGATCTCGCTGGAGAGCATTTGATGGCCGAGAGACGGGCTAGAAGAGTCTGAGTCCGTTGTAATCTCCGCTGGGGAATAAAAGGTGTATGTTTCTCCGATGCACTATCCGACCAAGTTCGAGTCCGATACCGCCGGGGAGAAGGGGAGGATTGAGACACGTCTCACTGGGATGAATACCTGACTGGGATGAGGTGTTACCGCTGAGACCGATGTAACATTGCTCGGTTGAGTGGAATCAACGCTTGTGGATTAACATATACTCACTGGGAGGTTTGTGAGTGACACCTTTGGGGATCATGCTCGTGGGGAATGCTTTGGTGACTTTCCGTCATTCCACCCGGAGCCCTGTAGTAAGTACTTTTGTGTTCACTTTTCGTATGTTTGTGATTAGATTCTTATTGTCAAATGCGATAGTCATTCAAAGCAAACGTTGGACTTATTGCAAACAACAACAATGTAAATTGTAAAGAAGCTTGCATTTATTTGAAAGGTGGCGTATGGCCAAGTAGTTTGTACACAAGAAAGGTAAAAAGCTATGCGGAAACAATCTCGTTAAGTTCCAACTATGCTAGTACTCATATATTTCAACTATCTCATCTCCTTGCTGTCAGTAGAAAGTGAGTGAATCGATCTTCGCCATTTGAATCTTGAATGCTGATAGTAGTCTGGAAGCAGGTGATCTGGAAGAGACATAGTCGTACGCTTAAATCCCTAACTTTTGCCTAGACCGCCCTTTCGGGTTTTCAGTCACATCGATACCCTTTTTGCCCAAGCCGCCTTTTCGTGTTTTCGACTTGCGGGTGTACATGTTTTGTATATATCCTTACTTTTGCCCGAACCTTTGGTTCGCCAGATGCCCTTATTTTTGCCTAGGTTCGTCGACCTAGCGGGTCTCTTTATGCGTAGTATTTTTGACTATGTCTTCACATGTGGTGTGGGAAGTCTTCATCCATGGTGCTAAGTATCATAGCTCCACCGGAATACTGCCTTGACTACAAACGGTCCCTCATAGGTGGGAGTCCATTTGCCCCCGGATCACCTTGTGGAAGAATGATGCGCTTGACTACTAGATCACCGACTTGGTAGACTCGGTGTTTGACCTTCTTGTTAAATGCTCGATCATTCGCTCGATAAATCTGTCCATGGCGATGGACGCGAGTCGCTTCTCATCAATCAAGTTAATCTGGTCAAGGCGGTCCAACCCAATCGCCTTCCTAACTCTGCCTCCTGAGGACTCGTTGAGGGTATCAACTCGGGGTAAGACGGCTTCCATACCGTATACAGAGAGGTTGCCCTCGGGATGTTCGTGCAGAAGCGATAACCATGAAGAGCAAATGGTAACATCTCATGCCAATCTTTGTAAGTCACCGCCATCTTCTCAGATAATCTTCTTAATGTTCTTGTTGGCGGCCTCATCGCGCCATTCATCTTAGGCCGATATGGAGAAGAATTGTGATGCTTGATCTTGAACTGCGTGCAGAGTTCGGTGATCATCTTGTTGTTGAGATTGGAACCATTATCTGTGATAATCCTTTCGGGAGTGCCATACCGACAGATAAGATTATGCTTGATGAATCGAGCCACAACATTCTTGGTAACAGATGCATACGAGGCTGCTTCTACCCACTTGGTGAAATAATCAATTGCCACAAGGATGAAACGATGTCCATTGGAAGCAGTGGGCTTGATTTCTCCAATCATGTCAATGCCCCACATTGCAAAAGGCCAAGGAGAAGTTAAAACATTCAGAGGTACTGGAGGTACGTGTACTTTGTCGGCATAAATCTGGCATTTGTGACAAGATCGAGCATAGCGGTGACAATCAGCTTCCATGGTGGACCAATAGTAACCTGTTCTCAAAATCTTCTTAGCCATGGTGTGTCCACTGGAGTGGGTACCAAATTCGCCTTCGTGTAACTCTTCCATGATACGCATTGCTGTTTTCTGGTCTACAGTGAGCACAAGTCGTGGTTGCGCTTGTATAAGATGTCGCATCGAGGAAGAATTTGATGCAAATCTTCTCATGAACTTTATCATTGATGTGATGCCCCACGGGATATTCCCGAGTCTCAAGATACCTCTTCACGTCATAGTACCAAGGTCTCTTCTGGTCAAGCTCATAACAATACGCTGGTTCGCCAAACTTCTCAATGATGATCCGGGAGCCTCGTTGTCCCATCCGACCTTGAACATAGATGACATAGTAGCTAATGCGTTCCAACCGATTCTCTTATATGATGAAAGTAATCTCTTCAAGTAGGGATCAAACTCAGAACATGCTCGATACGGAATGAGATTCGGATGCCGATCCCACTCGCCCTTAATTTGACTGATCACCAAAGCTGAGTCTCCATACACTTGTAAGAACTTGATTCTTAAGTCAATAGCAGCTTTAAGACCCATGATGCACGCTTCGTACTCGGCCATGTTGTTAGTGCAACTGAAACATAATCTGGCGGTGAAAGGCGATGTCCTCAGATGTAATGATGGCGCCAATGCCATTGCCAAGTGCGTTTGAGGCTCCATCAAAAACCATAGTCCATCGGGATCCTTGTTCAGGTCCTTCGTCTGGGCCTGGTTCTTCACAATCTGTAACTAGTAAAACATCTTCATCTGGAAATTCGAACTGCATAGACTGATAGTCATCTACGGCTTGATGAGCCAAATGATCGGCCACACTTCCTTTGATCGCTTCGAGAAGTGTACCGGATGTCATATTCGGTCAAGATCATTTGCCATCTTGCTATTCTTCCCGAGAGCTGGTTTCTCAAATATGTATTTTATCGGATCCATCTTGAAATCAACAAGGTAGTGAGTCAACATACTGTCTTAGTCGGCGAGCAGCCCAAAGCGCTGCAAGTTTTCTCGAGTGTGAGTATCTTGTTTCACGTCGGTAAACTTTTGCTAAGGTAGTATATTGCATGCTCTTTTCGACCAGACCATGTTGCCCCAACACACCCCATTGAGTTCTCTAACACTGTCAAGTACATGATAAGAGGTCTTCCTTCAAGGGTGCATCAGGATGGGAGGATTTGTAGGTACTCCTTGATTTTGTCAAAAGCGATCCGGCAATCGCTTCCATTCCACTACTTGATCTTCTTTAGTAACTTGAAGATTGGCTCAAGTAGCGTTAGTGTGCAATGAATCGCAATGTAGTTCAATCGGCCCAAGAAACCTCGACTTCTTTCTCGCGGGCACTGGCATCTCTTGAATAGCTTTAACCTTGGCGGGGTCAACTCAATACCTCTTCCATCGACTACAAACCCTAGGAGTTTTCCGGATCTCGACTCAAAGGTGCACTTGTTAGGATTAAGTCTCACTATACTTCTTCAATCATCAAATAGCTTCGCAAATGATCAAGATGTTCTTCTTCACTGTGATCGAGCTATCATGTCGTCGACGACCTCTATCTCGTGATGAATCATGTCATGAAATAATGTCACCATAGCATGATAAGTGGCGCCGTTCTTCATCCGAACGGCATAACCTTGTAGCGTAGTGCCCCACCGTGTAACAAAAGTAGTCTTCCATGTCTTCGGAGCCATTTTGATCCGATTGTAACCGGAGAAACCATCCATGAAGGAGAAAACCTTATGCCGAGCGGTGTTGTCAACCGTAACATCAATATGAGGAAGTGGAAAATCTTCGGACTTGCTTTGTCAGATCTTCAATCCACACATCGTCGACTTTGCCATCCTTCTTAGGCACGGGTACCACATTTGCAACCCACCGGGATAAGAGGTAACAGCTAAGAAACCTGCATTGAATCGCTTCATAACTTCGCTTTGATCTTCTCGACATCTCGGACGATACGACGAACCTTCTCGCTTACCGAGAAACCTTCTTTGTCGGCAATCGTGTACCACAATATCAATGTCCAACCTCGCATGTCTTCGTATGACCAAGCAAAACCTCAATATAGTCTCGTAGCATCGAACCAACCTTTCTTTAACATCGCTCAAGACCCGCCCTATCTTGATCTCTTTTTCTGCCTTCGTCAAGACCCAAATTCACAACCTCAACTTGTTTCTTTGTGGTCAGATAACTCGCTTCTTCTTGCTGTAGCCCCGCAAGTTCTCCGGCACTTCACAATCTTCCTCACTTTCGCCTTCGGCTTGGTAGATCGGATTATCGTCATATTTAGCACTAGCATAGCTTATTAACGAGATTCGAGTGATTCTCAGTGTATCACGGGGTGTGTAAGAAACACATAGCTTTTTGAAGGGGTGATAAAGTAAAGAAAGAAAACAAACAATTGAATGCAAAAGTCCAACGAATTTATTGAATGAAAATACGCAAACGACAGATAATAACCCTCGCAAACGAGCCATGATGCCCCGGGCAAGGCACTAGGCTTTCAAAGTTTATTGTTCAAAACATAAAGAAATACGAAAAGCAAAACAAAACAAGAGCAATTACTCCTGACTAAAGGAGATTGGTATGACGTCTTCGGTCTTCCAATTGCCGAGCCCATGATCTGGAGTTGGGAAGATCCACTTGCTGATGTCGAAGCCGTTGTCGTCGTCTTCTATAGCATGGATTCCACTCTGGCTGATGCGGAAAGGAAGTTGGCCGGCACGCCGGGCGATCATCTTCTCGACCTTGATGGTGAAGCCTAAACCAGTCTTGTCAAATTTGAAAGGAAGATCGTGGAGCTGACCCCAAATAGTACTCTTCCTTCTTCAACAAGAGCTTGAGCATCTTTCAATGAGGCCATCCTAGGCGGAGCTTGAGCAACTTCAGAGTGACGGAGAGTCAACAGCATGACTGGGTATTGTTTCAAAAGCTTGACAGGAGTCTCGAAGAATTCTCCTTCCATCTCGAGGTATCGGAATGACCAGATGACCTGACCATACTCTTCACCACATACTGTGACAACCTTCCTTTCACCGGTATTTCAGTTTCGATGCGGTAGAGGTAATGTACTGCCCCATGTATCCAAAGGCCCAAGTAGGCAAGAGTAAGTGGACGGATGTCCATGACAAAGAAAGTGGAATCAAAAGTCCGGGAACCGACTTTAACAGTAGTGAGCTCTCCAATCACCATTCGCTTAGAACCATCAAAAGCTCTCACAATATTGTCACCGGTCTCGTAACCAACCCTTCGACATCAAGCGATCAAAAGCGCTTCGGAAGGATATTCAGAGCGTAACCGTATCCACCAAAACATGATAATGTAGTGCCTTGCATTCAACAGATGCAAGGCTTTGTTGTGTTTCTTCTGGAAGGAGTCAAATCAAGATCAGAGGCCAGGCCGTTGTTGGCAGCCAGGCTAGCAATACAAACTTCGAATTGATCGGTGGTAGTGTCTTGCGCACATGAGCATTCTTCGTAAACTTCACCAAGGCATTAGCATGAGCCTCGAGCACAAGAAGTGAGCATGGAAATCTTGGACGGAGTTCCTAACTGCTCCACAACATTGTAATCACTCTTCTTGATGATCTTTAATTTCCTCCATTTCTTGTTTGAGGTGTTCAAGAACTTCCTTTGGTACTTCCGTTGAGCAGGATGAGTCAACGGGTTCTTTCCTCTAGCGGATATTGATTGAGGCTGGAATGCGAGCTGGAGTCGCAGTGTCTTTGGAGGAGATTTCTGAGAGAATACTTCCGGTTCTGGTCACCTTCGATCCGTGATGTTGTCAATGTCGTGAATAGAAACTTCAAAGAGAAGATCTTCAATGGTCGAGGTCTTGCTTGACGCCATGATAGTAAACATCACCCATAGTTCCAAGGGATAGTGTCGAGGAATATGGAACTGGTCTTGGAGAAGTGATAATGAGAGGTGCCACTCTAGGCACAGGATCAAGAGGAAACTTATCGTGTTAACATCAAGATAGTCTTCTCGAAATCACCCCATCCGTCGCCTTAACATCTTCAATAGGAATCTTGTAACTATCAGACAGTGTACTTCACCATGTAATCATACTTTCCACTTGGCTGCCCCAAGGTATCCCCACACAGATGGCAGTTTCGTTCGCATTGTCAATCTTCAACTTAGACATTTCTTCACACGCTTCTGACCGGTGGTTTCGTAAATAGTATCTCACGGTTATCCATCATGCACCGAACACGCCTTCTCAACACAACCATCGGAGCAGATGGGCACCAACGACAATTCTCTGGGCATCCTGGATTGACACCGGCTTGCAACAAATTCTTCTTAATACCATCGAGGAATGGTCAAGTCATCTATGTTGAAAACATAAGTATCATCCCAACAGCATTGGAACTCTTGTCATGGTTAGGCATAGGCGCGTTGATCACATTCGGAGTCTCAACAGGAGGATCAAACTCAATCTGCTTAGCTTCAATCATATCTTGAATCTTGTTCTTCAGAGCCCAACAATTGTCAGTGTCGTGCCCTGGGCTATTGGAATGGTAAGCACACTTAGCATTAGGATTGTACTTCG
The DNA here is from genome assembly GCA_021764765.1 of Vicia sativa. Classification (NCBI taxonomy): domain Eukaryota; kingdom Viridiplantae; phylum Streptophyta; class Magnoliopsida; order Fabales; family Fabaceae; genus Vicia; species Vicia sativa. The sequence continues at coordinate 132,457,853 of CM038793.1, read as the reverse complement.
GAGAGGAAGTGTTGACATTCTGAGGAGGATCCCTCAAGGTAATCAGCTCTGCATTCAACATGTGTTGCAAGGCTTGCGACAAAGGCATGTTGATCAGAACTGCCTTCGGGCGCTGTCACACGCGCTGTCCCGCTGAGGTTGTGCTGATGTAGGATTGGAGATCACAACTGCCCCCACAGATTGAGCGCGGTCGGTCTTGGCTCGGCTTTTCTGACCATACACAGCATTAGCTTCCTTCTTACCACCAAAAGATCTCTTCGCAGCATTTGAAGATGACTCTACCTGAATCTTTCCACTCTTGATACCAGCTTCAACGTCATCACAATATCAACTCGGTGAATCCGGATGAAGAATTTCCAATCGATGATTGAAGAACGGGCCTGTCAAGTGTTCTAAACATATCAACCAACCCTATTGGACAAGGGTGGTTGAACTCTGCCCTAGATCTCTCCACTTGAGCATACTCTTTGAACTTCTCATCGACCCATAGACATGCTTTGTAGTTGCATGCAGTGGGTGTCAATTCAGATTGTACTCATACTGCTCAGAAAGCATCAGCCAAATCACTCCAAGTACGGATACGGTCATTCTCTAGTCGATAGTACCATTCCAATTGAGTTCCGACAAACTCTCTTGAAAATAGTGCATCCACAATCACATCGTGGGATTGATCTTCGACATAGGACTTCAAATGCAGCTTTGGGCAAGACATGCCATCATACTTGGCAAAAGTTGGAACTTTGAACTTGGGAGGAATCACAACACCAGGAACAAGACTCAGATCATCAAAGTTCAGCCCGGACATCTTCAGGTTTTCCACAGCATTCAGACGATCTTCAAGTTGTTTGTACTTGTCATCTTCATCAGAGTGTTGGCTATAATCAGAATGGTCCTCCTCCTCTTTGGCTCACGCTGCTCACCTTCATCACCCGTACTCCCCCGGTATGGACACTTCCTTCAGAGAGCTCGATCCGACTGACCACCTTTAGGACCCCTTTGAAACGTCTACCCATGTTGAGGAGACCAACAACCTTCTTCTTCTTGTTGATGAGCTTCTTCAGATCTTCTTGGCCTTGGACCAAGTTGGTGAACATCTGCTGAAACTGAGCATTCTGAGCCTGGAGATCTTTGACAGTCTGTTCAAGAGCCATTTCTGCTAAAATAAATAGCGAGCAAATGAGAAAACCAATCTCCAATGTACCTGTGATGCAATGTTATGCTATGCTATGCGATGTTTATGCAAATGCAATGCAATGTTTTCAAGGACCTTAGAGATTTAAATTTGTTAAACAAGCAATGAACAAACATTTATTAGTACTTTTTCATTATTCTTTCTTCTTTTTAAGTACAAGAGATAGTTCAAAACAATAAAAGAAAACATAAACATCCTAAAGCTCTAAGTCTCCCATGGGCGCTTCCTCTTGGTGCCGATGTAAGCGTTGATGCTTCGCTCCTCGTGAAGTAGCTTTGTCAATTCTAACACTTTCTTCTCGCTTGCATAACACTGAGCTTCAAAGGTATCCTCTTCTTTGCTGAATCCGGATCTCTTCAAGTCTTCAAAATCAGTAGGCATGTCGGATGGAGAACAGATAGGTACGTCACCTATAGCAACAGTTCCATAATTACCGTAAAACAGCGTGAATGGCATCATGAGGTTTTGAGCTCGAGCTCGCACCCATTTGAGGTAAGGTTCCCAGGAATGGAGTTCGGGTGCCCCAAAGTCTTGGTATCAGTCTTCTTTACCATGCCCCAAGCATGTATAAACCTTCGTCGGTAATTCTGGAGATCGTGGTTGTAGTCGAACACAACATCTTGGAGAAGCATATCATGTGGACCATCTTCGGCAAAACCAAACCGACGTAGAGCTAAAGAAGGGTTGTAAGTAATACCCCTTATACCAAGGAGTGGTACATTAGGAATTCTCAACGCTCAATGAAGGTGAAGTCCTTTTGAGAGAAAAGACCCAACGGATATCTGAATGAGAGAGTGACATCAATCTTTGAGACCATCTCAACCTTTGTTCATTCTTCAAAACTGATGGAGGAAGGTGCGAAATAAACCACCTTGAAAGTAACGGTATACAACACATGAGAGTTCCTTGTCTTTAGTAGTACGAGTGGAGAGAATGCGGATGTCTCCAAGTAGGCACCGGATTGCGGGTAAGAACAACTTGATGGCATTGATATCTATGAATTGATCCGAGTTAGGAAATAGAACCAAACCATAAATTAGCAAGGCCACAATGTCTTCAAATGCATGGAAACTCATAACTTTGAGGAATTCTCGCTTTAATTAAGAACTTGAAAGTAAACCTTAACTCCACTTCTAGTTTCCCAATTGGCTTCAATATCTGAGCGCTTAAGGTGTAAGGCGGATGCGATGTCTTCGAACTTAGGAACCTTTTCCAAACCGGTGAATGGCATTTGGTCAAGAATAGGTACCCCAAGTAGCTTAGAGAACTCTTCCAAGGTAGGAACCAACTGATAATCTGGGAATGTAAAGCAATGGTGTTTCGGATCAAAGAACTGAATAGGACATGCATCATATCTTCTTCAAACCGAGATAACCAAATCAAGCAGATAACCATGTCTTTTGATGAACTGAGCATGGTCGGGAATTTCTGAAACCAATTCTTTGAGTTGAGAAGGGATACCCATGAAGTTGATTCGGATAGTCTTTCTAGAAACCATAATCCCTACAAAACAGAGCAAAGATAAATCCCTAGGTCCTTGAAATAGTTAGAAATGATATGCAATGCGAATGATGTCATGATGTCATGTTTAGCACACACAAACAATTCACACAATGAGCCTAGGGTTAAGGCTTGCATGAGGTATAGGTGATTACCCTACCAAAAGTTTGAGTTGGTTCATCCTGTCCTATAATAGTAACCGGGTTCTAGGAATCTCATATCACAGATCTTTCTCGTAGGCGCTTATTTCAATACGACGGCCAAGTGGTCGATCGAAAATGTCCCAAAAGTCTAATCTCAATGAGCGTAGCATCGAGTATCAACCAACCTCGGTCTACACCAAAGCCGGCCATCTCACTACCTTCTAATGGCCAAGATGGGTCAATTAAGGTTCTAAAAGTTTAGTTAGCGCTTGATGACACCACGCAGAAGCCAAATACTATCTTCAACTTGGGAATGAAGAGTATCGGGACAACCAAAGTGTCACGCTAACGTAGCCATCATGTTGACCGCGTAGTTATACGTCTAGCGGTCGCGATGATCTAATGCTACTTACCTAAAAGGAAACCCGATCCGGTGTAGGATCCCAACAATATAATACCCAAGCAACCCTTAAAGATAAAGCATACAAGTCAAACAGAAAGCATTAAAGGTTATCTAGAAATCCCTAAGGCAATTCTTCTTTAGGTGTAGTCCCAAAGAGAGTCGCCATTTCAGATACGGTGAACTGACTTTGTAGGATTTTTGTATCCAAATGTGCGGATAGCAAGAGTCGCCACCGACTTTTATTTTTATCCAATTAAGGGAAGGTAAAAGTACAGTAAAAAGACCTTCGTTAGATTTCGAGTTCGGAGAATGGTTATGAAAGGGAAGGTATTAGCACCTTTCCATCCGTATTCTACGGGCTCTTAGTTGCTCTAGATCACTTTTAAAATTGCTTTCGTGTGTTTGAAAAAAATGTTTTGAAAAGGTTTCGCTTTGACTTTGTAATGACTCATGTAGGAGTGTATACAAAGTGTTCGGAATGTTTTGTTTTGAAAAGAGTTTGAACTTTGAAAAAAGTGTGTGGTGTGAAAAGCATTTTTTAGAGCAAGCAACTAAAAGACTTATTTACCCACCAGAATTGGTCGCTTTGTTGTATTTACATTCCTTTAGAATAGCGCTAGCCATACCATTAGTTAGTAGGTAGCTCCATTCGTTGGATGTAAGTGGGACATTCAGGACATCGGATGGTCATAGAAGGCAACTTGTAGGAAGTATCCTAGCACATTCAAGGACTATCATCATTTTCGTAGGCGACAATCGAGGGTCAAGATCATGTATTCGGAGGCGACATCGTGGGTCTTATGATCTTTGTATCGAAGGGACTATGATGATTTGTTTGAAGGCAACGGTGCTAGAATACCCTACGCTCGAGGGACATGACCATTTGAAATCGAAAGGCATCGAGAGAGAATTACCCTATGCGTGTAGAAGTGTGTCAAATTCAAAATATATTATCTTGAAGATTAGTGTGAGCTATGTCCAATTATTATCTTGCCATACACGCCTAATTACTAGCAATATAAGCGGAAAGTAAATGCGGAATGTAAATGCGGAAAGGTAAATCCTACGCTATTACATGGCTTTGGGGCGATACATAATTTAAACTTCATGGAAAATAAAACCTAATTAAACTATTACAACCCATGAACAATTACATTATTGAAAAATAGAATGATAAAAGAAAAACGTGAATCGGAACAACCTGTGAAAGAATAAGAATGGAAATATGATGAATCGAATAAAGAGAAAGTTAGAAAAATGCAAGTTTTAATATGAGAAAATTAATACATGCTGAAATAAGATAAATAAGTTAAAATAATTTTTGGGATTTTTAGCAAAATTTTATTTAATAATTGCAATTAAAAGTGAATTAAATGCAAAATATAAATAAAATAAATATGCATGCAAAAATTATATTTTTTAATTTATTAAATTAAATAAAGATTTTTATGAAAATAATGTAAAAAGAAAAAATGTTTTTTGGTAATTTTAATGCGTAATAAAATTATGAAAACAATTAAAAGAATGAAAATATTGAAAAAATAGAAAATAGGAAAATATTTGCAACTTGTAAAACAAAGTGTCAAGGCTGGATTCGAACTGATGACATTGGCTTCACAAACACCACGCCCTTACCATCTGATCCGAACGCACGCTGTCAACAATGAAACGAACGGACGGATTACAAGCACGCCATGCCCTCGTCAGCTTCGCCCGCGCCAAACTTCATCTTCCTCGATTTGAAATTTTGAAACTTAGCCGCTATTGTCGACGCCACAGCCCCTGCTAATCTGAAAATCAAACACACAATATAAATTAATTCTAAAGCCATGGATCGATTCCTCGGCATTCCAATGCAATGGTATAGGTCTGTTGTCCAATTCCTGTATAGAGAAACCCTAACGATACCGTGAACCCTAACAATGGCAATACGAGTTCAAGCCATGAAACTCAATCAAATAACCCGCATCGCTTGCAATCTTCCTACTAATCACAAAACAACAACTAAATGTGTTATGCATGAAAAATGTAAATCTTTGGAAAAGTAAGAACAAACCGAAATCGTATCTTGATTCTGGATGTATTTTGGCAATATGAGTATCTGGAATCACTCCTGGGGTATCAAGGAATGTATTTGACACCTTAGAATTGATTGAAAACGGTGAAATATATTCATTGCTTTCAAGAACTCGATTTTTTGAGCTTGAGAATAGGGTTTCGAGCAATTTTTTCGTCCTCTCTTGATAGGTATGCATCAAGTATATATGCTGGATGGATTTGGGATTGAATTTGGAAAGAATTAATCAATATTCAATGGAAATCAAATTTGATATTCTCATGAAATCAAATTTTCAAACTTTGTCCAATTTCAATCCAATCTTGCCAAATTTGATCTAATTTCGAAATTGCTGGCATTTATGGGTTGATTGGATCACAAGAAAGCAATAAAAATCAATCTTCCAATTAATTTTGATTTTATAATTTATTTTAAGATTTAATTTGCATTTAAATGAATAAATTACAAATTAAATAGAAAATAAATCAAAAATTCGTGGCATTGGCTTGGACATTCCTAATTGCATGAGGAAAAGTTAGGATGAAGAAAAGTAGGCCCATTTGCAAAGATTTGATTTTTGAAGTATCTCTTTGTGCATTCTTCCAAAATTGCCCAACTTGTGAATGGTGTAACTTGCTCAATTTTCACATTTTTGAGTGTTCTTGGACTTTTTGGAAAGCTCTAAGAGTCCTCTAAACAATGTCTTTGGTCTCATCTCAATTGGAGTTACCATGCTCAATATATCTTCAAAACAAAAAGTTGACTTTTTGTTGACTTTGAAAATGACCTGTAATGTTTTGAGCTATACCTCAAATGAAGCATTTTTGACATTCTTGTGAGACATGAAGTTGTAGAGAATTGAATTTCCTTCAAAATGAGCTTTGTGGAAAATTTGAGAAAGTATGAGAAAGTTATGATCAGCCAAAGTTCAGTTGACTTTTCATCTAGAAACCCTAATTTAGAAAGTTTGACTTTTGAGCAAATCTTGAGTTTTCTTGATGAATCATGATCAACCCTTGATCAAATGATGAATGTTACTTCAAAATGAGGATGTTGACCAAAAATCAGAAGTTTTGACTGTATGTTGACCACAGTTGACTTTTTGTCCAATACAACTGATTTTCAACCATTTGAGCAATTGTCTGAGGAAACTTGACTTGTGAGGCTTGAAACTTGACATGGAGAATCTTTAGCATAGGAGGAGGCATGACCATTGGAGATGTTGAAATCCATCTTGACTTGAGAGATACCAAACCCTAGTTTGGGTTGATTGTCTAGAGAGAGTCTCGATCAACCTTAAGGAACTTTGAGCATAGATGTATGAAATCTTTGAGAAGATGGAGGGCAAATTTTGGGTATGACACCATACATGCCTAATTACTAGGAGTTTATAGGGTGCGGAAATTAAATGCGGAAATGTAAAGTGCGGAAAAATAAATCCTACGCTTATTACATGGCTTTCAGCATATACATAATTTAAAAGTGCGGAAAATAAAAGCCCAATTAAACTATTACATCCCATAAGCAGTTACATAATTGAAAAGAGAAACGATAAAAGAAATCGTCAAACGGGATAACCCAGAAAAGATAAGAAATCGGAAATTCAAAGAAATCGAATAAGAGAAAAAATAGCAAAAAATGATAATTTTAAATGAGAAAAATATTTGGCGTTGAAATAACATTAGTATGCTAAAATAATTTTTTAGATTTTTGAGTTAATTTAATAATTAAAAATCAATTAAAGGTGATTTAAATGATAAATTAACAATTAAATATGCATGCAAAATAATATTTTAATTTTATAAATTAAATAAACATTTTATGGAAATAATGCAAAAAGAAAAATATTTTTTGGTATTTTAATGCATGATAAAAAAATTATGAAAGAAAATAAAATGCATGGAAAATATTAAATAGAAAATATGAAAATATGAAAAAATATGTTAGTTTGTAAAGGAAGCAAAAATAAATGGTCCTTGCAAGAATCGAACCGTGACCTAGCCTCACAACGCGCTGCAACGAACACGTTTTAAACCAGATTGAACCTGGCCACTCAAATCACGCGCGACGACATCGTCTTCTTCGCTTGAATCCTACTAATTTTCCGCCTATCGTTCGGACGCTATGACCCCTACACATCAAAATCACATACAAGTATAAATGAAATCTAGCCATGGTTCGATTCGTCTTGGTCCACTGACATCCTGGTAATCGATTTGGTCCAATTTAACCTAATTAGAGAAATCTAAAACGTGACCGAAACCCTAATCATGGTATATCATGTTTCCGCCACGAAATTCAATTGATGACCCAAAAGCTTGTAAACCTTGTTCTAAGCACGAAACAAACATCAAAACAAATTAACAATGCATGAATAACAGAATTCGAATTTGAAAAAGTATGAACAAACCAAATCGATTTCGTGTTTCTTGATGCTTTTGGACAATGTAAAGGTTTGAATCATCTGGGGTATCAAGGAACGTTTGGATGCTCAAAATCGATTGAAACAGCTGAATCTAAGGCTGCTAGTGACTTGTAGTGCACGGTTTTTTGAGTTTGAATAGGGTTTCTCCAAGCAATTTCTCTCCGTTTCATTCATGTGGTATGTATTGTATATATATAGTAGATGGAATTGATTTGAGAAGAAATCATCATCAATCAATGTAAAATATATTTGATTTTGTACAAAATCAAATTTCTTTTGATCAATTTCAATCTCTTTCCAAATCCAAATTTCGAAATGTTATTTTTTAGGTTACTTGGATCTCAGGATGAGAGAAAAAATCAATTTGCAATTAATTTTGATTTTATACCTTATTTTTGAATTTAATTTGTATTTAAATGAATAAATCCAAATTAAATAGAAAAATAAAATAAAAATTCGTGGTATTGGGCTTGGATATTCCTAATTGTATAAGGAACAAGTTTGATGAAGAAAAGTAAGCCCATTTGCAAAAAATTGATTGTTACAAGTATCTCTTTTGTGCACTTCTTCAAAATTGCCCAACTTGTGAATGGTGTATCTTGCTCAATTTTCCATATTTTTAGTGTTCTTTGACTTTTGGAAAGCTCTAAGAGTCCTCTAACCAACCTCTTTGGCTTCATCTCAATTGGAGTTTCCATGCTCAATATATCTTCAAAACAAAATGTTGACTTTTGTTGACTTTGAAAAGGACTCAGAATGTTTTGATCCATACCTTCCAAATGAAGCATTTTTGAACATTCTTGTGAGACATGAAGTTGTAGAGAATTGAATTTCCTTCAAAACAAGGGTGATGGAAAAATTCTGAGAAAGTATGAAGAAGTTATGCTCAGTCAAAGTTTGTTGACTTTTCCTCAAGAAACCCTAATTTGAAAGTTTGACTTTGAGCAAATCTTGAGTTTTCTTGATGAATCATGATCAACCCTTGATCAAATGATGAATGTAACTTCAAAATGAGGATGTTGACCAAAAATAATGAAGTTTGACTGTATGTTGACCACAGTTGATGTTTTGTCCAATACAACTAATTTTCAACCATCTCAGCAATTGTCTGAGGAAACTTGACTTGTGAAGCTTGAAATTTGACATGGAGAATCTTTGAAGCATATGAGGCATGAAGACCATTGGAGATGTTGGAAGTCCATCTTGATCTGAGAATCACCAAACCCTAGTTTGGGTTGATTGTGTAGGAGAGGGTTTATCTGATCAATCCTTGAGGAACCCTTGAGTATGGATGTATGAAATATCTTGAGAAGATGGAGGGCAAATTTTGGGGTATGACACCTACAAATAGGGAAGGGCTAACTTTACGCCTTCTTTTCCTCTTTTCTCATTATATTGCATTTATTCTTTTCCCAAGAAATCCTCCTTTCACATTTTAACAACCCCTCTGCATTCTTGTCGTCAGTTGCTTCAAAAAACCCTCTTCCAATCATCCAATCATCCACTCAGGTATCCTCTTTCTCTTTATTTATTTATTATTTTAATCAGAAAATGGTCGTTATTAGAGAGTGCGATGACTTCGGTCGCAAAATACACTTAGGAAACGAAGAACGCAAAATCTTGTTTGAGGATTGCATGCGTGAGATGAGAGATGCTCAGAGGGTATCTGAACTAAAAAGGGTTACGGATGGGTTTAATCAAGTTTTTTTACTTAACAAGATTCCGATTTCGACTCTTCGTGTCTGGTGGAGCTTATAATGCAATCCAACAAATTAATCAAAGGAGAATATAGGCTTCAAGCAAAGCTTGATACAAGGTGTCGAGATCGCTACCATGCATTCTCTCTAGAACGTTTCATCCACAGGGAATGAGGATGATGTGATCTTAGAACCCTGTGAAACTGGGGAAAACGTTTGTATGATCCGACCTAAAGGAGTTGATTCCGAATGGTTCTACTTTTATACCGGGGTCATAGAAGAGTTTAGTATCCAATTTCCCCTCTCTGATTTTGAGACTGTCATCCTACGAACCATGAATGTTGCTCCCTCTCAACTCTGCCCAAATAGTTGGGGGTTTATCAGGGCATTTGAGGTAATATGCCACGCCCTCCTAATAGCCCCCACTATCGGCCTATTTTTCTCCTTCTTCGAGATAAAAAGTGCTGAGTCTGGAAGCTGGGTTGCCATCAACGGTATCCCAAAAAGGAGCTTCCTTCAAGCCTATACCCCAAACTTCAAAGGTTACAAGGAACGCTTCGTCCGGATCAAATGTGGGCCCCGGTGCCCCCAAGTTATCTATGGTGCCGACGGGCACCACAAATTTCCTTTATATTGGACCAGCGACCCGCTCCCTATCTCCGGCTTTGATTATGACAGCCTAAATGAATCTGAGACCCTTTCCTTAGAAGTTTTGGAATCTTTCAGGCCAATCAGGGTCAAGGACTTGCTTGCCCTGCCTCTAAAGGAAGTCCCTGACTTCCTAGGTAAGAAGTTTCTAACAAGTTTCTTACACTCCTTCCCATCATTCCTGTCTAATTCTTTTTTGCTCTTCTTTTAATACAGACAAAATGACTGACATGTCCGTGAAGGAATAAAGGAAGTTGATGGCGGCGCTCGTTTGCTCGGATGGGTGATGGTGGCCTTTTGAGACCAAGTCGGACCTAGCGGGCTGGAGATCCGCATTCCAAGAAAAAGAATGTCGTCCCGAGCAAGTGCACTGGAAGCTGCCGTGATTACTGCTTCTTCGGTCAAGCGCTCTGTTGAGCTTGAACCAACTATTGAGCTCGCCCCAAAGAAGCTAAAAACCATTATGGGGAACGAGAACAATTCAGCGGACTGGGAAATGTCAACTTTGTTGAAGGAAACCGTGGCAATTCAAGTCTTCCATAGAGAATAAGTTTTGGTCTACCGATTTTGACGGTCTCAAATTTCTATACGATCATCACATTGCTACTGAAGACGTAACCAAGCTAAGGAATCTGGGTTTGCAGCAGATAACAAAACAGCCGAGAGCTCAGATTCGATGAGGTGTGCAGATTACCGTAGCCTGCTGAGTCTGGTGACGATGTGGAATAGAAAAAGTCCGACCTGGAGAAAGAGATCACAAGGCTGGCCGATAACGAGAAATTCCTTTATGACGCGAACAATGTGCTCAAGAACAAAATCGTGGAAGCCGCTGCAAGCATCACGGACCTAGAGAGCAAAAACTCGGAGTACGATAACCGGATAAAAGCTTTAGAGGAAGAACTTGCTCAAACCAAAACTTCGGCTAGCGAGTTAACAGCTAAGCTCCAAGATTCCGAGAAGTCTCGCTCCGACTTGCAAGATGCCCTGGAGAAATCCCGAATGGACGTGCTGAACGCCGGGGACTTGGATTTTGACCGAGCCAAAGCTCAGGTCACTTGTCTATATCCTGATTTGGATATCTCGGAAGTTGACTTTTTAAGGCTATTGTTGACGGAAGTCAGGAGATCGATGAAGATGATAGTGAAGTCACACAAAGCGAGAGAATGGCAACATACCGCCAACCCCAATAATCGATCATCCTTAATGTTTTGTATTGTTGTTTCTTTTTTTGTAGTTATTCATCCCCCCTTGGTGGATGCATTTTGTATGTTTGAACTTTGACCCTTCGGGCTTTTGATACTGCTGCAGCGTGTTTATTTTTGCTAAAACATCGTTTAACTACATGATTGCTTGCATATAGTTGTGAACAATTTTATGTTATGTATTAGCCCCCTGAGCCATAGGGTGCATCAAACGACCTTAATGTCTTCGACGAGCACGCTACAACTATTCACAACGCAATATACTTCTTCATACCATGCTTAAACCGCTGCTGTAAAGTCAATCCGAGTTTGGACCGAGTTTTGGGGTAACCGAGGTTCCCTCCTTGGATTCGAGGAATTACTGCCACTGAGAGTTGATCTGAGATAGGAGCAGAGCTCTGCAAGACGTACCCGTGGCTCCCGCCTTGGATTCGAGGAATTACCGCCACTGAGAGTTGATCCAAGATAGGACCGAGCTTCGCAGACGCACTATGGCTCCCGCCTTGGATTCGAGGACTTACCGCCACTGAGAGTTGATCCGAGATAGGACCAGAGCTCTACTGGACGTACCCGTGGCTCCCGCCTTGGATGGAAGTCATAATTTGCAAAACAAATAACATATTATAGGTGCCTCATTAAAAACCGTGGCCCTTGCCTAGGGAAAAGAGTGCACCATTTATTTTACATCATCACAATGTCTAACTGAAATACAATTTAAGATTAACAACATTCCAGGTCCTGGGAAACTCGGACCCGACCAACGTTTCCAACTTATAAGCCCTGCAGCAATTTCTCCGAGACCCGAACGGTCATTCCCAATTAGATCCAGCCATTCTCTTGGTTGGATCATTGCTTTTTGAGCACTAGATCTCCGACCTTGAAACCGCGCTGCTTTACTTTTTGTTGAAACGACTGGTCATCCTCTGCTTCACTGCCCCCGACATGGGTCGTGCCCCCACCTCCTCCAATGATCCGCCTCATCCAAAGCCGCTTATTGGACCTCCTCAAGTACTCACGCCTCCAAGATGGCAAGGCAACCTCCACCGGAATCATGACATCGACTCCAAAAACCATCCTAAAAGGAGTCTCCTAAGTCGTGGAGTGAACTGTGGTGTGGTACCCCCACAACACTTCCTGTAGGCATTGCGCCCATAGCCCCTTAGCGGAATCCAGGTTCTTCCTTAACGCACTCAAGATTACTTTGTTGGCTGACTCGGCCTGTCCATTTGCCTGTGGGTGTTCTACGGATATGAATTTATTTTGAATTCCGAGCTCTTTGCAGAATTCCACCACCGAAACGCTTGCAAATTGTGCTCCATTATCAGAAACAATAACCCGAGGTAACCCGAAACGACAAATAATATTCCTCCAATAAAAACGTCGAACCCGATCTGTCGATATCCGGGACACTGCCTCGGCCTCCACCCACTTAGTGAAATAATCAACAGCCACAATTAAAAACTTCAACTGTCCCGGGGCCACTGGGAACGGCCCTAGGATGTCAGCCGGAGTGTGAATACCCGGAGCAAATGCTTGGCACTTTGCACATCGTACACATACATTGCACAATCTTTGCCGAGTAGGCCGTGTACCCAACTCTTAGGATTCGACCACCAAAGCTCTAGCACCTCCGTGATTTGCTGCACCCCTCATGAACTTCTTTAATTACCACCAATACATCCTCTCTCTCGCCACACACATCGTAGAATATGGGGCTGTCGCCTACTGTATAACTTCCTGCATCCACACGAACTCCGATGAGATTTTCTTGATTTGTTTGGCCTTCTCTCTATCCTCCTCAGCAGATATCTCGTCAGATAGCGAATGATTGACTCATCCATCCATCTCCTCGTTAATTGCTAGGACTCTTCTTTTCAATATCGCTAGGGAGCACTTTGTATGACCGACTTGTTTACCCTAACCTTTAGAATGGCTAGCGGATAAAATCGGCGCGGGTATTCTCATCCCGGGACACATGACATATTTCGAAGGCTTCAAACCGCCTACTCAGGGAAACGGCCTGCTGTACATACTTTGCTAAGATGAGGTCCTTTGTCTGAAAATATTCGTCCACCTACCCGGCCACCAGCTATGAGTCAGTATGGACCAGCAGATGTGTCACTCCGACCTCCAAGGCGCCTCAAACCGCCAAGAGCTTCATACTCGCTATTACTTGGAAAACCAATGTAAGGAGTACTTCAAACCATCTCTCTCCCGGCCATTCCAACCACTCATGGGCGCTGCTTTCGGGATTAGAGGAGCCATCAACGGACATAATCCATCTTTGAGTAGGAACCACGCCCGACAGAGAAGTAAATTCCACCATAAAGTCGGCCAAGGCCTGGCACTTGACACTGGTATATGGACTGAAACTGATTTCATATTACGACAGCTCCACAGCCCAGGATACCATCCTCCCAGCCAGATCGGGCTTTTTGAACACTTGCTGTAACGGAAAATTGGTCTTCACTTGGACAGGATGTCCATGAAAGTAATGCCTGAGTTTCCGGGCAGTTGTCACGAGTGCCAACGCTAATCTCTTAATCTTCGATACCGATCTCCGCTTTTAACACTTTGCTACGAATACACGGAGCTCCCCTCCGTATCCCGAACAAAGATCAAATGATCGCATCGCTTGTTGCCGCCAAGTACAAGATTAATTGTGAGTTCTCTTTGGTCCGACTAGCACCGGGTGTGGACAAGAATTACTTTATCTTGATGAACGCCTCACACGCCCGTCCATTCGAACTTGGCTCTTTTCTTGATTGCCGAGAAGAAATGGATGGACTTGTCCCCTGCACAAGACAAAAAACAAGATAGCGCGGCCAAACGGCCAGTTAGCTGCTGGACTTCACGCATTGAGACCGGACTCCGCATGTTGATAACCGCCTGACACTTATCTGGGTTGGCCTCTATTCCCCGGCTTATCAGCATGAAACCCAGAAATTTTCTGGCCTGAACCCCAAATGTACACTTGTCCGGGTTCAAGCGCATTTCAAACTTCCGCACCGCAGCAAAAGTCTCTTTAATATCAGTCACATGACCATCTCCCGATGCGGTCTTTATCACCATATCGTCTCCATACACCTCAATATTCCGTTCAATTTGAGAGGCGAAGACCATGTCCATCAGCCTCTGATAGGTTGCTCCGGCGTTCTTCAGACCAAAAGGCATAACCTTATAGTAGAAGTTCTTCTGCTCCGTCATGAAAGCGGTCTTTGATGCATCAGTTGGGTTCATCCGGATTTGATTATACTCGGAGTACGCATCCAGGAAACTCAGGAGACGAAAACCGGAGGAGCTGTCAATCAATCGATCGATATGAGTAAGTGGGTAAGGATCCTTCTGGCATGCTTTGTTAAGGTCAATGAAATCCACGCACATTCTCCACTTTTCGTTCTTCTTTTTTACCATAACCACGTTGGACAGCCAAGTCGGATATTGCACTTCACTAACAAACCCAGCTTTAACCAGCTTCCCTACCTCCTCCGAGATAGCCTATCCCTTCTCCTCTCCCATCTTTCGTCACTGTGACACCGACCTAACCTCCGGGTCGATTGCCATGTGGTAGCACATGATCTCCGGGCTTATCCTCAAAGATATCTGACGACTTCCAAGCGAAAAGATCTAGGTTCTGCCTTAACACCTAGACAATCTCTGCTTCTTCTTCCTCAGCGAGTTGTATTCCCAGATGGGTGATCTGTGACGGTAACGGCCCAATCTGGACATCCTTGACTTCTTCCTGAGGGGCAAGTTCATCCTCGCTTGATCCCTCCTCGATCAATGTCAACCATGCTGACCTCATGCTCTGAGGAGTTTTCCGCTGGGCCCGATCTCTTCGGTCCTCAAACTGCCTTTTTATAGCATTTACGAGCCAGACCCTGATCTCCACGTACGATCCCGACACGACCATTATCAAGAGGATACTTCATGGTCAAAAACAGCGTCGACAATACCGCCTCAAGAGCGTTGAACGATGGTCGTTCGATAATGATGTTATAAGGTGATGATGCATTAACCACCAAGTACCTAACCCGGACACTTTTGGCATTCTCTTCATTTCCGAAGGTGGTGAGCACAGGGAGATATCCCAAAACCTGTACCTGCTCGCCGGAGAATCCGACAAGGGTCCCACTAAAGGGCAACACCTCCTTCGGTTCAAAACCCATCCCCTTAAAAGCTTCCTAGTAGAGGACATCAGCGGAACTTCCCGGATCGACCAGCACACGCTTCACACCCCAATCCCAGATTTGCACTTCAATTACCATGGGATCATTCTCATGAGGCAGAACCTCCCCGGCGTCCTCTCCCGAGAAATTTATCACCCCCGGCTCAACTTTGGTGGTTCCGATGCGGAGCACGTGCCCGGCTCCGCGAGCGTATCTTTTCCTGGCGGAACTAGAAGACCCGCCGCCCGCGAAGCCTCCGGAGATAGTGTTGAGAGTGTGCTGAGCTGCCCTGGCCTCCTTAACCTCCTCAACAGCTTTATCCTTCTTTTTAGACCTGGAATCGGAAGCTGAGTCCCTTCTCGGAGGTGAACCACGTTTGTTCGTCCGTTCAGGATCCTCCTTCACATAGGTTGACAACTTGCCCGTTTGAACTAATCTTTTGATCTCCCTTCGCAGCTGAATGCAGGATTCCGTGGTATGTCCCTTCAAACGATGATACTCACACCACACCTCCGGGTCACCCCCCAAAACCGCATTGACATTCCACTTTCCCCAAGGCTTAGGTAGCAATTTTAGATGATTAATGTCACGAAGGATATCCTTCCTCTTGGCATTCAGAGGTGTGAAAGTCTCTCCGGGCCTTGGGGTCGACTGCAGGCGGGACTGAAGCCGCCTATCCTGGGTACGGTCTCATGGGGCGGTGTTGTCCCGTGGCCGGGCGCGCTCATCCTGCCCCGACCCTCTCTCTTTGGAATCCCGAGCATGCTTCTCCATGTTGCTTTCTTCCCCCTTTACGTAGCACTCAGCCCGGATAATGATCTCATCCATGCTTTTGGTTGGATTTTGAGCCAGAGACTCGTTGAATTGACCGGCTTTAAGTCCGTGCTGGAATGCGGCCACAAAGATCTTCTGGTTAGGATGCGAGACCTTTATGGTTTCTTCGTTGAACCTGGCCATAAAGTCTCGCAGTGGCTCTGAAGGTCGCTGCCTCACATTAAAGAGAGAGGTGTTAGCCACCTTGCGATGGTGATTAGCCGAGAACTGCTGGATAATCTTTCGGTTGAAATCCTGATAACTGACCACAGAGAACCAGGGAAACCCCATGTACCAACGTAAGGCCGACTCTCTAAAGGTGTCGGCCATCGATTTGCACTTGAGGGAGTCAGCTGCTCCAATAAGTGCCATCGTATTGTTAACTGAAATGATATGCTCTTGAGGATCTGACTTCCCATCGTACGATGCCAAGACGGGGGGTTTGAAATTCTTAGGAACAACATCCTCCCAGATTTCCTGTGACAAAGGTTGCAGCTCCAGGAGCTCTTTTTCGTGCTCTTCCGCTTCGTCCAAACTCCTCTGTTGAAGGGCTTGGACATTGTCTTGAGGAGTATCGTTATGCTGGCGCAGATCATCGATCATGGCCAGCAACTGGGTCAGATCCGGTGGATCCGTTGGCGATGTTTGGGACATTGGTGCTAGTATGCTTATGTGTGTGCGGTGGCTTGGGATTGATTTCACCGAGGCCCCACGGTGGGCGCCAAATGTTCTTGCAGAAAAAACCTCTTTGTTGATATTTTAGGGATTTGGAAGCTCAAGCGTAGTGGCTAGAGTTCCAAGTTGATGATTGTCTTGCTTATCCCGCTGGCGGGAGCCCTATTTATATCATTGATTCATGGAGTCCTTTTTCCCTTCCTGCAATTGCCTTAGTGCATTAACTATGGCTTGGAGATGAAGGAATCGACCGTTTCAGCCCATGATGGCTTATTCTGTAACGCCTCATAACGACTCCATGCTCTCATTATTCCTTCAATCAGTAACGTCTTCCCCTATCCGTACCCCCAGCCCAAACAGATGATCGGGTCACATCCTGGGGCTGATCCGGTCTCCTATCCCAATGTTCTTGCAGGAAAAACTATATATATGATCTTAAGGGATTCGGAGGCTCATACGAAGGACGCATGGCCTCCAAGCTACCGGTCTAGCTTACCCCGCTGTTGGGAGCCCTTATAGATGGAGTAGATACCTCATCTTTAGTGTGTAATTTAGAGAGGGAATGAGAGAGTCCTCTTTTCATGGCCCTGAGGCCTCTTTTATAGCATAGCCGCCACTAATGATCATAATGGCATAACCGTCCATTTAATACTTGAAACCGCTACTTAATGATTCGTAACGTCCAGAATCGCTCCATGAATAACGTGAACGGAAGCTAGTCCGACCTGGTTTCACCGAGGAGCTCACCGGTTACCGACTATAGGTTTCTTCCTGGGGCTGACCCGTTCTCCTATCCCAATTCCGGGTATCAGGCCGGATAAGGGTCTCACACCACAGTCCGAGATCCATCCCGGATGTCTACAAACCCTCCTCCGGTCTTATATCTCGGCTGGGAAATTTATGCATGATCATAAGCCCCCCGAGCATATGGTTTCTAGACCTTGAAGCCTTATGCTCGTTTTTAATAGAAACATAAACTTTGACCCATGTCGGTCCTCCAATACCAACCTGTGCTTTAGTGTGAATTTACACACAGTGGTTTACCATTCTTCGCTTTTTGAGGTTTTTAAATGTTACGCACGTCGCTGGAATCGACACTCCAGCGTAACGCTTGTTTTTATCCCGGCCGATCCCGTGACGATAGCCGGATAAAAATTCTTTCGACTCACATCTCGGCTCGAGCAAAGAAGATATATAGATGCACTAGCCCCGAGTATCTTGAGTCAAGGCTTTGATGAAAATGTTTTGACGGAATCCAATTAAGGTCCTTCGCTTTATATGCCTGGTACAAACAGAGCTTTTAAGGTTGCTCGTGAACAATTTTATGTTATGCTACTAGCCCCCAAGCCATAGGATGTAGCAAACAACTACCCTGATGGCTTGGACGAGTACGTAACACTTTGTTCACAACGCCAATGTATTCCTATCCTCGTCGCTGAATCGATACTCCAGTTTAACCATAACGCTGTTTTAGTCCGAGCTGGCCTGTAACTTTTGTCGGGCTATTGGTGGTAAGACTTAGCTTTAACTAGACCAGCCCCCGAGTCACATGATGTATCAAGCAGACTATGCTGGCTTTTTCCAAGCATATAACAACTGTTCATGACACTACGTCAGTTTTTTACCGCTTTAACGCGTTAGATACAGAGCCCCCAAGCGGGTTGGCTGAATTTAGAGGTTTAACGCCACTAAGTTGATCCGAGATAAGACCGTGAGTCTGCGGACTCAACTAAGTTGGAGGTATCACTACCGTTAAGAGTTGATCTGAGACGGAATTAGTGCTCTGGGTAGCTCACCTGAGGCTTCAACGCCACTAAGAGTTGATCCGAGATAGGACCAGAGCTCCGTGACTTGCCGGAAATTATAGGTATAACCGCCACTTAGGAATTTGATCCGAGACGGAATCATAGTCCAAGCGAGGTTTGAAACCTTTGAAGGTTGTTCCGAATAGGAACACCGTTTTTGAAGGTTGTCCCGAGTAGGAACAAAGCCTTTTGAGGTTCAGAGCCTCTATAGGAATGATCCGAGACGGATTCAGAGCCCAACCGAGGTTGACCAGAGGGTTCAGAGCCTCGCCGAGGTTGACCGTGGGGTATTCCGCATAGAACAGAGCCTCCGTGATCGAAAGCGATCATAGATCGAGCTTAGCAAGACGCCAATGGGTTCGAGCCTCAAGCGAGGTTGACCAAGGAGTATTCCATAAGAACAGAGCCTTCCGGATCGAAGACGATCATAGACCGAGCTTAGCAAGACGCCAATGGGTTCGAGCCTCAAGCGAGGTTGACCAAGGAGTATTCCGTATAGAAGAGCCTTCCGGATCGAAGACGATCATAGATCGAGCTTAGCAAGACGTCGCCAATGGGTTCAGAGAGTCAAGCGAGGTTGACCAAGGAGTATTCCGCATAGAACAGAGCCTTTCCGTGACTGAAAGACGATCATAGACCGAGCTTAGCAGTACGTCGCCAATGGGTTCAGAGCCTCAAGCGAGGTTGACCAAGGAGTATTCCGCATAGGAACAGAGCCTTTCCGTGACTGAAAGACGATCATAGACCGAGCTTAGCAATACGCCGCCAATGGGTTCGAGCCTCAAGCGAGGTTGACCAAGGAGTATTCAGATAGGAACAGAGCCTTCCAGGATCGAAAGACGATCATAGACCGAGCTTAGCAGTACGTCGCCATATCCGAGTCTTGAGGTGGGGAGCACTTTTATCCGTTACATCCTATTACAAACTATAATTAATTCCAAGATGCCTCTTCCCTCACACAGGAGGGTAAGACGACACCTTTACATAATGGTATTTTAAACAATATTGTAATTTTTTACAAAATTTCAACAGTTCAATCTACCCGGCTTTTCGCTGTTCTTCTCTTCTACCATTCTTGATTGGGATGGTTATATGAGCCCCCCAAGCGCTTAGTTTTTGTTTGAAAAAAAAAATGAAGTGCTTGATACCGAGCCATCCCTATCAAGGAGGACTCAGTTTTGTCGTTTTGCTCCTCGAGTACTTTAGGCTAGGTACTTTGCTTATAATCTGTCCGGTCATAATAAATCAATATATTTAGTTATAAATATATGTAGCAATTTATAAGAACGGTACATAATATACAGCTTCTTGACTTCTTGTGCGGTACATCTGCCATGCAACTTATTTCATTAGCTACAACTTGGTATAATCTGGAAACCTCAAATATCCAAAGACACGTTTAAAATAAGTGTGTCCGTCATATTTCACAAGAGTACCAAGAATAATAATTCTTACTGAATTGTGTTAGTTTGATAAGCAATGACTAATAAACAAAATTTGATTTATGGTATCATAAACATCGTGCACAGCCAAACATCATGCTTACTTGTGCCAACTAAAAACACATTTGAGACATAAACTCATTGTCTTGAGAAAGACGAACCTATCATGCAATAGTAACAATTTTAAGTTAATCATTATTGTATGTTTAAATTGTAACATCACATGTCTCGTTCCAGCTCAATCCATAACAATTTTAGAACACAAGTTTTCTTCTATGTAAAATTACAGCCTAGCAGCTAAAATTGTTATTTTCAAATAATGCATATAATAATTGTTATTATCCTCAGAGCTTTTGATAGGATATAAAAAGTGGAAGAGATACTTATCTTCCTATAGTATGTAAGAAAACCAGAGACATGCTCACAGCCACATAACATGAAATGCAAGTTGTCTTTTTACCACCAGAGCACTGACAATCACAATGATACTAATGGTGTTGGTGTGTATATGATAGCAACTAACTCATAAATGCAAATCATTTAGTAAAATTGAGACATTAGTCGCTAACGTTTGAGCTAGTAAAAGTTTGATGTTTATGGCCATCACCTTATTCTTGTAATATTATTTTCCATTATTATTAGCTTTTAATTTGCGATCGCTTAGGCCATCAAAATGCTTGACACATTGTTACGTGGTTACCAATTAAGCAATAATTATGAACAATTACTTATCTTTCAATGGGGAGGTTGATGATCAAGATAGAGACTCATATCGATTTCGACTTTCTTTGAAAAGCCGACATCTACTAGTCGAGCTGCTAAATATTACGAAATCCTTTTCCGACGGCATCACGGCTCCATCTTTGAGAATGGCTTTATCTGGATGCGAGGTCATAAGCGGTCGTCGACATGAGATAGACAGTACTTTCGCTAAACTGAGAACTGTCAACATTCTGATTAACATGACTTGCATTATCCCTAACTTGATAATTGAGATAACTATGGCTGTAAAAAACTAGCGTAATGCATGAGAGTTGTAGTTATCAAATGATAGAACAAGTTTATGTGACTTATCTTTAACGTTGACTTGTAGGCAAATGACAGGTCCAAGTCTTATGAGGCATCAATCACATGTTATAGCTGTTACTTTTCCTGGTTCTGACTTCCGCCATGATGCTTGTCCAGTACCGTTTGAATCTCTCGTAGTACTCTGAGTTGGTATCAGCATTAACTGCATCGGCAGCAGAACACCGCCAATTTTGTCACAACCCCTTCTCCCTTTCATATTTCATATTGCTCTCTTACTTTGTGCGTTGTGTTCTGACGGTTTAATCCCAGAGATCGAGTCACAAGCAAGTTTTATTGTCGAGGTGAATCCATTCGTAAACCGATGCTGGAAACGTGTTACGAATTAAACGTCAAGATGTATGAACACCGAGCTGGACAGATCGGTTACTTCAGCATGCTTATCTTTCCTGTTTGTCCGATCGCCGTTACTAAATGATGTTTCAATAAGTCGGAGATCTCAATTCCCAATCTTTCAGGACCAACAAAAAACGGATTATGAATCAATAATGCTAAAATTGGCTGTGAATCATAGGTCATGTATTGTCTTAACATGTACAATATCGAATAACTTATCTTTCGATGTTAATGGTGACCTCTTTAGTTTTGATATGGATGTCGCTACGCCGCTATTGGAGTTGGAGAATTGCTTCGATCGCGGTCGTTCATCCCTGGGTTGCGCCTGATGTTGAAATCTGGGAACCATCGGACACAAACCACCTCAATGGTTCAACTCGGACCCGCTTTCCTCGGGTATTTGAGATGGTGTCATCGGCATTTGATGCCTTTGAAGAACCCGAAACCCATTTCTTATCGGATCGGGCTTGTTCACCACCACCGTGATCTCGCTGAACCGCCCGCACCGAGATCTTGCATCCCGTAAGAAACCCTTTCTAAGATGTCGGCCCCTCCACGGTGCAAACATAGATTCCGAGAGCATCGCCACAAACATCTCGGCCGGGCATGTTGCCTCGTCAAATCTCCGGTGATCGCTTTTTACAAATTTCGCTCCGCCATCTTCCCGTGATGGCTCATGCGTCACAACGTGAAGTTTGGGACCGTCTTGTCGCCACCGTAGTGGGCATGTCAACATGGTCATTACCGTGACTTTTCATTGAAGAGATCACCCTAGGAATTAGAATGAATTAAAGGAGGATGAAATGATCACCCTTGGGAATTAGAATGAATCATGAGGCCTGGGAAAGTTTACCGAGGCCCCATGGGCGCCAATGTTCTTGCAGAAAACTATATATATGATCTTAAGGGATCTGGAGGCTCAAGAGACGATGGCCCCAAGCTACCGGTCTAGCTTACCCGCTGGGAGCCCTATAGATGGAGTAGATCCTCTTTAGTGTGTAATTTAGAGAGGGAATGAGAGTCCTCTTTCATGGCCCCGAGGCCTCTTTTATACATACCGCCACTAATGATCATAATGGCAACCGCCCATTTAATACTTGAAACCGCTACTTAATGATTCGTAACGTCCGTGAATCGCCTCCATGAATGAACGGAAGCTAGTCCGACCTCGGGGTTTTGCCGAGGAGCTCACCGGTTACCGACTATAGGTTTCTTCCTGGGGCTGACCCGTTCTCCTATCCCAATTCCGGGTATCAGGCCGGATAAGGGTCTCACACCACAGTCTGAGATCCATCCCGGATGTCTACAAACCCTCCTCCGGTCTTATATCTCGGCTGGGAAATTTATGCATGATCACCCAATTCCGGGAATCACGCTAGATAAGGGTCTCAAATCTCAGTCCGAGATCCATCCCGGATGCCTGCAAACCCTCTCCGGCCTTACATCTCGGCTGGGGAATTTATGTATGATCACACATGACTAGAATTAAGAATCTGCTGAATGATGTCAAACCTCATACTACTAACTATGTCACTTTTGGAGATGGAGCTAGAGGAGAAATCAAAGGTGTTGGAAACTTGGACTGTCCTGGAGTTCTAAACCTAAATGAGGTGTTGCTGGTAAATGGTTTGACTGCCAATCTCATAAGTATCAGTCAACTATGTGATATGGGATTCAAGGTCAACTTCACCAAGACTGAATGTCTTGTAACCAATGAAAAACAAGAAGTTATAATGAGAGGAGTCAGATCAAAAGACAATTGTAACCTATGGGAGTCTGAGAACACTAACTACTCTTCTGTGTGCTCTACATCCAAAGAAGAAAAGGAAGTGAAACTGTGGCACCAAAAACTTGGTCATTTGCATCTTAGAGGGATGAAAAAGATCATATCTATGGAGGCTGTTAGAGGGATTCCAAGACTTCATATTGATGAAGGGAGAGTTTGTGGTGAATGTCAGGTTGGAAAGCAAACCAGAATGTCACATCCAAAGTCAAGACATCTGACCACCTCTAAGGTGCTAGAGCTTTTGCACATGGATCTGATGGGTCTTATGCAGGTTGAAAGCCTTGGTGGAAAAAGATATGCTTATGTTGTTGTGGATGATTTTTCCAGATTTACCTGGATAAACTTCATCTGGGAGAAATCTGATGTTTTTGATGTCTTTAAAGAATTATGCAAGAGACTTCAAAGAGAAAAAGAAGGATGCATTGTAAGAATTAGAAGTGATCATGGAAAGGAATTTGAAAATAGTAAGTTTGATGAGTTTTGCTCTTCAGAAGGAATCAATCACGAGTTCTCTTCCCCTATAACTCCTCAACAAAATGGAGTTGTGGAGAGGAAAAACAGGACTATACAGGAATCTGCCAGAGCAATGATACATGCTAAGAAGCTTCCTATTCATTTTTGGGCTGAAGCTATGAATACAACCTGTTATGTCCATAACAGGGTCACCTTGAGAAAGGTAACATCCTCCACCCTTTATGAAATATGGAAAGGAAGAAAACCTACTGTGAAGTATTTCCATGTATTTGGAAGCAAATGCTTTATTCTGACAGATCGTGAACAAAGGAGAAAGATGGACTCTAAAAGTGATGAAGGAATTTTTCTGGGATACTCTACAAACAGCAGAGCATATGGGGTATTCAATTCCAGAACCAAAGTTATGATGGAGTCTATAAATGTCATAGTTGATGATCACCATGAGGAAACAAATGTCCCATATGATGTTGAGACATTGTTTGAGACATCACCACAAGTGTCTGATAAGGATGATGTGCCTATCCCTACTCCACCAAAGTCTGAATCAGAGGTAGCTAACAAAGATCCTTCCATCAGAATTCAGAAAGATCATCCAAAGAAACTCATCATGGGAGATCCTAACAGTGGAGTCATTACAAGATTTAGAGAAATCATCTCAAACTCTTGTTTTGTGTCTAAGATTGAGCCAAAGAATGTTAAAGAGGCTTTGACTGATGAGTACTGGATTGGAGCAATGCAAGATGAACTGAACCAGTTCAAACAACATGAAGTGTGGGAGTTAGTTCCTAGACCAGAAGGAACAAACATCATTGGCACAAAGTGGATCTACAAGAACAAGTCAGATGCAGAAGGGATTATCACCAGGAATAAGGCAAGACTTGTTGCTCAAGGATACACTCAAGTTGAAGGGGTTGATTTTGATGAGACTTTGCTCCTCGTGGCCGGATGGAATCAATCGATTACTACTAGAGTTGCTTGCATTCAAATTCAAACTATTTCGTATGGATGAAAAGTGCCTTCTAAATGGATACTTAAATGAGGAAGTGTATGTGGAACAACCTAAAGGATTTGTGGATCCAAACTGTCTTGATCATGTTTACAAATTGAGGAAAGCATTATATGGTTCAAAACAAGCTCCAGCTTGGTATGAAAGGTTGACAAAATTTCACCCACAAAGGATACAGAGGAGGTTTGATAAAACTCTTTGTCAAGGATAAAGGAGGAAAATAATGGTGGCTCAAATTTATGTTGATGACATAGTGTTTGAGGAATGTTAGATAAAATGGTTAAACATTTTGCCAACCAAATGCAAGCTGAATTTGAAATGAGCCTCATGGGAGAATTGACCTACTTTCTTGGACTACAAGTCACACAGATGGAAGACTCAACTTTCCTTTCTCAAAGCAAGTTTGCAAAGAATATTGTCAAGAAGTTTGGAATGGAGAATGCCACCATAAAAGGACCCTCGCACCTACTCATCTAAAGTTGTCCAAAGACACAAGTGGACAAATGTAGATCAAAGCTTGTATGTAGCATGATAGGAAGTTCATCAGATTTAACAGCTAGCAAACCCGACATTGCCTTTGCTGTGGTGTTTGTGCAAGATAACAGTCGAGCCCAGTAAGTCACATTAATCGGTGAAAAGAATTCAAGTATGTGAGTGGAACTTACAATTATGGGATGCTATACTCTCATGGTTGTAAACCAATTCTAATCGGTTATTGTGATGCCGATTGGCTGGTAGTGTCGATGATAGAAAAGCACCCGAGGATTTTTTGGGAAACAATCTTGTTTCTTGGTTCAGCAAGAAGAAAACTGTGTCTTTATCTACATCAAGTTGAATACATAGCACCGGTAGCAGTTATTCTCAAATGATCCGGATGAAGCGATGTCGATCGAGTACAATGTCACAGGATGTCATGACATTGTACTCGTGACAACTCGAGTGCTATTAATATTTCCAAGAAACCTATACAACACAGCAAGACTAAGCATATTGACATTAGACATCACTTCATCGTGAGATCTTGTGAAGAGAAGGTGATTAAGTTGGAGCATGTAGCCACCGAATCGCAAATCGATGACATTTGTACTAAGGCACTTGATGCTAATCGCTTTGAGAATTTAAGGGTCAGTAGTTAATATGAAGAGTTGTAGCAATTAATATTGCTTACAAGGGATGGAAGAAACATTTTATTTAATTTAATTCTTATTGGGCCAATTAATTGTTTTCGCTTTTCTTCAAAAGTTTAAGAAGAGGAATCATATTTATATCTCACCCTTCTCTTTGGTTGTACCACTTCCATTCCTTCAATAGAAAATCTCAAACTTATCATCAATTGTTTTCTTAATCTCTCAAGATGTCTCAACAAAGTATGTCATCATCTTCATCCAAGGGAACCGTGTCTCCCTCTCCCACTGATTCTGGACTTAGGGCAAACACAAACACAATGGAGACTGAGGTTCTGGAAGTTACTCCTCTTCGTGCCATGGCAACTGATCCTAGCGGTGGTCAAGAAGCTTCTGCACTGCACATGCAAGAAGATCACAAGCCTCTCATCCGGTAAGACCGCTGAACCATCTTCCTCTGTTCCATATGAGATAGCCAATAGGGAGGGTTCTGCCT
Source organism: Vicia sativa (assembly GCA_021764765.1). Classification (NCBI taxonomy): domain Eukaryota; kingdom Viridiplantae; phylum Streptophyta; class Magnoliopsida; order Fabales; family Fabaceae; genus Vicia; species Vicia sativa. The sequence continues at coordinate 132,431,375 of CM038793.1, read as the reverse complement.
ATGTTCATCAAGCCATAGCTAGATTAGTAACTAAGATTCTTAATGAGAATCGTTCTGTACCTTGGGTATCTGTTCCATTGAACCAAGAAACTCTTAGCCCTAATTTAGCAACTGATCCAGATGTCACTCAAAATGTCAAGACATCTGATGACAATGTTAGGAAATCTCCTGAGAAACCTGTTGATGACACCACTGAAAAATCTCCTGAGAAACCTGTTGATGAAAACATTGAGAAGTCTCCAGAGAAACCTTCTGATGATAATCTTGTAGAATCTCCTGAGAAAACTGCTGATCACCAAACCCCCACTGCAAATGTTGTTGAACCTCCTGTTATTGATCTTGATGAAGAATTTTATGACAATGACCTAATTGCTAATGTTAACCCTAGCATAGCTAAAATGATGATGAGTAGAAAAGAAAAGCAGAATGCTACTCAAAGCCCCTCCAAGGAGAAGGCTACTAAAGTTATTCATGAGACTCCTAGGCTTGAGAACAAGGCTAGAGAAGAAGTCGGAAGGATCAAGTCGGAACTCCAAAGGAAAGGGTAGGGTAAACTCATTGGAGTATCTCCAAAAGAGAACTCCAATTTCTAAGAAGAGAGGCCCTCGAACCCTCGAATCTGATGAGAATCGATTTTGATTTTATGTTGAAGGAATGTCTCAGACATTCCTCCTCGTGAAGAAACCTTCCTCCAGAACCGCCTAAGGTCCCCGAGGTTGCAATTGATAACATCTCCTTTCACCATCCGTAAAATGCTAGCAGTGGAAGTATGTATTTCTAAAAAGGATTGCCTTAGAGAGGAGTTGAATGAAGTGCCCTTGAGTGCAAGTTATGGATCTAATCAAGGCTGGCCCGGCGGTTAATTAATGGATATTTTGGTGAAGGAAATAGTGAATCTGTTCGTGGATATGCCGATGGAAAGTCACCGATTTTAAAAGTGTATGTGAGAAGAAGGAAGGTGAAGTTCTTCCAACCGTGATCAAATTCCGAAGGTCCGATGATGCTCAACCGAGCTTGAAGTAACAGATCATCAAGTGTGCCAAACCATTCGCCAAGTAAAACAATGGCCCTTGAAGGAAAGTCGACTTAGCAAACTAAGTGTCATGTTTGCCATTCTGCACAAGATAGGTGCAGCCAACTGGGTTCCCACAAACCACAAGTCCACCATCTCCATTGGTCTAGGAAGATTTATTTTTGCTGTTGGAACCAAGACAAAGTTTGATTATGGCACCTATATCTTTGAGCAAACCTTGAAGCATGCAGACAACTATGCAATTAAAGGTCCCATAGCCTTTCCCTCCCTCTTGTGTGGTATTATAACTGACCAATACCCTGACATCCTGGTAGATAAAGATTCTGTTTGTAAAAGAGCTCCTGCTCTTGGTTTCCACTACAAGTTGTTTTAGGGGAAACATGTCCTTGACATTGTCATGACATCTGCTGAGACATCAAATGTCAAAGCTAACTCTCAGAAGGTTGATGTCATTGCTGTGCTGAAAGAGACTTGCAGGGAGCTTGCAGCAAGGAAGCAAACTCTTGAGGAGTTGATCTCTACCTTGGAGCAGGAAAATGAAGACACTGAGGTGGAGGATGAAAGGATAGATGAGGATGCTATAAAGGACATGCATGAGGATGCTGAAGAGGAGCAAGAGGCTAGTGCTGAAAGCAGTTCAGAGGAAGCTACTTACCACAGTGCTTCTTCAGGAGAAGAAAGTGCCTAATTGCTGATTTCTTGTTGCTGCTGCTGCTTTTGTTTTGTTTGTTGATTTGTTGCTTCTGTTTGTTCTGGCTGATTGTATTTTATTGACTTGGTTGTATAACTATTACTTCTGCTACTTGATATTTCATGAATTCTGGGAATATGTAATGGCTCCTTTGGCCCCGTTGTGGCTAAAAAAAGGGGAGATGAAATTATGGGAATCATGGGTTGAATTTATCTTTAGTTACTTAGCTTAGTTAGCTTAGACTGGTTATTTTATTTCTGCTGCATTGGATCTCTGATAGATTAGTTTGTTTTAGCCAAAAATTTGCCAAAGGGGGAGTTTGTAAGTGTTTTTATGTTGGCTTTAATTTTTGGTAAAACTAGTTTATGTCAATGTCTTGACCGATGTCATGACATTCGAGTGAAGATAAATTTAAGAATAATAATATAGGTACAACTCGCATCGAGTTAATCGTTATGCCGGAAATCTGCAAGAAGAATGACGATGTCATGACCAATGTTATGACATTCTCGGCAACATTTGTTATTCTGCAGATTTATTTTCCCGAGACTTTCGTGATTTCTGAGTTGTTTTGTTATGGATTATGTTATTGGATCTCATGCAACGTGGCTCGAGGTTAACCTTGTTTAACCCTAAATTGGTTTGTTAAAAGACCAAGTCTTTAGGTTAAATTAAGTTAACCCTAGCTATAATTATGGAGTGAGAACTCAGTCTAAGTAGGACTTAGATTGAAGTTGCATTGGGTAGGTTTAAGTGAAGGAGATAAACCGTTGGTTTATTCCAATTAATATCGCTTATAGTGAATTTCCTCCTCGCTTGGTAGCCCCTGATGTAGGTGTAGTTACACATTAAACTGGGTAAACAATTGATTGTGTTCTTTACTGTTTTAAATTACTGTGTGAATTATTAAACAGTTTGTCAGATACGGTGTCATAACATTCTCTATGACATCACGTATCCGCCTGTGAATTTCTGGATACCTTAGCTTATTCGTAGGGACGATCATCACATATCGTAGACAACACTCGAGGTACTAGATCATGTATTCGTATGCAACAATCGAGGGTCATCGAGGGACTATGATCTTTGTATCGAAGGTGAAACACCCGGGCCAAAAATCAAAGGATATAACTATATATCAATGAAGTCGCCATCAAACGTTTTTTATCCCGCCAAGAGGAAAGGTAAACATCGAGTAAACCCGAACAGAGAAATCACGGTCTTGATGCCGAGAGATCGTAAGGAAGTTCACGAGGAAGGGATTAGCACCCCACACGTCCAGTACTCTAAGGTATATCCGCTTGTACTTCTATCTAATGGGTGTAAATGTCTAACTATATTTGTATATGGTATAATGCATGCAAAAAATAAAAAGAAGAATAAAGAAATAAAGAAACGAATGAATAAAAAAGAAAACACGGGGAAAAGAAGGAAATATTTACAAAGGTTGCTCGATCTAGCCCCGCGAAAGGATGCCTACGTATTCCCTCGTGCAATGGGAAAGTCAGAGCGCCGTAGTTCGGCTCACTTGTTTTGGTTGGTTTGTGTGTTTTAAATTAGCAGACGAAACAACAAACGATGATGAAACACCTCCATGATGATGAAACATCAGCTACAGACGGGATGACAAAACATCGGCAGATGGGATGAAAAACATCGCGACGGATGATGAAACATCGCGACGGATGACAAAACATCGCGACGGATGACAAAACATCGGCAGACGGGATGAAGAAACATTAGAGGATGAGATGACGAAACATCAAAAGGCGGGATGACGAAACATCAGCAGCAGGACGACGAAACATCCTAAAACTAATAGGTTTGTATCTTTGACATTGGAAAGTTTCATTATTAGAGTATTTTAATGCACTTGAAAGAAGGTTTTAATTTTAAGGATGCAAAAGGAGAAAAGGTGAAATGGCTAAGGAAAATAACCTATTTCTAATCCTAATGTTATGATACAATATTGATCCTAAGTTATGGATATAAACAAGGGTAAGAATCTACCTAAAGTTGTCATACATGGATAGTAAACTAAGGTCTATTTAGTTCAAACTGGAGAAGAATGAACTAAAGATACTATGGGGAACATGACAATCTCATAAAAGAGATCAAGAAGCAAACAATCACATTTAGAAAGAATGATAAGACATGTATGGCAAAACATCATGTAAAGGATAATGAAATGCATGGATGACTAGACATCAGGCATGGATGACAATACATCAATTATAACATACATGGATGGCAAAAAATCATGTAAAGAAAGGTAGAATATGCATGGACGATGATACATCAGGCATAGATGACAAAACATCATGATAATAGACATGGATGGCAAAACATCATGTAAACGATAATAAAATGCATGGATGACGATACATCAAGACATAGATGGCAATACATCAATTATAACATACATGGATGGCAAAACATCATGTAAAGGATAATAAAATGCATGGATGATGATACACAAGGCATGGATGGGAATACATCAATTATAACATACATGGATGGCAAAACATCATGTAAAGAAAGGTAGAATATGCATGGACGATGATACATCAGGCATGGATGACAAAACATCATGATAATAGACATGGATGGCAAAACATCATGTAAAGGATAATAAAATTCATGGATGATGATACATCAAGACATAGATGGCAATACATCAATTATAACATACATGGATGGCAAAACATCATGTAAAGGATAATAAAATGCATGGATGATGATACACCAGGCATGGATGGCAATACATCAATTATAACATACATGGATGGCAAAACATCATGTAAAGTATGCATACAAATGATGGTGAAACATCATGTATAAAGAGGGTGATGATGATACCTAACGGAGAAAGTCCGTTGCCCCTTCAACACGCACGAGGTAAGAAAACTTTACCGAAAGCGCCATCGACCATCCAAAAGTTGCATCAATAAACGATCATGAACTCCTTTTCATTGATAAATATCCCAACATGTATTCATTGGTGAAAAGCCCAAGAGGAGGCCATGTGTTCATTGGTGAAAAGCCCAAGAGGACGCTATGTGTTCATTGGTGAAGAAGTTCTTAACTATTACAAACCATATAGGAATTGGGATACAAGTTTATGAATGGGGATGAATCGTATCAAAATTCCGAATAAAAGTCCAAATAATACAACCCAATTGAAATACATCAAATGATTAACTAAAAATAAAGAACTTCATCGCATGGTGTGAGAAATTGCCTCAGGTGCACTTCAAGACGTCGGATAAAGCTTCACGCATCAGATGAACATCGGATAGAAATCCCTTGTACACTCAACAATAGGATTAGAAATAACAAGGTAGCATGATAAAACACTACGCTACAAATGACTATTGTCATACCCAAAATTTGCCCTCCTACTTCTCAAGACATTTCATACCTCTATGCTCAAGGATTCCTCAAGGGTTGATCGACAAACCTCTCCTAGACAATCAACCCAAATTAGTTTAATTCTCGATCAAAATGGACTTCCAACATCTCCAGTGGTCATCATGCCTCCTCATATGCTTCAAAGATTCTCCATGTCAAGTTTCAAGCCTACAAGTCAAGTTTCCTCGCATAATTGCTCGATGGTTGAAAATCATTTGTATTGGACAAAGTCAATCTGGTCAACATACAATGACTTCATAATATTTGGTCAACATCCATATTTTGAGGTGACATTCATCATTTGATCAAGGGTTGATCATGATTCATCAAGAAAACTCAAATTTGATCAAAAGTCAAACTTTCAAAATTAGGATTTTCTAGAGAAAAGTCAATCGAACTTTGACTGAGCATAACTTTTCATACTTTTTATCAAAAATTTCCACCACCTCTCATTTTGAAGAGAATTCAATTTCTACAACTTCATGTCTCACAAGCATGGTCGAAAATGCTTCATTTTGAAGATATGGATCAAAACATTACAAGTCCTTTTCAAAGTCAACAAAAGTCAACTTTTGTAAAGAAGTGTTATTGAGCATGGAAACTCCAATTGAGATGAAACCAAAGAGGTTGTTTATAGGACATCTAGAGCTTTAAAAAGTCCAAGAATACTCAAAATGTTAAGAATTGAGCAAAATACACCTTGCACAAGTTGGGCATTTTTGAAGAATTGCACAAAGAGATATACTTGTCAAAATCCAAATTTTGCAAATGGGCCTAGCTTTTCTTGGTTCAAACCTATTCCTTAGCTAATTTGGAACCTCCAAGCCCAAGGCCACGAATTTTATCTTCATTTTTCTATTTAATTTGGATTTTAATCACTTAAAAGCCAATTAAATTAAAATAAAAGGTAGAAAATCAAAATTAAATGCAAATTGGATTTTTCTCTCATTCTTGAGGTCCAAGCAACTCATAAAAGCTGGAAATTTCGAAATTAACATTGATTGGCAATAGAATTGATGAAAATTGGATCAAAAAGGAAAGATTTGGTTTCATACCAAATCAATTTTTTTTACATTGATTGATTCATTATTTGCTCTTGATTTCTGACCTAGATCAATCTACTATATAGACATAATGCCTACACATGAAAAAAGAACACAAAAATTGCCTCAAAGAACCCTATTCATACTCAAAAAAACCGTGTTCTTCAAGCAAGTGGAAGCCCTAGTGTCAGCCTATTTCAACCGATTCCAAGCATTCCATTGCATTCCTGGAGGTCTCTTGAATCGATCCAGACCCTTAAAAATCACAAAACCATCAAGAATTGTGAAAACACGATTTCGGTTTGTCCTCCCTTTTTCAAATTCGATTTTTATCATTCTTGCATAATTAACCTGTTTTGATTGTTTGTTCATGCTTAGAATCATGTTTGCAAGCTATCTGGGTGGTTCAATTGAATTTTAGATGCCTGGATCGAGTTATGCCATATCTAGGGTTTCCTGCTTCATTTTGGGGCTTCCTAAAATACGTAAAATTGGGCAAAACCAGGACCACCATCATGTTTAGAATGATGTTTGCAATCGATTCATGTATCCATAACTAATTTATATTGTCTATATGAGATTTTTGAAATTTGCAGGGGCTATAGCGTCGAACCAAGCCGACGCTAACCGTTTGAAAATTCAAACGAAGAAGATGCAGATCTTCGCGCGTAATCTGGGCATCAGAATTCAAGTTCGTTTAACTTGTTTTTGTTTCATATTGCTAACACGTATATACTCCAGCTCAGTTGGTCAAGGCGCGCGCGTGTGAGGGCATGGTCCCTGGTTCGATCCCTGGCCATGGCAAATATTTTTTACCACTTTGAAAACTAACACTTTTTTCTTTTTTTTTTTTCTTATAATATTTTCTATACAATTTAATTTATCTTTAAATATTTTTTTCATGCATTTAAAAAACATCAAAAATATTTTCCTTTTGTATTTTAATCAGAAAAATGTTTATTTATTTTTTTCATTAAAATTAATATTTTTCCATGCATATTTAAATTAATTGCTAATTAACCATTAAATTGACTTTTAATTGCTTTTAATTATCGAAATCGATCCCGAAAATTACCAAACAATTACCTTATCATCTTATTGTCATTATTAACCAAAAACTTTTTTCTCATTCAAAAATCATGTTTCTACTAACATTTTTTCTCTTATGCAACTTTCTCGTATTTTCCGATTATGTATCTACTTACAGGTTGTAACATTTCGGATGATTTTTCTCGCTTTTCTTTTCAATATTATGTAACTGCCTATGGGATGTAAGGTTTAATTAGGACTTTTACTTTCTCAGACCTATTATGTAATCGCCCAAAGCCATGTAATAGCGTAGGAGTTAATTTTTCCGACTTTACTTTCCGCATTTATTTCGCACCCTATAAACCCTAGTAATTAGGCGGTATGGTAAGATAAAATCAACATAGATCACATCTAAATGCAAGATAAGAAATATCTAAATTTGACACACTCTTTCTCACACATGCACCCCTTAGGGTAATTCTCTCTCGTTTCCTTTCGATTAAAATGGTCAAGTCCTCGAATGTAGAGGTATCCTAGCACCGTTGCCTACAAATATATCATCATAGTCCCTTCGATACAAAGATCATAGACCCAATGTCGCCACAAATACATGATCTCGTCCTATTGTTGCCTACGAAAGTGATGATCGTCCCTTCGAATGTGCTAGGATACTTCCTACAAGTTGCCTTCTATGACCATCCGATGTCCCTTCGAATGTCCCTCTTACATCCAACGAATAGGATTACCTACCAACTAATGGTATGGATAGCGCTATTCTAAAGGAAAGTAAAACAACACGAAAACGACCATTCTGAGTAGGTAATAAGACTTTTAGTTGCTTGCTCTGTCAAAATGCTTTTCGCACCACACACTTTTCTCAAAGTTCAAACTCTTTTCTAAAACGAAACATTTCCGAACACTTTGTATACATTCCTACATGAATCATTTCAAAGTCAAAGCGAAATGCCTTTTCAAAACAATTTTTTTCAAACACACAGAAAGCACCTTTTAAAAATGATATAAGGGCAACTAAGAGCCCGTAGATAACTACGGATGGAAAGGGGTGCTAATACCTTCCCTTTTCATAACCTTCTCCCTTACTCAAAATCTAACGAAGGTCTTTTCCTGTTCTTTTCACCTTCCCTTAATTGGATAAAAGAAAAGTCGGTGGCGACTCTTGCTATCCGCATATTTGCGATAAAAAGCAAAATAAATCTCAAAGTCAGTTCACCGTATTACAGAACTAGCGACTCAGCCGGGGAGACATCCTAAAGACAAAATGCCTTAGGGATTTCTAGATCACTTTTACTGCTTTCTGTTTGACTTGTATGCTTTACTTTTAAGAGTTGCTTGGGTATTATATTTGTGGGGGATCCTACACCCGGATCCAGGTTTCCTTAGGTAAGTAGCATAGATCGTCGCGACTGTTAGGCGTGATACCGAAACGGTCAACATGATGGCTACGTTAGTGTGACACTTTGGATGTCCTGATACTCTTCATTTCCAAGTTGAGGATAGTATTTGGCTTCTGCGTGGTGTCATCAGCACTAACTCAATTTTTAGAACCCTAATTGACCCATCTTGGCCATTAGAAGGTTGTGAGACGCTTTGGTATAGACCGAGGTTGGCGATACTGATGCTACACTCATTAAGATCAAACTTTTGGGATATTTTCGGTCGACCACTTGGTAGTCGATTGAAATAAACGCCACGAAAGATCAATGATATGAGATTCCTAGAACCCGTTACTATTATAGGACAGATGAACCAACTCAAACGCTTGTAGGGTAAACACTATACCTCATGCAAGCCTTAAACTTAGGGCTATTGTGTGAATTTTTTGTGTTTCTAAACATGACATCATGACATCATCGCATTGCATATCATTTCTAACTATTTCAAGGACCTAGGATTTATCTTTGCTCGCTTTGTAGAGAATTATGGCTTCGAAAGACTATCCGAATCAACTTCATGGGTATACCTTCTCACTCAAAGAATTGGTTTCTTTAAATTCCATCATGCTCAGTTCATCAAAAGACATGGTTATCTACTTGACTTGGTTATCTCGGTTTTGAAGAATATATGATGCATGTCCTATTCCATTCTTCGATCCAAACACCATTGCTTTACATTCCTGATTATCGTTAGTTCCTACCTGGAAGAGTTCTCTAAGCTATTTGGGGTACCTATTCTGACCAAATGCCATTCACCGGTTTAGAAAAGGTTCCTTGGCACGAAGACATTGCATCACGCTACACCAAAGCGCTCATACATTGCTAATTGGGAAACAAGAAGTGGAGTTAAGGGTTTACTTGCCAAGTTCCCGATAAAGAAAGAGAATTCCTCAAAGCTATGAGTTTCCATGCATTTGAAGACATTGTGGCCTTGTTAATCTATGGTTTGGTTCTATTTCCTAACTCGGATCAATTCATAGATGTCAACACCATCAAGATATTCCTTACTCGTAATCATGTGCCTACTTTACTTGGAGACATCCTACATTCTTCCACACTGTACTATCAAACGACAAGGAAGTCTCATGTGTTGTATACCGCTACTTTCCGTGGTTTATTTCGCACCTTCCTCCATCAATTTTGAAGAACGAACAAAGATTGACGTGGTCTCAAAGACTAATGTCACTCTCTCATTCGATATCCGCTTGGTGTCTTTCTCTCAAAAGGAATTCACATTCATTGAGCGTTATGGAGAATTTCCTAATGTACCACCTTGGCATAAGGGAGGTATTACTTACAACCCTTCTCTAGCTCTACGCCGCTTGGTTATGCTCAAGAGATGGTCCTCACGATATGCTTCCAAGACGCTATGTTCGACTACAACCACGATCTCCGATCACCGACGAAGGTTCATACACGCCAGAAAGACTCGATACCAAGACTTTGGGGCACAAAATTCCATTCCTTGGGAACCTTACCTCAAATGGGTGCGAGCTCGAGCTCAAAACCTCATGATGCCATTAACGCCTGTTCTACTAGTAATTATGGAACCTGTTGCTATAGGTGACGTACCCTATACTATTCTCCATCCCGACATGCCTACTGATTTTGAAGACTTAAAAGATCCCGATTCATTTTAAAGAAGAAAGGATACATTCAAGCTCAGGCTATGCGCGAGAAGGTGCTAGAGTTGACCAAGCTACTTCACGAGGAGCGGAACATCAACGCCTACCTCGGCACCAAAAGGAAGCACCCATGGGAGACTTAGAGCTCTAGGATTGTTGTTCTTTTAATTTTTCTGAACTATCTTTTGTACTAAAAAAGAAAAGAAAAAAAAAAGACTAATAAAAGTTTGTTCGTGCTTGTTTAACAAATTTAAATTCCTAAGGTCCTTGAAAATATGCATTGCATCGCATAAACATTGTATATCATGGCATAACATTTCATAACAGTACATTGAAGATCGGTTTTCTCATTTTCTCGCTATTTATTTTAGCGTAAATGGCTCTTGAATGATCACAAAGATCTTCGTGCTCAAAATGCCTCGCCCAAGAGATGTTCACCCTTGGTCCAAGGCCAAGAGGATCAAGAAGCTCATCAACAAAGAAGAAGGTCATTGGCATCCTCAACATGGGAAGACGTCACAAAGGTGGTCCTAAGGTGGTTAATGGATAGAGTTTTCGCAAGGAAGTGTCAAAACTGAGGGAAGTGTCAAGGGCAACGAAGATGACCAGCGTGAGCCTGAGAAGAAGGAAGAAGATGACTTAGCAGATGCTTTCTACAGGCAGTATGAGTACAATGCTGAATTGGCACCCACTCGCATGCAACTACAGAGCATGTCCATGGGTCGTGATGAGAAATTCAAAGAGTCGAAATGGAGATCTAGCAGTGAGTTCAACCACCCTTGTCCAATAGGGAGTTGGTTGATATGTTTATGGGAACACTGACAGGCCCATTCTTCAATCAACTGATTGGAAACTCTTCGGCCGGATTTACCGAGCTAATATTGACAGGAGAGCGCATCGAAGCTGGTATCAAGAGCGGAAAGATTCAGGTAGAGTCATCCTGAAATGCTGCGAAGAGATCTGGTAGTAAGAAAGCCAATGCAGTGTATGGTCGAAAAGCTGCCAAGACCGACCGCTACTAACTGGAGGGCAGCGTGATCTCCAATCCTACATCAAGACAACCTCGCCGAGACAACGTGCGTAACTGAATGCGCCACGAAGACATTTTATGAAGATCAACATGCCATTGTCGCAAGCCTTGCAACACATGTTGAAAACAGAGTCGACACCTGAGGATCCTCCTCGTAACATCAACACTTCCTCTCTCGAGATACAATCCTAATGTGCGTACCACTCAACAGCCTGTGACATTACATCGATGATTGTTGGGCTCTAAAGAACAAGATTCAGGATGTGATTGAAGCAAGCATTGAGTTTGATCCTCCCGTTGAGACCTCGAATGTGATCAACGCACCTATGCCTAACCATGACAAAAGTTCCAATGCTATTGACAAGACCTCTTATGTTTTCGATATAGATGAGTTGACTATCCCTCTAATGACTGTTAAGAAGAATTTGCTGCAAGCCGGTGTCAATCTAGGATGACCAGAGAATTGTCGTTGGTGCCCATCTCATACTGACTACCGTGTTTGGTTAAGGCGTGATTCGCATGATGGATAACCGTGAAGTGTTATTTCTGAAGCCTTCACCTGTGGAGGAGCTGTGTGAAAACTTGTCCAAGAATCTAAAGATCGAAGATGTGAGTGAAACTGTACCAGAATTTTGGGATACCTTAGGTAAGCCAAGTGGAAAGTTTGATTACATGGTGAAGTATACTGTTCCTGAAAGCTACAAAATTCCTATTGAAGATGTTAAGGCAACCGGATGGGGAGACGATTTCCCAGAAGACTATGCTGATGTTAACACAATAAGGATTCCCTCTGCTGATCTTGTGCCTAGAGTGGCACCTCTCATCATTAGTTCTCCCAGACCAATTCCATACCTCTCGACAAAGCTATACCTTGGAACTATGGAGCCGAGGTTTACTATCATGGCGCCAAACAAGACCCTCCGACCATTGAGGATCTTTCTGCTAGCTACCCGACATCGACAACATCACCGCCGTAAGGTGACCAGAACCAAGAGTTTTCTCCACGATCTCTCCTCCAAAGGACATCATGACTCAAATGCATTCCAAATATTGAACCAATTCCCGGCTAGAGGAAAGAACCAGTAACTCATCCCGCTTCTACTGTATACCAAAGGAAGTTCTTAAGATACTCCAAACAAGAAATGGAGGAATTTCAAGATTATCAAGAAGAGTGACATATAATATTGGGAACAAGGACAGACTCCGTCCAAGATCTCAATGCTTGCTCGCTCTTGTGCTCGAGGCTCACAAGCCTTGGTGAAGTTTCAAGAATGCTCATGTACCGCAAGACACTACTACCGATCAATTTGAAGTTTGTATGATGCTGATTTGACTCACGAAGGAACACAACAAAGCCTTGCATGTCTCTATTGAATGCAAGGGCATTACATTGTCTCATGTTTTGGTGGATATCGGTTCCACTGAATATCCTACCAAAGACCGCTGACCGACTTGATGTTGAAGGATTGGTCTTGAAGCCAGTGACATAATTGTGAGAGCTTTTGATGGTTCTAAATGAATAGTACTTGAGAGCTCATTCACTGTTAAAGTCGGTTCCTAGACTTTCGACTCCACTTTCTTTGTCATGGACATCCGCCCACTTATTCTGCCTACTTGGACGCCCTTGGATACATGGGCAGCGCTGTTACCTCTACCTTGCATCGTGTCAAGTACCCAGTGAAGGGAAAGTTGTTACAAGATACGGTGAAGAGGAATACATGGTCATCATCTACAATCGTTCCGATATCTCGAGATGGAAGGTGAATTCTTCGAGACTTCACAAGCTTTCAAACGGTTCCAAGAGTCGCTCGTTGACTCTTGTTACTCCCGGTTACACAAGTTCCGCTTAGGATGGCCTCATCAAGGATGCTCAAGCTGCCAAGAAGGAGGTAGTGCTATTTGGGGTCACTTCCTGATCTTCCTTTCAAATCGACAAGACCGGTTTAGGCTTCACCATCAAAGGTCAAGATGACGCCGCGAACGTGCCGCCAACTTCCTTTCCGCATCAGTCGAATGGAGTTCATGCTATAGAAGACAACGACAATGACTTCGCATTAAGTGGATTTTCCCAACTTGACAACGGACTCAGAATTGGAAGATTGAAGACGCCATACCATTCTCTTTTAGACAGAGTAATTGCTTTTCGCTTAGCTTTTCGCTTCTAAGCTTTGAACAATAAACTTTAAAGCCTAGTGCCTTGCCTGGGCATCATGGCTCGTTTGTGAGGGTTATCTATCATTTGCATATTTTCATTCAATAAAATCGTTGGACTTTTGCATTTAAATATTTCTTTCTTTTACTTTATCACCCTTCAAATTCGGTTTGTCTCTCTTTTCAAATTCGATTTTTATCATTCTTGCATAATTAACCTGTTTTGATTGTTTGTTCATGCTTAGAGTCATGTTTGCAAGCTATCTGGGTGGTTCAATTGAATTTTAGATGCCTGGATCGAGTTATGCCATAGCTAGGGTTTCCGCTTTGTTTTGGGGCTTCCTAAAATACGAAATTGAAAAACTGTGACCACCATCATGTTTAGAATGATGTTTGCAATCGATTCATGTATCCATAACTAATTTATATTGCCTGTATGTGATTTCTGAAATTTGCAAGGGCTATAGCGTCGAACCAAGCCGACGCTAACCGTTTGAAAATTCAAACGAAGATGAAGATCTTCGCGCGTAATCTGGCATCGTAATTCAAGTTCGCTTAACTTGTTTTTGTTTATATTGCTAACACGTATACACTCTAGCTCAGTTGGACAAGGCGCGCGCGTGTGAGGGCATGGTCCCTGGTTCGATCCCTCGCCATGGCAAATATTTTTTATCACTTTGAAAACTAACACTTTTTTCTTATAATATTTTCTATACAATTTAATTTATCTTTAAATATTTTTTCATGCATTTAAAAAACACCAAAAATATTTTCCTTTTCCATTTTAATCATAAAAATGTTTATTTAATTTTTACATTAAAATTAATATTTTTGATTGCATATTTAAATTAATTGTTAATTAACCATTGAATTGACTTTTAATTGCTTTTAATTATCGAATCGGTCCCGAAATTACCAAAAATTACCTTATCATCTTATTGTCATTATTAACCTAAAACTTTTTTCTCATTCAAAAATCATGTTTCTACTAACATTTTTTCTCTTATGCAACTCTCTCGTATTTTCCGATTATGTATCTACTTACAGGTTGTAACGTTTCGGATGATTTTTCTCGCTTTTCTTTTCAATATTATGTAACTGCCTATAGGATGTAATAGTTTAATTAGGACTTTTACTTTCTGCACTCCTATTATGTAACTGCCCCAAAGCCATGTAATAGCGTAGGATTTTATTTTTCCGCACTTTTACTTTCCGCAATTTATTTTCCGCACCCTATAAACTGCTAGTAATTAGGCGTGTATGGTAAGATAAAATCAACATAGATCACATCTAAATGCAAGATAACAAATATATGAATTTGACACACTCTTCACACATGCACCCTTAGGTAATTCTCTCGCCTTCGATTAAAATGGTCAAGTCCCTCGAATGTAGAGGTATCCTAGCACCGTTGCTACAAATATATCATCATAGTCCTTCGATAAAAAAGATCATAGACCCACGATGTCGCTTACAAATGCATGATCTCGTCCTCGATTGTTGCCTCACGAAAATGATGATCGTCCTTCGAATGTTAGATACTTCCTACAAGTTGCCTCTATGACCATCCGATGTCCCTCGAATGTCCCTCTTACATCCAACGAATAGGTTACCTACCAACTAATGGTATGGATAGCGCTATTCTAAATGAAAGTAAAACAACACGAAATGACCATTCCGAGTAGGTAATAAGACTTTAGTTGTTGCTCTGTCAAAAATGCTTTTCGCACCACACACTTTTCTCAAAGTTCAAACTTTCTAAACGAAACATTTCCGAACACTTTGTATACATTCCTACATGAATCATTACAAAGTCAAAGCGAAATGCCTTTTCAAAACATTTTTTTCAAACACACAGAAAGCACCTTTTAAAAATGATCTAAGAGCAACTAAGAGCCCGTAGATAACTACGGATGGAGGGGTGCTAATACCTTCCTTTTCATAACCTTCTCCCTTACTCAAAATCTAACGAAGGTCTTTTCCTGTTCTTTTCACCTTCCCTTAATTGGATAAAAGAAAAGTCGGTGGAGACTCTTACTATCCGTGATATTTGCGATAAAAAGCAAAATAAATCTCAAAGGCGATCACCGTACACGACTATACATCAAGAAGATAATGGATGATGACAACACATCTCAAACAAAAGCACAATATCTAAACACCAAGAAAATGGGAAGAAAATAAAGTGAGAGAAGTGATTGAGCAACCATGCAAGGTATCATGAAGTGAGTCCAGAGACACAACATACATATACATATACTATGAATGCACATATGGAAAGTTAATTCACGAACTAGGTCAAAACTAACTTCAAAAGCATGGAAGCAAATCGTGCAAGATATTAAGCATATATGAAATGAAGAATTATATGATAAGATGACAAAGTCAGTAGCTAACATGTTAATATCCTATTTACATCATGCAAACCAAACCACGAAGTTTCACGAACGAAAATCGCAAGAGTGCGTAAACGTACGACAATTATGTGTGGTGACGTACAAGTGTGTGTGACATACATAACATAAAAAGTGAGTGTCAAGGTGAGGTGAATACAGTAGAAACATCACATAAAGTAAATGGAAGTCAAATCATAAAGAAAATGTCACAAAGATGCAATTACAACACTAGTGCAAAAACTAGTTGAAACTTTAACCTAGAAAGCGTTTACACGTCAAAAGAAACCAAGAAAAGGCATAGATGAAAGGAAATGAACCATGAAATGTTAAGATGCATAAAATACAGTAGCAAAAACATCAATACATCAATCAAAGCATACAAGCATGCATGAGAAAGATTCACGGACAAATCACTCAAGGAGAACAACATTGATTCATACAAGTGCGGGTGGAAGTGTATGTGAATGATAATACATTAAGACATAGATGATGAGACATCTTATAATGAAAATGGATGATAAAAACATAAAATAAGAAATGTATGGATGGTAGGACATCATATATAACATATGTGGAAGACAATACATTAAGACATAGATGATGAGACATCACATGTGAAGGATGAAGCATGGTGAAACATGGTATAAACGGAAATGGATGATAAAACATCTAACAAGAAAGATATGGGTGATAAACCATCAAATATTCATGCATGAATGATAATACATCAAGGCATGGATGACGATACATCGTATAATGAAAATGGATGAGCGAAGCATCAGATAAGAAGTGTACGGATGGTAAAACATCAGATATAGCATATATGGATGACAATACATCGGACATAGATGATGAAAAAACATATAAAGCATGTATAGATAACAATATTTCAAGACATGGATGACAATACATCAGATGAAAATGGATGAGCAAATTATCAGATAAGAAATATGCAGATGACAATACATCAGACATAGATGATGAGACATCAGATAAGGCATGTATAGATAAAAATATTTCAAGACATGGATGACAATACATCAAATGAAAATTGATGAGCGAAACATCAGATAAGAAATGTGCAGATGACAATACATCAGACATAGATGATGAGACATCAGATATTGCATGTATAGAAAACAATATATCAAGACATGGATGACAATACATCAGATGAAAATGGATGAGCGAAACATCAGATAAGAAATGTACAGATGATAATACATTAGACATAGATGATGAGACATCAGATAATGCATGTATAGATAACAATATATCAAAACATGGATGACAATACATTAGATGAAAATGGATGAGCGAGACATCAGATAAAAAATGCATAGATGGTGCAACATCAGATGAAGCATGCAAAAGCATATATGCAAATGGTGCGAGAATGAAGTAAAGAGTGCGATGATACTAATGAGAAGGTCCGATACTCTTCAATGCGCCGCAAGATAAGAAAAATCAATCCTTCAATAATGAGCATCCTCTTGGTCTTATCTCGATCCTTCAATAATCAAGCGTCCATGTTGTATCAAGATCGATCACAAATCCATGACAATAACAACAACGAAACGAGTATCGTGGCAATAATTAAATGATGATCGAGCATGCGAAGAAATGAAATTCTAAGCTATAAGGAAACGAAATTTAAACTATTTTGATCTATATGAGAATGGGAAATAGGTTTACAATATGTACATAATCGATTTATACGATTTAACATGTCTAGATAGACCAATGATACTAATCGAAATAATTAAATAACTAATTAGATTAAATCATTTTATTTAATAAAATTAATCAACAAAATAATTAATTAAACTAAACAATATCTTTAATCTAATTAATATTTAAAAGAAAAATACTTCCCAATTGTATTTGTCAAAACAAAAGTATTTACAAAATAAAACAAAAGATGTAAATAAAACAAAGAAATTGGGCCTGAATTGAGTAAAAGGGGGTATGCATTAGCAATTGCTGGGCCTAAGTCAGAAGCCCACTGGATCCTGTATGGGAAGCTTTTGAGGGTGCAGCGGGTAAGCGCCTCTGGAGCATCTGATCCAATCAGATGAAAATCTGATGGTGATGATGATGGTATGATGAAAATCGGGTGACTGAGAGGCAATGAAGCATGATAGCTATGGTGGATGCCTGCACAGAAGTCAATAAACAACAAACAGGGTGGTGACAATTGTCACCGTCAGATTAAGCCTTGTAAACCATACTTATGAAACAAAACAGAGTAATTATCATAATTTAACTAAGTGTCCTATTCCACTCATATTATTTTCTCGTTCCTCTCTTCACTTTATTCAGCAAGGACAAACGAAAACCCAGAAAATGAAAAAAACCGATCTGGCTTGGTGGTTGAGATGAAATCCACGGCGGCGTGCATGAATGTCCACGGTGGCTCGATGAAGATCGGCGGCGACGATGAAAATCGCGGAGGCGCCGTCGCGAATTGTTCAGATTCTTACTTTTTCTACATTTTCTGCCTCATCTTGTCCTTCCGTTCAATGATCTGTGGTTTGATTTTGCAGGAACTCGCCGGTTTGGTGCAGATCTAAAGGGTGTTCTTGAACACCTAACTTCTCCGATGTTGAAAATCGGTGCGATGATGACGATCTTGGCTCTGAAACGCAGAAATTGAACCGTCTGAGGCGAGGTTAAGTGCTTCACGACGGCTTGATGGTGGCCTATGGTCGCAACTTGCTCTGGTGAGCTTATTCCGAAACTCTCTTCTTATGGCTCTGCCTCATGCTTTCGCTTCCTCTTTGTCTCTTGAAACTGAAGGGTTTGTATGATTTTGGAAAATGATGATAGAAATCAATTAGGGTTTTCTGTTAGTTTGATGGCTTCTTGATTTTCTATGAATTAAGATGATTCTTATGTATTTTTTTTATTTGTAAATCTGAACGGTTTGGATGAAAGGAAGGTGATGAAAATCTTTTTTGTTTGAGTTTTCTACGTTTCACTGGTTGTTTGCAGGAAGATGATGATACTTCCCTTTTTTGCGTTTTCTGGGTTTTTGTGGTTATTTGCTGCGCTGGTAGGGTTTGTGTGAGAACAGTCACCTGATTTTAGTGTAATAATTGCTTTTGTTATAGTTCTGAGAACGTATGCTCATTTTCTGTCAACAGGCTTATAGTTTTGCTCTGTACTGGGCTCTCGCACTTGATTATTCTCTTCTGACTTTGAAAACCAATTCTGCATTTGGGCTGGAACATGTTCTTGTTATGAATTTCAAATTATGCTGGAACATGTTGTATTCTGATTTTGTATGCTGAATTGTGCTTGCTGCCTTTGCTTTACACACCCTTTTGTGAACCGAAACCATTTGTGATTTGCAATAGGAGTAGTAAGCCTATGATTGAATTGAATGAGGCTTTGTGTTGCCTGAAATGATTGTAAAACACCCCATTTCCTGATTCCTGAACTACGACCCTAATGATGAGACTTTGAGAAGAAAACACTTGGAAATCTTTGTTGTTCATGCTTCTATTTTTGACTTTGATTGTTTACTAACCATGTTTCTTGTTTTCATCTGCAAATGATCGTGAGGATATTAAGGCAAGGAGAAGGAACCGGCAACAACATGAAGCTTAGAGGATGAAATCAAGAACTTGCTTCTTTGAAGACTTAATGAAAACCAACTTGCAACATGGAGAAATCAAGTATATAGAATTGATGTTGAAGCTTAGGCATAGAAAGAAAACTTGAGATGTTCTTGTAAATTGATGATTTTGAAATCCATGTTAATTCTCTTTGAATTTGTTTTCTTGTATAAGAAACTTGCATATTTCTTTTGTAAGCATCACAAACCTTCCTTTGTAGCTTGAACTCAAGAATTGTAACTTTTTTGATGTAAATTAACTTGTGAAACTTTGTAGGAATTGGGATGAATGAATGCAACAAACATTGGATGAAAATTTGGATGTGATCCTTTTTTTTAGAACTTGAAACTGTGAGAATAACTTGGATAAGAACATGTCTTGATTAAAAAGAATGAAGATTGCTTGGAATTTATGGATGAATGAACCTATCTTGCCATTTGAAGTAGACCTTGTGACTTACTCCTAAATAAACCATAAATGGGTTACTTGTTCTTTAAGAAACAATGATTAACTTGAACACATTAAGAACTTGAGTGAAAAGCTTACCCACATGGCCATAGTCCATTACTCAGAGAGGATAACCAAGAATCAACTCTTGAATCGAACACCTTCGAATCTTTAAATCTATTAATTATCTTGCAGTTGACAACTTTGTCTTGATAAAAAGAGATTCATCAATTATCTAGCTCTCAATTTGTGTATCAACCAAAAATAGAATTTAC
>CM038793.1:132145729-132411070 GCA_021764765.1 Vicia sativa | reverse complement strand
TTGAACTTGGGAGGAATCACAACACTAGGAACAAGACTCGATCATCAAAGTTCAGCCCGACATCTTCGTGTTTTCCACAAGATTCTGCATCGATCTTCAAGTTGTTCGCATTTCATCACCCATCGTAGTGTTGGCTATAACTCGTAATGGTCCTCTCCTCCTTTCTTTGGTTCACGTCACCTTCATCACCCTTGGTACTCGGTATGGACACTTCCTTCTGCAGAGCTCGACCGACCGACCACTTTAGGCCCTTTGAAACGCCTCACCCATGTCGAGGAGACCAACAACTTTCTTCTTCTGTTGATGAGCTTCTTCGATCTTCTTGGCCTTGGACCAAGTTGGTGAACATCAAACCGAGCATCTCCGAGCCCGAGATCTTTTGACAGTCTGCTCAAGAGCCATTTGCCTAAAATAAATAGCGAGCAAATGAGAAAACCAATTCCAATGTACCGTGATGCAATGTTATGATATGCTATGCGATGTTTATGCAAATGCAATGCAATGTTTTCAAGGACCTTAGAGATTTAAATTTGTTAAACAAGCAATGAACAAACATTTATTAGTACTTTTCATTATTCTTTCTTCTTTTAAGCACAAGAGATAGTTCAAAACAATAAAAGAAAACATAAACATCCTAAAGCTCTAAGTCTCCCATGGGCGCCTTCTCTGGTGCCGCTGTAAGCGTTGATGCTTTCGCTTCCTGGAAGTAGCTTTGTCAATTCTAACACTTTCTTTCGCTTGCATAACACCGAGTTTCAAAGGTATCCTCTCTTTAAGTCGAATCCAGATCTCTTCAAGTCTTCAAGATCGTGAGGCATGTCAGATAGAATGATGTGGTACGCCACCCATAGCAATGTGTTCCATAATTACCGGTAAACAGCGTGAATGGCATCATGAGGTTTTGAGTCGAGTCACACCCATTTGAGGTAAGGTTCCCATGAATGGAGTTCGGGTGCCCAAAGTCTTGGTATCGCCTTCTTTACCTATGCCCCCAAGCATGGCAAACCTTCGCCGGCACTCGAGATCGTGGTTGTAGTCGAACACAACATCTTGGAGAAGCATATCATGGACCATCTCTTCGCAAAACCAAACCGACGTAGAGCTAAAGAAGGTTGTAAGTAATACCTCCCTTATACCAAGGAGTGGTACATTAGGGAATTCTCCACAACGCCAATGAAGGTGAAGTCCTTTGAGAGAAAAGACTAAATCTGATATCCGAATGAGAGTGGCATCAATCTTTGAGACCATCTCAACCTTTGTTCATTCTTCAAAATCGATGGAGGAAGGTGCGAATAAACCACCTTGAAAGTAACGGTATATAAATACATGAGAGTTCCTTGTCGTTAGTAGTACGAGTGTGGAGAGAATGCAGGATGTCTCCAAGTAAAGTAGGCATCGGATTATGGTAAGGAACAACTTGATGGCATTGATATCGATGAACTGATCCGAGTTAGAAATAGAACCAAACCATAAATTAGCAAGGCCACAATGTCTTCAAATGCATGGAAACTCATAACCTTGAGGAATTCCTCGCTTAATTAAGAACTTGAAAGTAAACCCTTAACTCCACTTCTAGTTTCCCAATTGGCTTCGATATCCGAGCGCTTAAGGTGTAAGGCGGATGCGATGTCTTCGAACTTAGAACCTTTTCCAAACCGTGAATGGCATTTGGTCAAGAATAGGTACCCCAAGTAGCTTAGAGAACTCTTCCAAGGTAGGAACCAACTAATAATCTGGGAATGTAAAGCAATGGTGTTTCGGATCAAAGAACTGAATAGACATGCATCATATCTCTTCAAAACCGAGATAACCAAATCAAGCGTATAACCATGTCTTTTGATGAACTGAGTATGGTCGGGAATTTCAAACCAATTTTTGAGTTGAGAAGGATACCATGAAGTTGATTCTGATAGTCTTTCTAGAAACCATAATCCCTACAAATGTGAAAGCAAAGATAAATCCCTAGGTCCTTGAAATAGTTAGAAATGATATGCAATGCATGATGTCATGATGTCATGTTTAGCACACACAAACAATTCACACAATGAGCCTAGGGTTAAGGCTTCTGTATGAGGTATAGGTGATTACCCTACCAAAAGTTTGAGTTGGTTCATCCGTCCTATAATAGTAACCGGTTCTAGGAATCTCATATCACGATCTTTCAGAGGCGCCACTTCAATACGACGGCTTGGTCGATCGAAAATGTCCCAAAAGTCTAATCTCAATGAGCGTAGCATCGAGTATCAACCTCGGTTCTACACCAAAGCCGCCATCTCACTACCTTCTAATGGCTAAGATGGGTCAATTAAGGTTCTAAAAGTTTAGGTAGCGCTGATGACACCACGCAGGCCAAATACTATCTTCAACTGGGAATGAAGAGTATCGGACAACCAAAGAACACGCTAACGAAGCTATCATGTTGACCGTAGTTATATGCTCAGCTCGCGATGATCTAATGCTACTTACCTAAAGGAAACCCGGATCCGTGTAGGATCCCAACAATATAATACCCAAGCAGTTCTTAAAGATAAAGCATACAAGTCAAACAGAAGCATTAAAGGTTATCTAGAAATCCTAAGGCAATTCTCTTTAGGTGTAGTCCCCAACAGAGTCGCCAGCCTGCGGATACGGTGAACTGACGTAGGATTTTTGTATCCAAATGCGCGGATAGCAAGAGTCGCCACCGACTTTTATTTTTATCCAATTAAGGGAAGGTAAAAGCAATGTAAAAGACCTTCGTTAGATTCTCGAGTTCAGAGAATGGTTATGAAAAGGAAGGTATTAACCCTTTCCATCCGTAGTTATCACGGCTCTTAGTTGCTCTAGATCACTTTTTAAAATTGCTTTCATGTGTTTGAAAAAAATGTTTTGAAAAGGCATTTCGCTTTGACTTTATAATGGCTCATGTAGGAGTGTATACAAAGTGTTCGAAATGTTTTTGTTTTGAAAAGAGTTTGAACTTGAAAAAAAAAGAGTGGTGTAAAAGCATTTGTTTTAGAGCAAGCAACTAAGAGACTTATTTACCCACCGTAATTGGTCGCTTTGTTGTATTTCTACATTCCTTTAGAATAGCCAGCCATACCATTAGTTAATAGGTAGCTCCATTCGCTGGATGTGGGACATTCGAAGGGACATCGGATGGTCATAGAAGGCAACTTAGGAAGTATCCTAGCACATTCAAGGGACTATCATCATTTTCGAGGCGACAATCGAGGGTCAAGATCATGTATTCGGAGGCGACATCGGGTCTTATGATCTTTGTATCAAGGGACTATGATGATTTGTTTGAAGGCAACGGTGCTAGAATACCTCTACGCTCGAGGGACATGACCATTTGAAATCGAAAGGCATCGAGAGAGAATTACCCTATAAATGTGAAAGAAGTGTCAAATTCAAAATATATTATCTTGAAGATTAGTGTGAGCTATGTCCAATTATTATCTTGCCATACACGCCTAATTACTAGCAATTGATATAAAGCGGAAAGTAAATGCGGAATGTAAATGCGAAAGGTAAACTTACGCTATTACATGGCTTTGGGGCGTATACATAATTTAAACTTATGGAAAATAAAACCCTAGATTAAACTATTACAACCCATGAACAATTACATTATTGGAAAAATAGAATGATAAAAGAAAACGTCCAATCGGAACAACCCGAAAGAATAAGAGATCGAAAATATGATGGAATCGAAATAAGAGAAAGAGTTAGAAAAATGCAAGTTTTAATATGAGAAAATTACTACATGTCTGAAATAAGATAAATAAGTTAAAATAATTTTTTGGATTTTTGGCAAAATTTTCATAATTAAATGTATTAAAAGTGAATTAAATGCAAAATATAAATAAAATAAATATGCATGCAAAAATTATATTTTTTAATTTATTAAATTAAATAAAGATTTTATGAAAATAATGTAAAAAGAAAAAATGTTTTTTGGTAATTTTTAATGCGTAATAAAATTATGAAAACAATTAAAATAGAATGAAAATATTGAAAAATTAGGAAATAGGAAAATATTTGCAAACTTGTAAAACAAAGTGTCAAGGTGGATTCGAACCGATGACATTGGCTTCACAAAGACCCACGCCCTTACCATCTGACCGATACGCTGTCAATGAAACTAACGGACGGATTACAAGCACGCCATGCCCCGTTGCCTCGCCTCCGCCAAACTTCATCTTCCTCGATTTGAAATTTCGCCGGGCTATTGCTCGACGCCATACCGCTAATTCGAAAATCAAACACACATAATATAAATTAATTCTAAAGCCATGGATCGATTCCTTGAAGCATTCAATGCAACAGATAGGTCTCGTCCAATTTTTCCTCAGATAGAAAACCCTAATTCGATACCGTAAACCCTAACAATGGCAATACGAGTTCTAAGCCATGGAAACTCAATCAAATAACCCGCATCGCTGCAATCTTCCTACTAATCACAAAAACAACAACTAAATGTGTTAAAAATGCATGAAAAACAGAAATCGATTCTGGAAAAAGTAAGAACAAACCGAAATCGTATTCCTTGATTCTGGATGTATTTTGGCAATATGAGTATCTGGAATCACTCCTGGGGTATCAAGGAATGTATTTGACACCTTAGAATTGATTGAAAACGGCTGAAATAAGGATTGCTGTTTGCTTCAAGAACTCGATTTTTTCAGTTTGAGAATAGGGTTTCTGAGCCAATTTTTTCGTCCTCTCTTGATAGGTATGCATCAAGTATATATGCTGGATGGATTTGGGATTGAATTTGGAAAGAATTAATCAATATTCAATGGAAATCAAATTTGATATTCTCATGAAATCAAATTTTCAAACTTTGTCCAATTTCAATCCAATCTTGCCAAATTTGATCTAATTTCGAAATTGCTGGCATTTATGGGTTGATTGGATCACAAGAAAGCAATAAAAATCAATCTTCCAATTAATTTTGATTTTATAATTTATTTTAAGATTTAATTTGCATTTAAATGAATAAATTACAAATTAAATAGAAAAATAAATCAAAAATTCGTGGCATTGGGCTTGGACATTCCTAATTGCATGAGGAACAAGTTAGGATGAAGAAAAAGTAGGCCCATTTGCAAAAGATTTGATTTTTTGAAGTATCTCTCTTTGTGCATTCTTCCAAAATTGCCCAACTTGTGAATGGTGTAACTTGCTCAATTTTCCACATTTTTGAGTGTTCTTGGACTTTTTGGAAAGCTCTAAGAGTCCTATAAACAATGTCTTTGGTCTCATCTCAATTGGAGTTACCATGCTCAATATATCTTCAAAACAAAAAGTTGACTTTTTGTTGACTTTGAAAATGACCAATGTTTTGAGCTATACCTCTCAAATGAAGCATTTTTGGACATTCTGTGAGACATGAAGTTGTAGAGAATTGAATTTCCTTCAAAATGAGCTTTGTGGGTTTTGGAGAAAGTATGAGAAAGTTATGATCACCAAAGTTCAGTTGACTTTTCATCTAGAAACCCTAATTTAGAAAGTTTGACTTTTGAGCAAATCTTGAGTTTTCTTGATGAATCATGATCAACCCTTGATCAAATGATGAATGTTACTTCAAAATGAGGATGTTGACCAAAAATCAAGTTTTGACTGTATGTTGACCAGCTGACTTTTTGTCCAATACACCCGATTTTCAACCATTCGAGCAATTGTTCGAGGAAACTTGATCAGGAGGCTTGAAACTTGACATGGAGAATCTTTGAAGCATAGGAGGAGGCATGAAGACCATTGGAGATGTTGCAAATCCATCTTGACTTGAGAGATACCAAACCCTAGTTTGGGTTGATTGTCTAGGAGAGAGTTTCTCTGATCAACTCTTAAGGAATCCTTGAGCATAGATGTATGAAATCTTTTGAGAAGATGGAGGGCAAATTTTGGGGTATGACACCATACATGCCTAATTACTAGGAGTTTATAGGGTGCGGAAATTAAAATGCGGGAATGTAAAGTGCGGAAAAATAAATCCTACGCTATTACATGGCTTTGGGGCAGATACATAATTTAAAAGTGCGGAAAATAAAAGCCCTAATTAAACTATTACATCCCATAAGCAGTTACATAATTGGAAAAGAGAAAACGATAAAAAGAAATCGTCTGAAACGGGATAACCTGTGAAAAGATAAGAAATCGGGAAATTCAAAGAAATCGAACAAGAGAAAAATGTTAGCAAAAATGATAATTTTTAAATGAGAAAAATATTTCATGCTGGAAATAACATTAGTATGCTAAAATAATTTTTTGGGATTTTTTGGAGTTAATTTAATAATTAAAAATCAATTAAAGGTGATTTAAATGATAAATTAACAATTAAATTAAATATGCATGCAAAAATAATATTTTTAATTTTATAAATTAAATAAACATTTTATGGAAATAATGCAAAAAGAAAAATATTTTTTTGGTATTTTTTAATGCATGATAAAAAATTATGAAAGAAAAATAAAATGCATGGAAAATATTAAATAGAAAATATGAAAATATGAAAAAAAATATGTTAGTTTGTAAAGGAAGCAAAAATAAATGGTCCTTGCAAGAATCGAACCGGTGACCCTAGCCTCACAACGCGCTGCAACGAACACGTTTTAAACCAGATTGAATCCTGGCCACTCAAATCACGCGCGACGACATCGTCTTCTTCGTTTGAATCCTACGAATTTTCCGTCGGCTTCGGTTCGACGCTATGACCCCTGCTAACATCAAAAATCACATACAAGTAATATAAATGAAATCTAAAGCCATGGTTCGATTCGTCTTGGTCCACTGATCATCCTGGTGGCATCGATTTGGTCCAATTTAACCTAATTAGAGAAACCCTAAAACGTGACCTGAAACCCTAATCATGGTATATCATGTTTCCGGCCACGAAAATTCAATTGGATGACCCAGAAAGCTTGTAAACCTTGTTCTAAGCACGAAACAAACATCAAAACACATTAACAATGCATGAATAACAGAATTCGAATTTTGAAAAAGTATGAACAAACCAAATCGTGATTTCGTGATTCTTGATGCTTTTGGACAATGTAAAGGTCTGGAATCACTCCAGGGGTATCAAGGAACGTGTTTGGATGCTCAAAATCGATTGAAACAGGCTGAATCCAAGGCTGCTAGTGACTTGTAGTGCACGGTTTTTTTGAGTTTGAATAGGGTTTCTCCAAGCAATTTTTCTGTCCTCATTCATGTGGTATGTATTGTATATATATAGTAGATGGAATTGGAGCTGATTTGAGGAAGAAATCATCATCAATCAATGCAAAACATATTTGATTTTGTACAAAATCAAATTTTCTCTTTTTTGATCAATTTCAATCAATTTCTTTCCAAATCCAATCAAATTTCGAAATTTGCTGGCTTCTTTAGGTTACTTGGATCTCAAGGATGAGAGAAAAAATCAATTTGCAATTAATTTTGATTTTATACCTTATTTTTGAATTTAATTTGTATTTAAATGAATAAAATCCAAATTAAATAGAAAAATAAAATAAAAAATTCGTGGCATTGGGCTTGGATATTCCTAATTGTATAAGGAACAAGTTTGGATGAAGAAAAAGTAAGCCCATTTGCAAAAAAATTGATTGTTACAAGTATCTCTCTTTGTGCACTTCTTCAAAATTGCCCCAATTTGTGAATGGTGTATCTTGCTCAACTTTCCATATTTTTTAGTGTTCTTTGACTTTTTGGAAAGCTCTAAGAGTCCTCTAACCAACCTCTTTGGCTTCATCTCAATTGAGTTTCCATGCTCAATATATCTTCAAAACAAAATGTTGACTTTTGTTGACTTTGAAAAGGACCTCAGAATGTTTTGATCCATACCTTCCAAATGAAGCATTTTTTGAACATTCTTGTGAGACATGAAGTTGTAGAGAATTGAATTTCCTTCAAAACAAGGGGTGATGGAAAAATTTCTGAGAAAGTATGAAGAAGTTATGCTCACCAAAGTTTGGTTGACTTTTTCCTCAAGAAACCCTAATTTGAAAGTTTGACTTTGAGCAAATCTTGAGTTTTCTTGATGAATCATGATCAACCCTTGATCAAATGATGAATGTAACTTCAAATGAGGATGTTGACCAAAAATAATGAAGTTTGACTGTATGTTGACCACAGTTGATGTTTTGTCCAATACAACTAATTTTCAACCATCTGAGCAATTGTCTGAGGAAACTTGACTTGTGAAGCTTGAAATTTGACATGGAGAATCTTTGAAGCATATGAGGAGGCATGAAGACCATTGAGATGTTGGAAGTCCATCTTGATCTGAGAATCACCAAACCCTAGTTTGGTTGATTGTAGAGAGGGTTTATCTGATCAATCCTTGAGGAACCCTTGAGTATGGATGTATGAAATATCTTGAGAAGATGGAGGGCAAATTTTGGGGTATGACACCTACAAATAGGGAAGGGCTAACTTTACGCCTTCTTTTCCTCTTTTCTCATTATATTGCATTTATTCTTTTCCCAAGAAATCCTCCTTTCACATTTTAACAACCCTCTCAGATTCTTGTCGCCGCTGTTTCAAAAACCTCTTCCAATCATCCAATCATCCACTCAGGTATCCTCTTTCTCTTTATTTATTTATTATTTTAATCAGAAAATGGTCGTTATTAGAGAGTGCGATGACTTCGGTCGCAAAATACACTTAGGAAACGAAGAACGCAAAATCTTGTTTGAGGATTGCATGCGTGAGATGAGAGATGCTCAGAGGGTATCTGAACTAAAAAGGGTTACGGACAGGGTTTACACTGAAGTTTTTACTTCTAACAGTGATTCTGACCCTGACTCTTCAGGTTCGGTGGAGCTTATAATGCAATCCAACAAATTAATCAAAGGAGAAGCCATAGGCTTCAAGCAAAGCTTGATACAAGGTGTCGAGATCGCTACCATGCATTCTCTCTAGAACGTTTCATCCACAGGGAATGAGGATGATGTGATCTTAGAACCCTGTGAAACTGGGGAAAACGTTTGTATGATCCGACCTAAAGGAGTTGATTCCGAATGGTTCTACTTTTATACCGGGGTCATAGAAGAGTTTAGTATCCAATTTCCCCTCTCTGATTTTGAGACTGTCATCCTACGAACCATGAATGTTGCTCCCTCTCAACTCTGCCCAAATAGTTGGGGGTTTATCAGGGCATTTGAGGTAATATGCCACGCCCTCCTAATAGCCCCCACTATCGGCCTATTTTTCTCCTTCTTCGAGATAAAAAGTGCGAGTCCGAAGTCGGGTTGCCATCAACGGTATCCCAAAAGGAGCTTCCTTCAAGCCCATACCCAAAGGTTACAAGGAACGCTCGTCCGATCAAATGTGGGCCCCGTGCCCTGTTATCTATGGTGCCGACGGCACCACAAATTTCCTTTATATTGACCAATGACCCTCCCTATCTCCCTTTGATTATGACAAATTTAAATGAATCGAGACCCTTTCCTTAGAAGTTTTGGAATCTTTCAGCCAATCAGTGGTCAAGGACTTGCTTGCCTCGCTTCTAAAGGAAGTCCCCGACTTCCTAGGTAAGAAGTTTCTAACAAGTTTACACTCCTTCCCATCATTCCTCGCTCTAATTTTTTTGCTCTTCTTTAATATGCATAAAATGACCGATATGTCCGTGAAGGAATAAAGGAAGTTGATGGCGGCGGCTCGCGCTTCGGATGGGTGATGGTGGCCTTTTGAGACCAAGTCGGACCTAGCTGGCCGGAGATCCGCATTCCAAATAAGAAAAAGAATGTCACGCCCGAGCAAGTGCACCGAAGTCGTGATTATCGCTTCGTCAAGCGCCTGCTGAGCTTGAACTAACTATTGAGCTCGCCCAAAGAAGCTAAAACCATTATGGGGAACGAACAATTCAGGATCAAATGTCAACTTTGTTGAAGGAAACCGGTGGCAATTCAAGTCGGGCTTCCATAGAGAATAAGTTTTGGTCTACCGATTTTGACGGTCTCAAATTTCTATACGATCATCACATTGCTACTGAAGACGTAACCAAGCTAAGGAATCTGGGTTTGCAGCAGATAACAAAACAGCTGAGCTCGTATCTGATGAGGTGTGCAGTACTTACCCGTAGCCTGTTCGAGTCTGGTGACGATGTGGAATAGAAAAAGTCCGACCTGGAGAAAGAGATCACAAGGCTGGCCGATAACGAGAAATTCCTTTATGACGCGAACAATGTGCTCAAGAACAAAATCGTGGAAGCCGCTGCAAGCATCACGGACCTAGAGAGCAAAAACTCGGAGTACGATAACCGGATAAAAGCTTTAGAGGAAGAACTTGCTCAAACCAAAACTTCGGCTAGCGAGTTAACAGCTAAGCTCCAAGATTCCGAGAAGTCTCGCTCCGACTTGCAAGATGCCCTGGAGAAATCCCGAATGGACGTGCTGAACGCCGGGGACTTGGATTTTGACCGAGCCAAAGCTCAGGTCACTTGTCTATATCCTGATTTGGATATCTCGGAAGTTGACTTTTTAAGGCTATTGTTGACGGGAAGCTGGTGGAGATCGATGAAGATGATAGTGAAGTCACACAAAGCGAAGAGAATGGCAACATGGGCACTGCCGACCCCAATAACTGATCATCCTTAATGTTTTGTATTGTTGTTTCTTTTTTTGTAGTTATTCATCCCCCCTTGGTGGATGCATTTTGTATGTTTGAACTTTGACCCTTCGGGCTTTTGATACTGCTGCAGCGTGTTTATTTTTGCTAAAACATCGTTTAACTACATGATTGCTTGCATATAGTTGTGAACAATTTTATGTTATGTATTAGCCCCCTGAGCCATAGGGTGCATCAAACGACCTTAATGTCTTCGACGAGCACGTTACAACTATTCACAACGCAAATATACTTCTTCATACCATGCTTAAACCGTCACAGAAAGTCAATCCGAGTTTGGACCGAGTTTTGGGGCGTAACCGCAGGTTCCCTCCTGGATTCGAGGAATTACCGCCACCGAGAGTTGATCCGAGATAGAGCGAGCTCGCAAGACGCTGTGGCTCCCGCCTTGGATTCGAGGAATTACCGCCACTGCGAGTTGATCCAAGATAGGACCAGAGCTCTGCAGGACGTACCCGTGGCTCCCGCCTTGGATTCGAGGACTTACCGCCACTGAGAGTTGATCCGAGATAGGACCGAGCTCATCGACGCACTGTGGCTCCCGCCTTGGATGGAAGTCATAATTTGCAAAACAAATAATATATTATAGGTGCCTCATTAAAACCGTGGCCCTTGCCTAGGGAAAAGAGTGCACCATTTATTTTACATCATCACAATGTCTAACGAAATACAATTTAAGATTAACAATATTCCGTGTCCCGGGAAACTCTGACCACCAACGCTTCCAACTTATAAGCCCCACAGTAATTTCTCCGAGACCCCGAACTGGTCATTCCCAATTAGGATCCAAATTACCCTCTTGGTTGGATCGCTTGCTTTTTGAGCACTAGATCTCCGACCTTGAAACCGCCGCTTACTTTTTAAGTTGAAACGACCGGTCATCCTCCTGCTTCCTGCTACCGACATGGGTCGTGCCCTTACCTCCTCCAACAGATCCGCCTCATCCAAAGCCGCTTATTGGACCTCCTCAAGTACTCACGCCCAAGATGGCAAGGCAACCTCCACCTAATCATGACATCGACTCCAAAACCATCCTAAAAGGAGTCTCCTAAGTCGTGGAGTGAACTGTGGTGTGGTACCCCCACAACACTTCCTGTAGGCATTGCGCCCATAGCCCCTTAGCGGAATCCAGGTTCTTCCTTAACGCACTCAAGATTACTTTGTTGGCTGACTCGGCCCGCCCATTTGCCTCGTGGGTGTTCTACTGATATGAATTTATTTTGAATTCCGAGCTTTGCGTAATTCCACCACCGAAACGCTTGCAAATTGTGCTCCATTATCAGAAACAATAACCCGAGGTAACCCGAAACGACAAATAATATTCCTCCAATAAAAACGTCGAACCCGATCTGTCGATATCCGGGACACTGCCTCGGCCTCCACCCACTTAGTGAAATAATCAACCACAATTAAAAACTCAACTGTCCCGGCCACTGAACGGCCCTAGATGAGTGTGAATACCCGAGCAAATGCTTGGCACTTTGCACATCGTGCACATACATTGCACAATCTTTTGCCGAGTAGCCAACTCTTAGGATTCGACCACCAAAGCTCTAGCACCTCCGTGATTTGCCACCCCTCATGAACTTCTTTAATTACCACCAATACATCCTCCTCGCCACACATCGAATATGGGGCTGCTCGCCTACTGCATAACTTCCTGACTCCATCACGAACCCGATGAGATTTTCTTGATTTGTTTGGCCTTCTATCCTCGGCAGATATCCTCGTCAGATATAGCGAATGATTGACTCATCCATCCATCTCCTCGTTAATTGCTAGGACTCTTTTTTCAATATCGCTAGGGAGCACTTTTGTATGACCGACTTGTTTACCCTAACCTTTAGAGTCAAGCGGGATAAAATCGGCGGGTATTCTCATCCCGGACACATGACATATTTCAAGGCTTCAAACCGCCTACTGTGGAAACGGCTCGCTGTATATACTTTGCTAAGATGAGGTCCTTTGTCTCGAAAATATTCGCCCACCTACCCGCCACCGCCTATGAGTCAAGATGACCAGCAGATGTCACCCGACCTCCAAGGCCGCCTCAAACCGCCAAGAGCTTCATACTGGCTATTACCGTTGGAAAACCGAAATGTAAGGAGTACTTCAAACCATCTCTCCGGCCATTCCAAAACTACTCCTCCAAGGCGTTGTTTTCGGACAGAGGAGCCATCAACGGACATAATCCATCTTTGAGTAGGAACCACGCCCGAGAAGTAAATTCCACCATAAAGTCGGCCAAGGCCCGCACTTGACATCGTATATGGATCGAACCGATTTCATATTACGACAGCTCCACAGCCCAGGATACCATCCTCCCAGCCAGATCGGGCTTTTTGAACACTTGCTGTAACGGAAAATTGGTCTTCACTTGGACAGGATGTCCATGAAAGTAATGCCTGAGCTTCGGCTGTCACGAAAGCAACGCTAATCTCTTAATCTTCCGATACCGATCTCCGCCTTTAACACTTTGCTTACGAATACACCGAGCTCCCTCTTCCGTATCCCGAACAGATCAAATGATCGCACTGCTTGTTGCCGCCAAGTACGATTAATTGTGAGTTCTCTTTGGGTCTGACTAGCACCGGGGGTGTTGACAGTAACTACTTTATCTTGATGAACGCCTCCTCACACGCCTCCGTCCATTCGAACTTGGCTCTTTTCTTGATTGCCGAGAAGAAATGGATGGACTTGTCCCCTGCACAAGACAAAAAACAAGATAGCGCCAAACGCCGCTAGTGGACTTCACGCATTGAGACCGGACTGCATGTTGATAACCGCCGACACTTATCCGGTTGGCCTCTATTCCCCGGCTTATCAGCATGAAACCCAGAAATTTTCTGGCCTGAACCCCAAATGTACACTTGTCCGGGTTCAAGCGCATTTCAAACTTCCGCACCGCAGCAAAAGTCTCTTTAATATCACCACATGACCATCTCCGATGCGGTCTTTATCACCATATCGCTCCATACACCTCAATATTCCGTTCAATTTGAGAGGCGAAGACCATGTCCATCACCGATAGGTTGTTCCGCTCTTCGCACTAAAAGGCATAACCTTATAGTAGAAGTTCTTCCTTCGCCATGAAAGCGGTCTTGATGCATCACTGGGTTCATCCGATTTGATTATACTGAGTACGATCCAGAAACTGTGAGACGAAAACCGGAGGAGCTGTCAATCAATCGATCGATATGAGTAAGTGGGTAAGGATCCTTCTCGCATGCTTTGTTAAGGTCAATGAAATCCACGCACATTCTCCACTTTTCGTTCTTCTTTTTACCATAACCACGCTGGACCCAAGTCGGATATTGCACTTCACTAACAAACCCGCCTTTAACCAGCCTTCCCTACCTCCTCCGAGATAGCCTATCCCTTCTCCTCTCCCATCTTTCGCTTTCGCTGTGACACCGACCTAACCTCCGGGTCGATTGCCAGGTGGTAGCACATGATCTCCGGGCTTATCCCCAGCATATCTGACGACTTCCAAGCGAAAAGATCTAGGTTCTCTTAACACCTAGACAATCTCGCTTCTTCCTCGGCCGAGTTGTATTCCTGATGGGTGATCCGTGACGGTAACGGCCCAATCTGGACATCCTTGACTTCTTCCTGAGGGGCAAGTTCATCCTCGTTTGATCCCTCCCTCGGATCAATGTCAACCATGCTGACCTCATGCTCTGAGGAGTTTTCCGCTGGGCCCGATCTCTTCCTGGTCCTCAAACTGTCTTTATAGCATTTACGAGCCAGACCCTGATCTCCACGTACGATCCCGACACGACCATTATCAAGAGGATACTTCATGGTCAAAAATACGATAATACCGCGAACGATGGTCGCTCGATAATGATGTTATAAGGTGATGATGCATTAACCACCAAGTACCTAACCCTGACACTTTTGGCATTCTTCATTTCCAAGGTGGTGAGCATGGAGATATCCCAAAACCTCACTGCCGCGGAGAATCCGACAAGGGTCCCACTAAAGGGCAACACCTCCTTTGCTCAAAACCCATCCCCTTAAAAGCTTCCTAGTAGAGGACATCACGAACTTCCTGGACGATCAAAGACACGCTTCACACCCCAATCCCATTTGCACTTCAATTACCATGGGATCATTCTCATGAGGCGTAACCTCCCCTGGCCCTCTCCCGAGAAATTTATCACCCCGGCCAACTTGGTGGTTCCGATGCGAGCACGTGCCCGGCCCGCTGAAAGATCTTTTCCCGGGGAACTAGAAGACCCGCCGCCCGGCCTCCCGGAGAGAGTGCTGAGCTGCCCGCCTCCTTAACCTCCTCAGCTTTATCCTTCTTTAGACCGAATCGAAGCCGAGTCCCTTCTGAGGTGAACCACGTTTGTTCGTCCGCTCAGATCCTCCTCACATAGGTTGACAACTTGCCCGTTGAACTAATCTTTGATCTCCTTCGCAGCTGAATGCAGGATTCCGTGGTATGTCCTTCAAACGATGATACTCACACCACACCGGTCACCCCCAAAACCGCATTGACATTCCACTTTCCCCAAGGCTTAGGTAGCAATTTTAGATGATTAATGTCACGAAGGATATCCTTCCTCTTGGCATTCAGGGTGAAAGTCTCCGGCCTTGGGTCGATCTGCAGCGGAAGCCGCCATCCCGGTACGGTCTCATGGGCGGTGTTGTCCGGGCGCGGGCCATCCCGCCTCGACCTCTCTGGAATCCCGGCATGCTTCTCCATGCTTTCTTCCCTTTACGTAGCACTCACCGGATAATGATCTCATCCATGCTTTTGGTTGATTTTGAGCCGAGACTCTTGAATTGACCGGCTTTAAGTCCGCGGAATGCGCCACAAAGATCTTCTGGTTAGGATGCGAGACCTTTATGGTTTCTTCGTTGAACCTGGCCATAAAGTCTCGCAGTGGCTCTGAAGGTCGCTGCCTCACATTAAAGAGAGAGGTGTTAGCCACCTTGCGATGGTGATTAGCCGAGAACTGCTGGATAATCTTTCGGTTGAAATCCTGATAACTGACCACAGAGAACCATGGAAACCCCATGTACCAACGTAAGGCCGACTCTCTAAAGGTGTCGGCCATCGATTTGCACTTGAGGGAGTCAGCTGCTCCAATAAGTGCCATCGTATTGTTAACTGAAATGATATGCTCTTGAGGATCCGACTTCCCATCGCACGATGCCAAGACGGGGTTTGAAATTTTAGGAACAACATCCTCCCGCATTTCGTGACAAAGGTTGCAGCCCGTGAGCTCTTTTTCGTGTTTTTCCGTCATTCAAACTCCTCCGTTGAAGGGCTTGGACATTGTCTTGAGGAGAGTCGTTATCGGGCGCAGATCATCGATCATGGCCAAGAATCGGTCGATCCGTGGATCCGCTACGATGTTCGGGACATTGGTGCTAGTATGCTTATGTGTGCGGTGGCTTGGGATTGATTTCACCGAGGCCCCACGGTGGGCGCCAAATGTTCTTGCAGAAAAAACCTCTTTGTTGATATTTTAGGGATTTGGAAGCTCATGCGTAGTGGCTAGAGTTCCAAGTTGATGATTGTCTTGCTTATCCATCAAGGGAGCCCTATTTATATCATTGATTCATGGAGTCCTTTTTCCCTTCCTGCAATTGCCTTAGTGCATTAACTATGGCTTGGAGATGAAGGAATCGACCGTTTCAGCCCATGATGGCTTATTCTGTAACGCCTCATAACGACTCCATGCTCTCATTATTCCTTCAATCGAACGCCTCCCTATCCGCACCCCCCCAAAATGATGATCGGGTCACATCCTCAACTGATCCGGTCTCCTATCCCAATGTTCTTGCAGTGAAAACTATATATATGATCTTAAGGGATTCGAGGCTCATACGAGGACGCATGGCCTCCAAGCTACCGGTCTAGCTTACTCACTGCTGGGAGCCCTTATAGATGGAGTAGATACTCATCTTTAGTGTGTAATTTAGAGAGGGAATGAGAGAGTCTCTTTCATGGCCCCGAGGCCTCTTTTATAGCATAGCCGCCACTAATGATCATAATGGCATAACCGCCCATTTAATACTTGAAACCGCTTACTTAATGATTCAGAACGTCCAGAATCGCCCATGAATAACGAACGGAAGCTAGTCCGACCTGGGTTTCACCGAGGAGCTCACCTTACCGACTATAGGTTTCTTCCGGGCTGACCTGCTCTCCTATCCCACCCGTATCGCCTGGATAAGGGTCTCATTACGTCCCGAGATCCATCCCGGATGTCTACAAACCCTCCTCCGGTCTTATATCTCGCCGGGAAATTTATGCATGATCATAAGCCCCGAGCATATGGTTTCTAGACCTTGAAGCCTTATGCTCGCTTTTAATAGAAACATAAACTTTGACCCATGTCGGTCCTCCAATACCAACTCGTGCTTTAGTGTGAATTTACACACGCTGGTTTACCATTCTTCGCTTTTTGAGGTTTTAAATGTTACGCACGTCTGAATCGACACTCCAACAGAACGCTTGTTTTTATCCCGGCCGATCCCGTGACGATAGCCGGATAAAAATTCTTTCGACTCACATCTCGGCTCGAGCAAGAAGATATATAGATGCACTAGCCCCGAGTATCTCGAGTCAAGGCTTTGATGAAAATGTTTTGACGGAATCCAATTAAGGTCCTTCGCTTTATATGCCCGGTACAAACAGTAGCTTTTAAGGTTGCTCGTGAACAATTTTATGTTATGCTACTAGCCCCCAAGCCATAGGATGTAGCAAACAACTACCCTGATGGCTTGGACGAGTACGTAACACTTTGTTCACAACGCCAATGTATTCCTATCCTCGTCACCGAATCGACACTCCGCTTTAACCATAACGCTGTTTAGTCCGAGCTGGGCTCGTAACTTTGTCGGGCTATTGGTGGTAAGACTTAGCTTTAACTAGACCACCCCGAGTCACATGATGTATCAAGCAGACTATGCTGGCTTTTTCCAAGCATATAACAACTGCTCATGACACTACGCCGCTTTTACCGCTTTAACGCTAGATACGTAGCCCCTGCCGGGTTGGTCAATTTAGAGGTTTAACGCCACTAAGTTGATCCGAGATAAGACCAGCCCGTGACTCACCAAGTTGGAGGTATCACTACCGCAAGAGTTGATCCGAGACGGAATTAGTGCTCGGTAGCTCACCGAGGCTTCAACGCCACCAAGAGTTGATCCGAGATAGGACCAGAGTTCGTGACTTGCCGGAAATTATAGGTATAACCGCCACTTAGGAATTTGATCCGAGACTAATCATAGTCCAAGCGAGGTTTGAAACCTTTCAAGGTTGTTCCGAATAGGAACACCGTTTCTGAAGGTTGTCCCGAGTAGGAACAAAGCCTTTTGAGGTTCAGAGCCTCTATAGGAATGATCCGAGACGGATTCAGAGCCCAACCGAGGTTGACCAGAGGGTTCAGAGCCTCTGCCGAGGTTGACCAGGGGGTATTCCGCATAGGAACAGAGCCTTTCCGTGACTGAAAGGCGATCATAGACCGAGCTTAGCAAGACGCCGCCAATGGGTTCGAGCCTCAAGCGAGGTTGACCAAGGAGTATTCCGTGATAAGAACAGAGCCTTCCGTGATCGAAGACGATCATAGACCGAGCTTAGCAAAGACGCCAATGGGTTCGTAGCCTCAAGCGAGGTTGACCAAGGAGTATTCCGATAGAATGAGCCTTCCGGATCGAAACGATCATAGATCGAGCTTAGCAAGACGTCGCCAATGGGTTCGTGAGCCTCAAGCGAGGTTGACCAAGGAGTATTCCGTGATAGAACAGAGCCTTTCCGTGACTGAAAGACGATCATAGACCGAGCTTA
Source organism: Vicia sativa (assembly GCA_021764765.1). Taxonomy (NCBI): domain Eukaryota; kingdom Viridiplantae; phylum Streptophyta; class Magnoliopsida; order Fabales; family Fabaceae; genus Vicia; species Vicia sativa. Next base: position 132,392,643 of record CM038793.1, on the reverse strand, counting down.
GCAGTACGTCGCCAATGGGTTCAGAGCCTCAAGCGAGGTTGACCAAGGAGTATTCCGCATAGGAACAGAGCCTTTCCGTGACTGAAAGACGATCATAGACCGAGCTTAGCAATACGCCGCCAATGGGTTCGTGAGCCTCAAGCGAGGTTGACCAAGGAGTATTCCAGATAGAACAGAGCCTTTCCGTGGATCGAAGATTATCATAGACCGAGCTTAGCAAAGACGTCGCCATATCCGAGTCTTGAGGTGGGAGCACTTTATCCGTTACATCCTATTACAAACTATAATTAATTCCAAGATGCCTCTTCCTCACATGAGGGTAAGACGACACCTTTACATAATGGTATTTTAAACAATATTGTAATTTTTTACAAAATTTCAACAGCTCAATCTACCCGCTACCGTTCTTCTTCTACCATTCTTGATTGGGATGGTTATATGAGCCCCCAAGCGCTTAGTTTTTGTTTGAAAAAAATGAAGTGCTTGATACCGAGCCATCCCTATCAAGGAGGACTCTTTGTCGCTTTGCTCCTCGAGTACTTTAGGCTAGGTACTTTGTTTATAATCATCCTTATAATAAATCAATATATTTAGTTATAAATATATGTAGCAATTTATAAGAACGGTACATAATATACAGCTTCTTGACTTCTTGTGCGGTACATCTGCCATGCAACTTATTTCATTAGCTACAACTTCTGGTATAACTCCGAAACCAAATATCCAAAGACACGCTTAAAATAAGTGTGTCCATTATATTTCACAAGAGTACCAAGAATAATAATTTTCGAATTGTGTTAGTTTGATAAGCAATGACTAATAAACAAAATTTGATTTATGGTATCATAAACATCGTGCACAGCCAAACATCATGCTTACTTGTGCCAACTAAAAACACATTTGAGACATAAACTCATTGTCTTGAGAAAGACGAACCTATCATGCAATAGTAACAATTTTAAGTTAATCATTATTGTATGTTTAAATTGTAACATCACATGTCTCGTTCCAGCTCAATCCATAACAATTTTAGAACACAAGTTTTCTTCTATGTAAAATTACAGCCTAGCAGCTAAAATTGTTATTTTCAAATAATGCATATAATAATTGTTATTATCCTCAGAGCTTTTGATAGGATATAAAAAGTGGAAGAGATACTTATCTTCCTATAGTATGTAAGAAAACCAGAGACATGCTCACACCACATAACATGAAATGCAAGTTGTCTTTTACCACCGTAGCAATCGACAATCACAATGATACTAATGGTGTTGGTGATATGCAACTAACTCATAAATGCAAATCATTTAGTAAAATTGAGACATTAGTCGCTAACGCTTCGAGCTAGTAAAAGTTTGATGCTTTATGGCCATCACCTTATTCTTGTAATATTATTTTCCATTATTATTAGCTTTTAATTTGCGATCGCTTAGGCCATCAAAATGCTTGACACATTGTTACGTGGTTACCAATTAAGCAATAATTATGAACAATTACTTATCTTTCAATGGGGAGGTTGACAAGATCAAGATAGAGACTCAATCGATTTCGGTGGGACTTTCTTTGAAAAGCCGACATCTACTAGTCGAGTCGCTAAATATTACGAAATCCTTTTCCGACGGCATCACGGCTCCATCTTTGAGAATGGCTTTATCCGATGCGAGGTCATAAGCGGTCGTCGACGAGATAGACAAGATTCGCTTAAACCGAGAACCGTCAACATTCCGATTAACATGACTTGCATTATCCCTAACTTGATAATTGAGATAACTATGGTCGTAAAACTAGCGTAATGCATGAGAGTTGTAGTTATCAAATGATAGAACAAGTTTATGTGACTTATCTTTAACGTTGACTTGTAGGCAAATGACAGTCCAAGTCTTATGAGGCATCAATCACATGTTATAGTCATATTTTCCCGGTTCTCGACTTCCGCCATGATGCTTGTCCAGATGCTTTGAATCTCTCGTAGTACTGAGTTGGTATCGATTAATCGCATCAGCAGTAACACCGCCAATTTTGTCACAACCCCTCTCCCTTTCATATTTCATATTGCTCTCTTACTTTGTGCGTTGTGTTCACGGTTTAATCCCGTAGATCGAGTCACAAGCAAGTTTTATTGTCGAGGTGAATCCATTCGAAACCGATGCCGAAACGTGTTACTAATTAAACGTCAAGATGTATGAACACCGAAATGGACAGATCGGTTACTTCAAAGATGCTTATCTTTCCTGTTTGTCCGATCGCCATTAAATGATGTTTCAATAAGTCGGAGATCTCAATTCCCAATCTTTCGTGACCAACAAAAACGGATTATGAATCAATAATGCTAAAATTGGTCGTGGAATCATAGGTCATGTATTGTCTTAACATGTACAATATCGAATAACTTATCTTCGATGTTAATGGTGACCTCTTTAGTTTTGATATGGATGTCGCCACCGCTATTGGAGTTGGAGAATTCGTCGATCGTGTCGTTCATCCCTTGTGGGTCAAGGCCTGATGTTGAAATCGGGAACCATCGGACACAAAACCACCCTCAATGGTTCAACTCGGACCCGCTTCTCCTCGGTATTTGAGATGGTGTCATCGGCAGATTTGATGCCTTTGAAGAACCCGAAACCCATTTCTTATCGGATCGGGCTTGTTCACCACCACCGTGATCGCCGTGAACTCGCCGCACCGAGATCTTGCAGTCCCGTAAGAAACCCTTTCTAAGATGTCGGCCCCTCCACGTGGTGCAAACATAGATTCCGAGAGCATCGTCACAAACATCTCGGCTGCTGGGCATGTTGCCTCTAATGTCAAATCTCCGCGTGATCGCTTTTACAAATTTCGCTCCGCCATCTTCCCCGTGATGGCTCATGTCACAACGTGAAGTTTGGGACTGTCTTGTTGTCGTCACCAGAAGTGGGCATGTCAACATGGTCATTACCGGTGACTTTTCATTGAAGAGATCACCCTAGGAATTAGAATGAATTAAAGGAGGATGAAATGATCACCCTTGGGAATTAGAATGAATCATGAGGCCTGGGAAAGTTTTACCGAGGCCCCACGGTGGGCGCCAATGTTCTTGCAGGAAAAACTATATATATGATCTTAAGGGATTCGGAGGCTCGTACGAAGGACGCATGGCCTCCAAGCTACCGGTCTAGCTTACTGTTGGGAGCCCTTATAGATGGAGTAGATACCTCCTCTTTAGTGTGTAATTTAGAGAGGGAATGAGAGAGTCCTCTTTTCATGGCCCTGAGGCCTCTTTTATAGCATAGCCGCCACTAATGATCATAATGGCATAACCGTCCATTTAATACTTGAAACCGCTACTTAATGATTCGTAACGTCCGTGAATCGCTCCATGAATAACGAACGGAAGCTAGTCCGACCTCGGGTTTTGCCGAGGAGCTCACCCACCGACTATAGGTTTCTTCCGGGTGACCTGCCTCCTATCCCAATTCCGCATCAGCCGGATAAGGGTCTCACACCACGCCGAGATCCATCCCGATGTCTACAAACCCTCCTCCGGCCTTATATCTCGGCTGGAAATTTATGCATGATCACCCAATTCCGGAATCACGCTAGATAAGTGGTCTCAAATCTCATCCGAGATCCATCCCGGATGCTCAAACCTCTCCGCCTTACATCTCGGTGGGAATTTATGTATGATCACACATGACTAGAATTAAGAATCACAATGATGTCAAACCTCATACTACTAACTATGTCACTTTGGAGATGGAGCTAGAGGAGAAATCAAAGGTGTTGGAAACTTGATCGTCCCGGAGTTCTAAACCTAAATGAGGTGTTGTTGTAAATGGTTTGACTGCCAATCTCATAAGTATCAGCCAACTATGTGATATGGGATTCAAGGTCAACTTCACCAAGACTGAATGTCTTGTAACCAATGAAAAACAAGAAGTTATAATGAGAGGAGTCAGATCAAAAGACAATTGTAACCTATGGGAGTCTGAGAACACTAACTACTCTTCTGGGTGCTCTACATCCAAAGAAGAAAAGGAAGTGAAACTGTGGCACCAAAAACTTGGTCATTTGCATCTTAGAGGGATGAAAAAGATCATATCTATGGAGGCTGTTAGAGGGATTCCAAGACTTCATATTGATGAAGGGAGAGTTTGTGGTGAATGTCAGGGTGGAAAGCAAACCAGAATGTCACATCCAAAGTCAAGACATCTGACCACCTCTAAGGTGCTAGAGCTTTTGCACATGGATCTGATGGGTCTTATGCAGGTTGAAAGCCTTGGTGGAAAAAGATATGCTTATGTTGTTGTGGATGATTTTTCCAGATTTACCTGGATAAACTTCATCAGGGAGAAATCTGATGTTTTTGATGTCTTTAAAGAATTATGCAAGAGACTTCAAAGAGAAAAAGAAGGATGCATTGTAAGAATTAGAAGTGATCATGGAAAGGAATTTGAAAATAGTAAGTTTGATGAGTTTTGCTCTTCAGAAGGAATCAATCACGAGTTCTCTTCCCCTATAACTCCTCAACAAAATGGAGTTGTGGAGAGGAAAAACAGGACTATACAGGAATCTGCCAGAGCAATGATACATGCTAAGAAGCTTCCTATTCATTTTTGGGCTGAAGCTATGAATACAACCTGTTATGTCCATAACAGGGTCACCTTGAGAAAGGTAACATCCTCCACCCTTTATGAAATATGGAAAGGAAGAAAACCTACTGTGAAGTATTTCCATGTATTTGGAAGCAAATGCTTTATTCGACTGATCGTGAACAAAGGAGAAAGATGGACTCTAAAAGTGATGAAGGAATTTTTCCGGATACTCTACAAACAAGAGCATATGGGGTATTCAATTCCGTAACCAAAGTTATGATGGAGTCTATAAATGTCATAGTTGATGATCACCATGAGGAAACAAATGTCCCATATGATGTTGAGACATTGTTTGAGACATCACCACAAGTGTCTGATAAGGATGATGTGCCTATCCCTACTCCACCAAAGTCTGAATCAGAGGTAGCTAACAAAGATCCTTCCATCGAATTCGTAAAGATCATCCAAAGAAACTCATCATGGGAGATCCTAATAGTCATTACAAGATTTAGAGAAATCATCTCAAACTCTTGTTTTGTGTCTAAGATCGAGCCAAAGAATGTTAAAGAGGCTTTGACTGATGAGTACTGGATTGGAGCAATGCAAGATGAACTGAACCAGTTCAAACAACATGAAGTGTGGGAGTTAGTTCCTAGACCAGAAGGAACAAACATCATTGGCACAAAGTGGATCTACAAGAACAAGTCAGATGCAGAAGGGATTATCACCAGGAATAAGGCAAGACTTGTTGCTCAAGGATACACTCAAGTTGAAGGGGTTGATTTTGATGAGACTTTGCCCTGGCCGTGATGGAATCAATCAGATTACTACTAGGAGTTGCTTGCATTCTGAAATTCAAACTATTTCAGATGGATGTGAAAAGTGCCTTTCTAAATGGATACTTAAATGAGGAAGTGTATGTGGAACAACCTAAAGGATTTGTGGATCCAAACTGTCTTGATCATGTTTACAAATTGAGGAAAGCATTATATGGTCTAAAACAAGCTCCTAGAGCTTGGTATGAAAGGTTGACAAAATTCCTCACTGACAAAGGATACAGGAAAGGAGGCTTGGATAAAACTCTCTTTGTCAAGGATAAAGGAGGAAAAATAATGGTGGCTCAAATTTATGTTGATGACATAGTGTTTGGAGGAATGTTAGATAAAATGGTTAAACATTTTGCCAACCAAATGCAAGCTGAATTTGAAATGAGCCTCATGGGAGAATTGACCTACTTTCTTGGACTACAAGTCACACAGATGGAAGACTCAACTTTCCTTTCTCAAAGCAAGTTTGCAAAGAATATTGTCAAGAAGTTTGGAATGGAGAATGCCAGTCATAAAAGGACCCCTGCACCTACTCATCTAAAGTTGTCCAAAGACACAAGTGGGACAAATGTAGATCAAAGCTTGTACAGAAGCATGATAGGAAGTCTACTGTATTTAACAGCTAGCAAACCTGACATTGCCTTTGCTGTTGGTGTTTGTGCAAGATAACAGGCTGAGCCCAAAGTAAGTCACATTAATCAGGTGAAAAGAATTCTGAAGTATGTGAGTGGAACTTACAATTATGGGATGCTATACTCTCATGGTTGTAAACCAATTCTAACTGGTTATTGTGATGCTGATTGGGCTGGTAGTGCTGATGATAGAAAAAGCACCTCTGGAGGATGCTTCTTTTTGGGAAACAATCTTGTTTCTTGGTTCAGCAAGAAGAAAAACTGTGTGTCTTTATCTACTGCTGAAGCTGAATACATAGCAGCTGGTAGCAGTTATTCTCAAATGATCTGGATGAAGCAGATGCTGACTGAGTACAATGTCACATAGGATGTCATGACATTGTACTGTGACAACCTGAGTGCTATTAATATTTCCAAGAAACCTATACAACACAGCAAGACTAAGCATATTGACATTAGACATCACTTCATCAGAGATCTTGTGGAAGAGAAGGTGATTAAGTTGGAGCATGTAGCCACTGAACTGCAACTGGATGACATTTGTACTAAGGCACTTGATGCTAATCAGTTTGAGAATTTAAGGGGCAAGCTGGGTAGTTGCTAATATGAAGAGTTGTAGCAATTAATATTGCTTACAACAAGGGATGGAAGAAACATTTTATTTAATTTAATTCTTATTGGGCCAATTAATTGTTTTCGTCTTTCTTTTCAAAAGTTTAAGAAGAGGAATAATCATATTTATATCTCACCCTTCTCTTTTGGTTGTACCACTCTCCATTCCTTCAATAGAAAATCTCAAACTTACTGTCAATTGTTTTCTTAATCTCTCAAGATGTCTCAACAAAGTATGTCATCATCATCTTCATCCAAGGGAACTGTGTCTCCCTCTCCCACTGATTCTGGACTTAGGGCAAACACAAACACAATGGAGACTGAGGTTCTGGAAGTTACTCCTCTTCGTGCCATGGCAACTGATCCTAGCAGGGTCAAGAAGCTTCGTACCAGACATGCAAGAAGATCACAAGCCTCTCATCCGGTAAGACCGCTGAACCATCTTCCTCTGTTCCATATGAGATAGCCAATAGGGAGGGTTCTGCCTATGTTCATCAAGCCATAGCTAGATTAGTAACTAAGATTCTTAATGAGAATCGTTCTGTACCTGGGGTATCTGTTCCATTGAACCAAGAAACTGTTAGCCCTAATTTAGCAACTGATCCAGATGTCACTCAAAATGTCAAGACATCTGATGACAATGTTAGGAAATCTCCTGAGAAACCTGTTGATGACACCACTGAAAAATCTCCTGAGAAACCTGTTGATGAAAACATTGAGAAGTCTCCAGAGAAACCTTCTGATGATAATCTTGTAGAATCTCCTGAGAAAACTGCTGATCACCAAACCCCCACTGAAAATGTTGTTGAACCTCCTGTTATTGATCTTGATGAAGAATTTTATGACAATGACCTAATTGCTAATGTTAACCCTAGCATAGCTAAAATGATGATGAGTAGAAAAGAAAAGCAGAATGCTACTCAAAGCCCCTCCAAGGAGAAGGCTACTAAAGTTATTCATGAGACTCCTAGGCTTGAGAACAAGGCTAGAGAAGAAGCTGGGAAGGATCAGAAAGCTGGAACCTCCAAAGGAAAGGGTAGGGTAAAATCTGTTGGGAGTATCTCCAGACCAAAGAGAACTCCAATTTCTAAGAAGAGAAAGGCTCCTGAACCCTCAGAATCTGATGAGGAATCAGATTTTGATTTTCATGTTGAAGGGAATGTCTCAGACATTCCTCTCAGGAAGAAACCTTCCTCCAGCAAACTGCCTAAGGTCCCTGAGGTTGCAATTGATAACATCTCCTTTCACCATCCAGAAAATGCTAGCAGGTGGAAGTATGTATTTCTAAAAAGGATTGCCTTAGAGAGGGAGTTGAACAGAAGTGCCCTTGAGTGCAAGGAAGTTATGGATCTAATCAAGGCTGCTGGCCTGATGAAAACAATGGTTAAGTTTTCAAATTGCTATGATATTTTGGTGAAGGAATTTATAGTGAATCTGTCTGGTGGATATGCTGATGGAAAGTCAGCTGATTTTAAAAGTGTGTATGTGAGAAGAAGGAAGGTGAAGTTCTCTCCAACTGTGATCAACAAATTTCTGGGAAGGTCTGATGATGCTCAACCTGAGCTTGAAGTAACAGATCATCAAGTGTGCCAAACCATTACTGCCAAGCAAGTAAAACAATGGCCCTTGAAGGGAAAGCTGACTTCTAGCAAACTAAGTGTCATGTTTGCCATTCTGCACAAGATAGGTGCAGCCAACTGGGTTCCCACAAACCACAAGTCCACCATCTCCATTGGTCTAGGAAGATTTATTTTTGCTGTTGGAACCAAGACAAAGTTTGATTATGGCACCTATATCTTTGAGCAAACCTTGAAGCATGCGATAACTATGCAATTAAAGGTCCCATAGCCTTTCCTCCCTCTTGTGTGGTATTATAACCCACCAATACCCCGACATCCCGGTAGATAAAGATTCTGCTTGTAAAGAGCTCCGCCTTGGTTTCCACTACAAGTTGTTTTAGGGAAACATGTCCTGACATTGTCATGACATCCGCCGAGACATCAAATGTCAAAGCTAACTCTCGTAAGGTTGATGTCATTGGGCCGAAAGAGACTTGCGGAGCTTGCAAAGGAAGCAAACTCGAGGAGTTGATCTCTACCTTGAGCAGAAAATGAAGACACCGAGGTGGAGGATGAAAGGATAGATGAGGATGCTATAAAGGACATGCATGAGGATGTCAAGAGGAGCAAGAGGCTAGTCGAAAGCGCTTCAGGAAGCTACTTACCACGCTTCTTCGTGAGAAAGTGCCTAATTGTCGATTTCTTGTTCGCCGCTTTTGTTTTGTTTGTTGATTTGTTGCTTCTGTTTGTTCTGGCTGATTGTATTTTATTGACTTGGTTGTATAACTATTACTTCCGCTACTTGATATTTCATGAATTCTGGGAATATGTAATGGCTCCTTTGGCCCCGTTGTGGCTAAAAAAAGGGGAGATGAAATTATGGGAATCATGGGTTGAATTTATCTTTAGTTACTTAGCTTAGTTAGCTTAGACTGGTTATTTTATTTCTGCTGCATTGGATCTCTGATAGATTAGTTTGTTTTAGCCAAAAATTTGCCAAAGGGGGAGTTTGTAAGTGTTTTTATGTTGGCTTTAATTTTTGGTAAAACTAGTTTATGTCAATGTCTTGACTGATGTCATGACATTCAGAGTTGAAGATAAATTCTGCAGAAGAATAATAATATAGGTACAACTCAGACTGGGAGTTAACTGTTATGCTGGAAATCTGCAAGAAGAATGACTGATGTCATGACCAATGTTATGACATTCTGTGCAACATTTGTTATTCTGCAGATTTACTTTTCCTGAGACTTTTCAGGATTTCTGTTGAGTTGTTTTGTTATGGATTATGTTATTGGATCTCATGCAAACGTGGCTCTGAGGTTAACCTTGTTTAACCCTAAATTGGTTTGTTAAAAAGACCAAGTCTTTAGGTTAAATTAAGTTAACCCTAGCTATAATTATGGAGTGAGTAGGAACTCAGGTCTAAGTAGGACTTAGATTGAAGTTGCATTGGGTAGGTCTTAAGTGAAGGAGATAAACTGGTTGGTTTATTCCTGAATTAATACTGCTTATAGTGAATTTCCTCCCTGGCTTGGTAGCCCCCAGATGTAGGTGTAGTTACACATTAAACTGGGTAAACAATTGATTGTGTTCTTTACTGTTTTAAATTACTGTGTGAATTATTAAACAGTTTGTCAGATACGGTGTCATAACATTCTCTATGACATCACGTATCTGCTTCCAGGAATTTCTGGATACCTTAGCTTATTCGTAGGGACGATCATCACATATCGTAGACAACACTCGAGGTACTAGATCATGTATTCGTATGCAACAATCGAGGGTCATCGAGGGACTATGATCTTTGTATCGAAGGTGAAACACCCGGGCAAAAAATCAAAGGATATAACTATATATCAATGAAGTCGCCATCAAACGTTTTTTATCCTGCCAAGAGGGAAAGGTAAACATCGAGTAAACCTGAAACAGAGAAATCACGGTCTTGATGCCGAGAGATCAGGTAAGGAAGTCTGTTACGCGAGGGGAAGGGATTAGCACCCCACACGTCCGTAGTACTCTAAGGTATCCGCTTGTACTTTCTATCTAATGGGTGTAAATGTCTAACTATATTTGTATATGGTATAATGCATGCAAAAAATAAAAAGAAGAATAAAGAAATAAAGAAACGAATGAATAAAAAAGAAAACACGGGGAAAAGAAGGAAATATTTACAAAGGTTGCTCGATCTAGCCCCGCGAAAGGATGCCTACGTATTCCCTCGTGCAATGGGAAAGTCAGAGCGCCGTAGTTCGGCTCACTTGTTTTGGTTGGTTTGTGTGTTTTAAATTAGCAGACGAAACAACAAACGATGATGAAACACCTCCATGATGATGAAACATCAGCTCCAGACGGGATGACAAAACATCGGCAGATGGGATGAAAAAACATCGGCAGACGGGATGATGAAACATCGGCAGACGGGATGACAAAACATCGGCAGACGGGATGACAAAACATCGGCAGACGGGATGAAGAAACATTAGAGGATGAGATGACGAAACATCAAAAGGCGGGATGACGAAACATCAGCAGCAGGACGACGAAACATCCTAAAACTAATAGGTTTGTATCTTTGACATTGGAAAAAGTTTCATATTATTAGAGTATTTTAATGCACTTGACAAAAGAAGGTTTTAATTTTAAGGATGCAAAAGGAGAAAAGGTGAAATGGCTAAGGGAAAATAACCTATTTCTAATCCTAATGTTATGATACAATATTGATCCTAAGTTATGGATATAAACAAGGGTAAGAATCTACCTAAAGTTGTCATACATGGATAGTAAAACTAAGGTCTATTTAGTTCAAACTTGGAGAAGAATGAACTAAAGATACTATGGGGAACATGACAATCTCATAAAAGAGATCAAGAAGCAAACAATCACATTTAGAAAGAATGATAAGACATGTATGGCAAAACATCATGTAAAGGATAATGAAATGCATGGATGACTAGACATCAGGCATGGATGACAATACATCAATTATAACATACATGGATGGCAAAAAATCATGTAAAGAAAGGTAGAATATGCATGGACGATGATACATCAGGCATAGATGACAAAACATCATGATAATAGACATGGATGGCAAAACATCATGTAAACGATAATAAAATGCATGGATGACGATACATCAAGACATAGATGGCAATACATCAATTATAACATACATGGATGGCAAAACATCATGTAAAGGATAATAAAATGCATGGATGATGATACACAAGGCATGGATGGGAATACATCAATTATAACATACATGGATGGCAAAACATCATGTAAAGAAAGGTAGAATATGCATGGACGATGATACATCAGGCATGGATGACAAAACATCATGATAATAGACATGGATGGCAAAACATCATGTAAAGGATAATAAAATTCATGGATGATGATACATCAAGACATAGATGGCAATACATCAATTATAACATACATGGATGGCAAAACATCATGTAAAGGATAATAAAATGCATGGATGATGATACACCAGGCATGGATGGCAATACATCAATTATAACATACATGGATGGCAAAACATCATGTAAAGTATGCATACAAATGATGGTGAAACATCATGTATAAAGAGGGTGATGATGATACCTAACGGAGAAAGTCCGTTGCCCCTTCAACACGCACGAGGTAAGAAAACTTTACTGGAAAGCGCCATCGACCATCCAAGTTTCCAAGTTGCATCAATAAACGATCATGAACTCCTTTTCATTGATAAATATCCCAACATGTATTCATTGGTGAAAAGCCCAAGAGGAGGCCATGTGTTCATTGGTGAAAAGCCCAAGAGGACGCTATGTGTTCATTGGTGAAGAAGTTCTTAACTATTACAAACCATATAGGAATTGGGATACAAGTTTATGAATGGGGATGAATCGTATCAAAATTCCGAATAAAAGTCCAAATAATACAACCCAATTGAAATACATCAAATGATTAACTAAAAATAAAGAACTTCATCGCATGGTGTGAGAAATTGCCTCAGGTGCACTTCAAGACGTCGGATAAAGCTTCACGCATCAGATGAACATCGGATAGAAATCCCTTGTACACTCAACAATAGGATTAGAAATAACAAGGTAGCATGATAAAACACTACGCTACAAATGACTATTGTCATACCCCAAAATTTGCCCTCCTACTTCTCAAGACATTTCATACCTCTATGCTCAAGGATTCCTCAAGGGTTGATCAGACAAACCCTCTCCTAGACAATCAACCCAAATTAGAGTTTGGCAATTCTCAGATCAAAATGGACTTCCAACATCTCCAGTGGTCATCATGCCTCCTCATATGCTTCAAAGATTCTCCATGTCAAGTTTCAAGCCTTACAAGTCAAGTTTCCTCAGACAATTGCTCAGATGGTTGAAAATCATTTGTATTGGACACAAAGTCAACTGTGGTCAACATACAGTCAGACTTCATAATATTTGGTCAACATCCATATTTTGAGGTGACATTCATCATTTGATCAAGGGTTGATCATGATTCATCAAGAAAACTCAAAATTTGATCAAAAGTCAAACTTTCAAAATTAGGATTTTCTAGAGAAAAGTCAACTGAACTTTGACTGAGCATAACTTTCTCATACTTTATCAAAAAAATTTCCACCACCTCTCATTTTGAAGAGAATTCAATTCTCTACAACTTCATGTCTCACAAGCATGGTCAGAAAATGCTTCATTTTGAAGATATGGATCAAAACATTACAAGTCCTTTTCAAAGTCAACAAAAAGTCAACTTTTTGTAAAGAAGTGTTATTGAGCATGGAAACTCCAATTGAGATGAAACCAAAGAGGTTGTTTATAGGACATCTAGAGCTTTCTAAAAAGTCCAAGAATACTCAAAAATGTTAAGAATTGAGCAAAATACACCTTGCACAAGTTGGGCATTTTTTGAAGAATTGCACAAAGAGATATACTTGTCAAAATCCAAATTTTTGCAAATGGGCCTAGCTTTTCTTGGTTCAAACCTATTCCTTAGCTAATTTGGAACCTCCAAGCCCAAGGCCACGAATTTTATCTTCATTTTTCTATTTAATTTGGATTTTAATCACTTAAAAGCCAATTAAATTAAAATAAAAGGTAGAAAATCAAAATTAAATGCAAATTGGATTTTTCTCTCATTCTTGAGGTCCAAGCAACTCATAAAAGCTGGAAATTTCGAAATTAACATTGATTGGCAATAGAATTGATGAAAATTGGATCAAAAAGGAAAGATTTGGTTTCATACCAAATCAATTTTTTTTACATTGATTGATTCATTATTTGCTCTTGATTTCTGACCTAGATCAATCTACTATATAGACATAATGCCTACACATGAAAAAAGAACACAAAATTGCCTCAAAGAACCCTATTCTCAAAACCGTGTTCTTCAAGCAAGTGGAAGCCCTAGTGATCATGCATTCCAGGTCTCAATCAATTTTAAAACCGATCGAGTTATGCCATATCTAGGCATCTGCTTTCATTTAGGGGCTTCCGGTGGTTCAATTGAATACGATCGAAATATTGGGCAAAACCGGGGACCACCATCATGTTTAGAATGATGTTTGCAATCGATTCATGTATCCATAACTAATTTATATTGTCTATATGAGATTTTTGAAATTTGTAGGCTATAGCGAACCAAGCCGACGCTAACCGCTTGAAAATTCAAACGAAGAAGATGCAGATCGCGCATGGCATCGAATTCAAGTTCGTTTAACTTGTTTTTGTTTCATATTGCTAACACGTATATACTCCACTCGCTTGGTCAAGGCGCAGGTGGGCATGGTCCCCGGTTCGATCCTGCCATGGCAAATATTTTTACCACTTTGAAAACTAACACTTTTTCTTTTTTTTTTTCTTATAATATTTTCTATACAATTTAATTTATCTTTAAATATTTTTTCATGCATTTAAAAACATCAAAAATATTTTCCTTTTGTATTTTAATCATAAAAATGTTTATTTATTTTTTTCATTAAAATTAATATTTTTCCATGCATATTTAAATTAATTGCTAATTAACCATTAAATTGACTTTTAATTGCTTTTAATTATCGAAATCGATCCCGAAAATTACCAAACAATTACCTTATCATCTTATTGTCATTATTAACCAAAAACTTTTTTCTCATTCAAAAATCATGTTTCTACTAACATTTTTTCTCTTATGCAACTTTCTCGTATTTTCCGATTATGTATCTACTTACAGGTTGTAACATTTCGGATGATTTTTCTCGCTTTTCTTTTCAATATTATGTAACTGCCTATGGGATGTAAGGTTTAATTAGGACTTTTACTTTCTGCACTCCTATTATGTAACTGCCCCAAAGCCATGTAATAGCGTAGGAGTTAATTTTTCCGCACTTTTACTTTCCGCAATTTATTTCCCGCACCCTATAAACTGCTAGTAATTAGGCGTGTATGGTAAGATAAAATCAACATAGATCACATCTAAATGCAAGATAAGAAATATCTAAATTTGACACACTCTTTCACACATGCACCCCTTAGGGTAATTCTCTCTCGTTTCCTTTCGATTAAAATGGTCAAGTCCCTCGAATGTAGAGGTATCCTAGCACCGTTGCCTACAAATATATCATCATAGTCCCTTCGATACAAAGATCATAGACCCACGTGTCGCCTACAAATACATGATCTCGTCCCTCGGTTGTTGCCTACGAAAAGTGATGATCGTCCCTTCGAATGTGCTAGGATACTTCCTACAAGTTGCCTTCTATGACCATCCGATGTCCCTTCGAATGTCCCTCTTACATCCAACGAATAGGATTACCTACCAACTAATGGTATGGATAGCGCTATTCTAAAGGAAAGTAAAACAACACGAAAACGACCATTCTGAGTAGGTAATAAGACTTTTAGTTGCTTGCTCTGTCAAAATGCTTTTCGCACCACACACTTTTCTCAAAGTTCAAACTCTTTTCTAAAACGAAACATTTCCGAACACTTTGTATACATTCCTACATGAATCATTTCAAAGTCAAAGCGAAATGCCTTTTCAAAACAATTTTTTTCAAACACACAGAAAGCACCTTTTAAAAATGATATAAGGGCAACTAAGAGCCCGAGATAACTACGGATGGAAAGGGTGCTAATACCTTCCCTTTCATAACCTTCTCCCTTACTCAAAATCTAACGAAGGTCTTTTCCTGTTCTTTTCACCTTCCCTTAATTGGATAAAAGAAAAGTCGGTGGCGACTCTTGCTATCCGCATATTTGCGATAAAAAGCAAAATAAATCTCAAAGTCGGTTCACCAGACATGTAATCTAGCGACTCGTGGAGACATCCTAAAGACAAAATGCCTTAGGGATTTCTAGATCACTTTATCGCTTCGCTTGACTTGTATGCTTTACTTTTAAGAGTTGCTTGGGTATTATATTTGTGGGGATCCTACACCGATCCGTGTTTCCTTAGGTAAGTAGCAATAGATCGTCGCGACTGTTAGGGCGATACCAAACGGTCAACATGATGGCTACGTTAGTGTGACACTTTGGATGTCCCGATACTCTTCATTTCCAAGTTGAGGATAGTATTTGGCTTGGTGTCATCAGCACTAACTCAATTTTTAGAACCCTAATTGACCCATCTTGGCCATTAGAAGGTTGTGAGATGGCCGGCTTTGGTATAGACCGAGGTTGGCTGATACTCGATGCTACACTCATTAAGATCAAACTTTTGGGATATTTTCGGTCGACCACTTGGTAGTCGTATTGAAATAAACGCCTACGAGAAAGATCAATGATATGAGATTCCTAGAACCCGGTTACTATTATAGGACAGGATGAACCAACTCAAACGTTTGGTAGGGTAAACACCTATACCTCATGCAAGCCTTAAACTTAGGGCTATTGTGTGAATTTTTTGTGTTTCTAAACATGACATCATGACATCATCGCATTGCATATCATTTCTAACTATTTCAAGGACCTAGGGATTTATCTTTGCTCTGCTTTGTAGAGAATTATGGCTTCCAAAGACTATCCGAATCAACTTCATGGGTATACCTTCTCACCAAAGAATTGGTTTTAAATTCCGATCATGCTCGGTTCATCAAAAGACATGGTTATCTACTTGACTTGGTTATCTCGGTTTTGAAGAATATATGATGCATGTCCTATTCCGCTTCGATCCAAACACCATTGCTTTACATTCCCATTATCGCTTAGTTCCTACCTTGGAAGAGTTCTCTAAGCTATTTGGGGTACCTATTCTTGACCAAATGCCATTCACCGGTTTAGAAAAGGTTCCTAAGTACGAAGACATTGCATCAGCGCTACACCTAAAGCGCTCATACATTGAAGCTAATTGGGAAACAAGAAGTGGAGTTAAGGGTTTACTTGCCAAGTTCCTGATAAAGAAAGCCCGAGAATTCCTCAAAGCTATGAGTTTCCATGCATTTGAAGACATTGTGGCCTTGTTAATCTATGGTTTGGTTCTATTTCCTAACTCGGATCAATTCATAGATGTCAACACCATCAAGATATTCCTTACTCGTAATCATGTGCCTACTTTACTTGGAGACATCCTACATTCTCTCCACACTCGTACTATCAAACGACAAGGAAGTCTCATGTGTTGTATACCGTTACTTTCCAGGTGGTTTATTTCGCACCTTCCTCCATCAATTTTGAAGAACGAACAAAGATTGACGTGGTCTCAAAGACTAATGTCACTCTCTCATTCCGATATCCGTTGGTGTCTTTTCTCTCAAAAGGAATTCACATTCATTGAGCGTTATGGAGAATTTCCTAATGTACCACTCCTTGGCATAAGGGGAGGTATTACTTACAACCCTTCTCTAGCTCTACGCCAGTTTGGTTATGCTCGAAGAGATGGTCCTCACGATATGCTTCTCCAAGACGTTGCGTTCGACTACAACCACGATCTCCAGAATTACCGACGAAGGTTCATACACGCTTGGGGCATGGTAAAGAAGACTGATACCAAGACTTTGGGGCACAAAAATTCCATTCCTTGGGAACCTTACCTCAAATGGGTGCGAGCTCGAGCTCAAAACCTCATGATGCCATTAACGCCTGTTCTACTAGTAATTATGGAACCTGTTGCTATAGGTGACGTACCCTATACTATTCTCCATCCCGACATGCCTACTGATTTTGAAGACTTAAAAAGATCCTGGATTCAGCTTAAAGAAGAAAGGGATACATTCGAAGCTCAGTGCTATGCAAGCGAGAGAAGGTGCTAGAGTTGACCAAGCTACTTCACGAGGAGCGGAACATCAACGCCTACCTCGGCACCAAAAGGAAGCACCCAGGGGAGACTTAGAGCTCTAGGATTGTTGTTCTTTTATTTTTTCTGAACTATCTTTTGTACTAAAAAAGAAAAGAAAAAAAAAAGACTAATAAAAGTTTGTTCGTGCTTGTTTAACAAATTTAAATTCCTAAGGTCCTTGAAAATATGCATTGCATTCGCATAAACATTGTATATCATGGCATAACATTTCATAACAGGTACATTGAAGATCGGTTTTCTCATTTTCTCGCTATTTATTTTAGCAGAAATGGCTCTTGAACAGATCACAAAGATCTTCGTGCTCAAAATGCTCGGCCCAAGAGATGTTCACCAGCTTGGTCCAAGGCCAAGAGGATCTGAAGAAGCTCATCAACAAAAAGAAGAAGGTCATTGGCATCCTCAACATGGGAAGACGTCACAAAGGTGGTCCTAAGGTGGTTAGCCGGATAGAGTTTTCAGAAGGAAGTGTCAAAACTGAGGGAAGTGTCAAGGGCAACGAAGATGACCAGCGTGAGCCTGAGAAGAAGGAAGAAGATGACTTAGCAGATGCTTTCTACAGGCAGTATGAGTACAATGCTGAATTGGCACCCACTCGCATGCAACTACAGAGCATGTCCATGGGTCGTGATGAGAAATTCAAAGAGTATGCTCAGAAATGGAGAGATCTAGCAGGCAGAGTTCAACCACCCTTGTCCAATAGGGAGTTGGTTGATATGTTTATGGGAACACTGACAGGCCCATTCTTCAATCAACTGATTGGAAACTCTTCGCCGGATTTACCGAGCTAATATTGAGGAGAGCGATCGGGTATCAAGAGCGGAAAGATTCTGTAGAGTCATCCCAAATGTCAAGAGATCTTTTGGTAAGAAAGCCAATGCCGTATGGTCAGAAAAGCCAAGCCAAGACCGACCGCGCTCAATCTGTGAGGGCAGTTGTGATCTCCAATCCTACATCAGCACAACCTCAGCGAGACAACGTGCGTAACCAGAATGCGCCACGAAGACATTTTATGAAGATCAACATGCCATTGTCGCAAGCCTTGCAACACATGTTGAAAACAGAGCTGATTACCTTGAGGGATCCTCCTCAGAACATCAACACTTCCTCTCTGAGATACAATCCTAATGCTAAGTGTGCGTACCACTCCAACAGCCCAGGACATTACACTGATGATTGTTGGGCTCTAAAGAACAAGATTCAGGATGTGATTGAAGCTAAACAGATTGAGTTTGATCCTCCTGTTGAGACCCCGAATGTGATCAACGCACCTATGCCTAACCATGACAAAAGTTCCAATGCTATTGACAAGACCTCTTATGTTTTCGATATAGATGAGTTGACTATCCCTCTAATGACTGTTAAGAAGAATTTGCTGCAAGCCGGGGTCAATCTAGGATGACCAGAGAATTGTCGTTGGTGCCCATCTGCGCCTGACGGCTGTGCTTGGTTAAGAAGGCGTATTCAGTGCATGATGGATAACCGTGAAGTGTTATTTCTGAAGCCTTCACCTGTGGAGGAGCTGTGTGAAAACTTGTCCAAGAATCTAAAGATCGAAGATGTGAGTGAAACTGTACCAGAATTTTGGGATACCTTAGGTAAGCCAAGTGGAAAGTTTGATTACATGGTGAAGTATACTGTTCCTGAAAGCTACAAAATTCCTATTGAAGATGTTAAGGCAACCGGATGGGGAGACGATTTCCCAGAAGACTATGCTGATGTTAACACAATAAGGATTCCCTCTGCTGATCTTGTGCCTAGAGTGGCACCTCTCATCATTAGTTCTCCCAGACCAATTCCATACTCCTCTGACAAAGCTATACCTTGGAACTATGGAGCTGAGGTTTACTATCATGGCGTCAAACAAGACCCTCTGACCATTGAGGATCTTTCAGTTGAAGCTACCATTCCTGACATCGACAACATCACCGGGTCAAGTAAGGTGACCAGAACCAGAAGAGTGTTTTCTCCAGCGATCTCTCCTCCAAAGGACACTGCGACTCCAGCTCGCATTCCTATTGAACCAATTCCCGAAGCTAGAGGGAAAGAACCCGTAACTCATCCTGCTCTTACAGAAGTACCAAAGGAAGTTGCTGAAGATACCTCCAAACAAGAAATGGAGGAAATTCTGAAGATTATCAAGAAGAGTGACTACAATATTGTGGAACAGTTAGAGCCCAAGATCTCAATGCTTGCTCTGCTCTTGTGCTCTGAGGCTCATGCTAAAGCCTTGGTGAAGTTTCTGAAGAATGCTCATGTACCGCAAGACACTACTACTGATCAATTTGAAGTTTGTATGATGCTGATTTGACTCCTGCCGGAAGGAAACACAACAAAGCCTTGCATGTCTCTATTGAATGCAAGGGCATTACATTGTCTCATGTTTTGGTGGATATCGGTTCTACTCTGAATATCCTACCAAAGACTGCTTTTGACCGACTTGATGTTGAAGGATTGGTCTTGAAGCCCAGTGACATAATTGTGAGAGCTTTTGATGGTTCTAAATGAATAGTACTTGGAGAGCTCATTCTGCCTGTTAAAGTCGGTTCCTAGACTTTCGACTCCACTTTCTTTGTCATGGACATCCGTCCGACTTTTATTACCTACTTGACGCCCTTGGATACATGGGGCAGGATACTCTACCTTGCATCGTGTCAAGTACCCAAAAGGGAAAGTTGTTACAAGATACGGTGAAGAGGAATACATGGTCACCATCTACAATGTTCCGATATCTCGAGATGGAAGGTGAATTCTTCGAGACTCATCAAGCTTTCAAACGGTTCCAAGAGTCGCTGTGACTCTTGTTACTCCCGGTTACACAAGTTCCGCCTAGGATGGCCTCACCAAGGATGCTGTTTGAAGAAGGAGGTAGTGCTATTTGGGGTCAGCTCCCGGATCTTCCTTTCAAATCTGACAAGACTGGTTTAGGCTTCACCATCAAAGGTCAGAAGATGATACGCCGCGAACGTGCCGGCCAACTTCCTTTCCGCATCAGTCAGAATGGAGTTCATGCTATAGAAGACAACGACAATGACTTCGGCATTAGCAAGTGGATTTTCCCAACTCTTGACAACGGACTCAGCAATTGGAAGATTGAAGACGTCATACCATTCTCTTTTAGACAGGAGTAATTGCTTTTGTTTCTGTTTAGCTTTTCGTTTCTAAGCTTTGAACAATAAACTTTAAAGCCTAGTGCCTTGCCCGGGGCATCATGGCTCGTTTGTGAGGGTTATTATCTGTCATTTGCATATTTTCATTCAATAAAATCGTTGGACTTTTGCATTTAAATATTTCTTTCTTTTACTTTATCACCCCTTCAAATTCGGTTTGTCCTCTCTTTTTCAAATTCGATTTTTATCATTCTTGCATAATTAACCTGTTTTGATTGTTTGTTCATGCTTAGAGTCATGTTTGCAAGCTATCTGGGTGGTTCAATTGAATTTTAGATGCCTGGATCGAGTTATGCCATAGCTAGGGTTTCCTGCTTTGTTTTGGGGCTTCCTAAAATACGTAAAATTGGAAAAAACCAGGACCACCATCATGTTTAGAATGATGTTTGCAATCGATTCATGTATCCATAACTAATTTATATTGCCTGTATGTGATTTCTGAAATTTGCAAGGGCTATAGCGTCGAACCAAGCCGACGCTAACCGTTTGAAAATTCAAACGAAGAAGATGAAGATCTTCGCGCGTAATCTGGGCATCAGAATTCAAGTTCGTTTAACTTGTTTTTGTTTCATATTGCTAACACGTATACACTCTAGCTCAGTTGGACAAGGCGCGCGCGTGTGAGGGCATGGTCCCTGGTTCGATCCCTGGCCATGGCAAATATTTTTTATCACTTTGAAAACTAACACTTTTTTCTTATAATATTTTCTATACAATTTAATTTATCTTTAAATATTTTTTCATGCATTTAAAAAACACCAAAAATATTTTCCTTTTCCATTTTAATCAGAAAAATGTTTATTTAATTTTTTACATTAAAATTAATATTTTTGATTGCATATTTAAATTAATTGTTAATTAACCATTGAATTGACTTTTAATTGCTTTTAATTATCGAAATCGGTCCCGAAAATTACCAAAAAATTACCTTATCATCTTATTGTCATTATTAACCTAAAACTTTTTTCTCATTCAAAAATCATGTTTCTACTAACATTTTTTCTCTTATGCAACTCTCTCGTATTTTCCGATTATGTATCTACTTACAGGTTGTAACGTTTCGGATGATTTTTCTCGCTTTTCTTTTCAATATTATGTAACTGCCTATAGGATGTAATAGTTTAATTAGGACTTTTACTTTCTGCACTCCTATTATGTAACTGCCCCAAAGCCATGTAATAGCGTAGGATTTTATTTTTCCGCACTTTTACTTTCCGCAATTTATTTTCCGCACCCTATAAACTGCTAGTAATTAGGCGTGTATGGTAAGATAAAATCAACATAGATCACATCTAAATGCAAGATAACAAATATATGAATTTGACACACTCTTTCACACATGCACCCCTTAGGGTAATTCTCTCTCGTTGCCTTTCGATTAAAATGGTCAAGTCCCTCGAATGTAGAGGTATCCTAGCACCGTTGCCTACAAATATATCATCATAGTCCCTTCGATAAAAAAAGATCATAGACCCACGATGTCGCCTACAAATGCATGATCTCGTCCCTCGATTGTTGCCTACGAAAAATGATGATCGTCCCTTCGAATGTGCTAGGATACTTCCTACAAGTTGCCTTCTATGACCATCCGATGTCCCTTCGAATGTCCCTCTTACATCCAACGAATAGGGTTACCTACCAACTAATGGTATGGATAGCGCTATTCTAAATGAAAGTAAAACAACACGAAAATGACCATTCTGAGTAGGTAATAAGACTTTTAGTTGCTTGCTCTGTCAAAATGCTTTTCGCACCACACACTTTTCTCAAAGTTCAAACTCTTTTCTAAAACGAAACATTTCCGAACACTTTGTATACATTCCTACATGAATCATTACAAAGTCAAAGCGAAATGCCTTTTCAAAACATTTTTTTCAAACACACAGAAAGCACCTTTTAAAAATGATCTAAGAGCAACTAAGAGCCCGTAGATAACTACGGATGGAAAGGGGTGCTAATACCTTCCCTTTTCATAACCTTCTCCCTTACTCAAAATCTAACGAAGGTCTTTTCCTGTTCTTTTCACCTTCCCTTAATTGGATAAAAGAAAAGTCGGTGGAGACTCTTACTATCCGCATATTTGCGATAAAAAGCAAAATAAATCTCAAAGGCAGATCACCGTATTACGACTATACATCAAGAAGATAATGGATGATGACAACACATCTCAAACAAAAGCACAATATCTAAACACCAAGAAAATGGGGAAGAAAATAAAGTGGAGAGAAGTGATTGAGCAACCATGCAAGGTATCATGTGAAGTGAGTCCAGTAGACACAACATACATATACATATACTATGAATGCACATATGGAAAGTTAATTCACGAACTAGGTCAAAACTAACTTCAAAAGCATGCGGGAAGCAAATCGTGCAAGATATTAAGCATATATGAAATGAAGGAAGAATTATATGATAAGATGACATAAAAGTCAGTAGCTAACATGTTAATATCCTATTTACATCATGCAAACCAAACCACAGAAGTTTCACGAACGAAAATCTGCAAGAGTGCGTAAACGTACGACAATTATGTGTGGTGACGTAAATACAAGTGTGTGACATACATAACATAAAAAGTGAGTGTCAAGGTGAGGTGAATACAGTAGAAACATCACATAAAGTAAATGGAAGTCAAATCATAAAGAAAATGTCACAAAGATGCAATTACAACACTAGTGCAAAAACTAGTTGAAACTTTAACCTAGAAAGCGTTTACACGTCAAAAGAAACCAAGAAAAGGCATAGATGAAAGGAAATGAACCATGAAATGTTAAGATGCATAAAATACAGTAGCAAAAACATCAATACATCAATCAAAGCATACAAGCATGCATGAGAAAGATTCACGGACAAATCACTCAAGGAGAACAACATTGATTCATACAAGTGCGGGTGGAAGTGTATGTGAATGATAATACATTAAGACATAGATGATGAGACATCTTATAATGAAAATGGATGATAAAAACATAAAATAAGAAATGTATGGATGGTAGGACATCATATATAACATATGTGGAAGACAATACATTAAGACATAGATGATGAGACATCACATGTGAAGGATGAAGCATGGTGAAACATGGTATAAACGAAATGGATGATAAAACATCTAACAAGAAAGATATGGGTGATAAACCATCAAATATTCATGCATGAATGATAATACATCAAGGCATGGATGACGATACATCGTATAATGAAAATGGATGAGCGAAGCATCAGATAAGAAGTGTACGGATGGTAAAACATCAGATATAGCATATATGGATGACAATACATCGGACATAGATGATGAAAAAACATATAAAGCATGTATAGATAACAATATTTCAAGACATGGATGACAATACATCAGATGAAAATGGATGAGCAAATTATCAGATAAGAAATATGCAGATGACAATACATCAGACATAGATGATGAGACATCAGATAAGGCATGTATAGATAAAAATATTTCAAGACATGGATGACAATACATCAAATGAAAATTGATGAGCGAAACATCAGATAAGAAATGTGCAGATGACAATACATCAGACATAGATGATGAGACATCAGATATTGCATGTATAGAAAACAATATATCAAGACATGGATGACAATACATCAGATGAAAATGGATGAGCGAAACATCAGATAAGAAATGTACAGATGATAATACATTAGACATAGATGATGAGACATCAGATAATGCATGTATAGATAACAATATATCAAAACATGGATGACAATACATTAGATGAAAATGGATGAGCGAGACATCAGATAAAAAATGCATAGATGGTGCAACATCAGATGAAGCATGCAAAAGCATATATGCAAATGGTGCGAGAATGAAGTAAAGTGAGCGGCGATGATACCTAACAGAGAAGGTCTGATACCTCTTCAATGCGCGCAAGATAAGAAAAATCTTCAATCCTTCAATAATGAGCATCCCCTCTTGGTCTTATCTCGATCCTTCAATAATCAAGCGTCCATGTTGTATCAAGATCGATCACAAATCCATGACAATAACAACAACGAAATGAGTATCGTGGCAATAATTAAATGATGATCAGAGCATGCGAAGAAATGAAATTCTAAGCTATAAGGAAACGAAATTCTAAACTATTTTGATCTATATGAGAATGGGAAATAGGTTTACAATATGTACATAATCGACGATACGATTTAACATGTCTAGATAGACCAATGATACTAATCGAAATAATTAAATAACTAATTAGATTAAATCATTTTATTTAATAAAATTAATCAACAAAATAATTAATTAAACTAAACAATATCTTTTAATCTAATTAATATTTAAAAGAAAAAATACTTCCCAATTGTATTTGTCAAAACAAAAGTATTTACAAAATAAAACAAAAGATGTAAATAAAACAAAGAAATTGGGCCTGAATTGAGTAAAAAGGGGGGTATGCATTAGCAATTCGCTGGGCCTAAGTCAGAAGCCCACTGGATCCTGTATGGGAAGCTTTGGAGGGTGCAGCGTGGGTAAGCGCCTCTGGAGCATCTGATCCAATCAGATGAAAATCTGATGGTGATGATGATGGTATGATGAAAATCGGGTGACTGAGAGGCAATGAAGCATGATAGCTATGGTGGATGCCTGCACAGAAGTCAATAAACAACAAACAGGGTGGTGACAATTGTCACCGTCAGATTAAGCCTTGTAAACCATACTTATGAAACAAAACAGAGTAATTATCATAATTTAACTAAGTGTCCTATTCCACTCATATTATTTTCTCTCGTTCCTCTCTTCACTTTATTCAGCAAGGACAAACGAAAACCCAGAAAATGAAATAAAAACCGATCTGGCTTGGTGGTTGAGATGAAATCCACGGCGGCGTGCATGAATGTCCACGGTGGCTCCGATGAAGATCGCGGCGGCGACGATGAAAATCGCGGAGGCGCCGTCGCGAATTGTTCAGATTCTTACTTTTTCTACATTTTCTGCCTCATCTTGTCCTTCCGTTCAATGATCTGTGGTTTGATTTTGCAGGAACTCGCCGGTTTGGTGCAGATCTAAAAGGGTGTTCTTGAACACCTAACTTCTCCGATGTTGAAAATCGGTGCGATGATGACGATCTTGGCTCTGAAACGCAGAAATTGAACCGTCTGAGGCGAGGTTAAGTGCTTCACGACGGCTTGATGGTGGCCTATGGTCGCAACTTGCTCTGGTGAGCTTATTCCGAAACTCTCTTCTTCTTTATGGCTCTGCCCTCGCTATGCTTCGTTTCCTCTTTGTCTTCTTGAAACTGAAGGGTTTGTATGATTTTGGAAAATGATGATAGAAATCAATTAGGGTTTTCTGTTAGTTTGATGGCTTCTTGATTTTCTATGAATTAAGATGATTCTTATGTATTTTTTTTATTTGTAAATCTGAACGGTTTGGATGAAAGGAAGGTGATGAAAATCTTTTTTGTTTGAGTTTTCTACGTTTCACTGGTTGTTTGCAGGAAGATGATGATACTTCCCTTTTTTGCGTTTTCTGGGTTTTTGTGGTTATTTGCTGCGCTGGTAGGGTTTGTGTGAGAACAGTCACCTGATTTTAGTGTAATAATTGCTTTTGTTATAGTTCTGAGAACGTATGCTCATTTTTCTGTCAACAGGCTTATAGTTTTGCCTCTGTACTGGGCTCTCGCACTTGATTATTCTCTTCTGACTTTGAAAACCAATTCTGCATTTGGGCTGGAACATGTTCTTGTTATGAATTTCGAAATTATGCTGGAACATGTTGTATTCTGATTTTTGTATGCTGAATTGTGCTTGCTGCCTTTGCTTTACACACCCCTTTTGTGAACCGAAACCATTTGTGATTTGCAATAGGAGTAGTAAGCCTATGATTGAATTGAATGAGGCTTTGTGTTGCCTGAAAATGATTGTAAAACACCCCTAATTTCCTGATTCCTGAACTACGACCCTAATGATGAGACTTTGAGAAGAAAAACACTTGGAAATCTTTGTTGTTCATGCTTCTATTTTTGACTTTGATTGTTTACTAACCATGTTTCTTGTTTTTCATCTGCAAATGATCGTGAGGATATTAAGGCAAGGAGAAGGAACCGTGGCAACAACATGAAGCTTAGAGGATGAAATCAAGAACTTGCTTCTTTGAAGACTTAATGAAAAACCAACTTGCAACATGGAGAAATCAAGTATATAGAATTGATGTTGAAGCTTAGGCATAGAAAGAAAAACTTGAGATGTTCTTGTAAATTGATGATTTTGAAATCCATGTTAATTCCCTCTTTGAATTTGTTTTCTTGTATAAGAAACTTGCATATTTCTTTTTGTAAGCATCACAAACCTTCCTTTGTAGCTTGAACTCAAGAATTGTAACTCTTTTTTTGATGTAAATTAACTTGTGAAACTTTGTAGGAATTGGGATGAATGAATGCAACAAACATTGGATGAAAATTTGGATGTGATCCCTTTTTTTTTAGAACTTGAAACTGTGAGAATAACTTGGATAAGAACATGTCTTGATTAAAAAGAATGAAGATTGCTTGGAATTTATGGATGAATGAACCTATCTTGCCATTTGAAGTAGACCTTGTGACTTACTCCTAAATAAACCATAAATGGGTTACTTGTTCTTTAAGAAACAATGATTAACTTGAACACATTAAGAACTTGAGTGAATGCTTCTACCCACATGGCCATAGTCCATTACTCGTGAGAGGATAACCAAGAATCAACTCTTGAACGAACACCTTCGAATCTTTAAATCTATTAATTATCTTGCAGTTGACAACTTTTGTCTTGATAAAAAGAGATTCATCAATTATCTAGCTCTCAATTTGTGTATCAACCAAAAATAGAATTTTTACAAAGAAAATCAATGCATCTTCATGAGAAAGAAATCAAACCCTACTTCATGTCTTGAATGCTCAATGATGAGGAAAAATAGATTGAGAAACTTGAGGAATTCCAAAACCTTATCTCAATAAATCACAACCTTAGTCAACTTTTCACCACTTGAAGATCTTGCCACGGAATGAGCCACACACTCCAAATTCCATAGCTTGTAGAGAAATCAGGAAAATAAGGATACCTTGATCCCACACAGTGCATGAATGCAATGCAATATGATATTTACGATGAAACATAAGTCTAAATCAAGAGGGTTAATTTTGGGGTGCAACAGAAGGGACTATGATGATATGTTTGTAAGCGTCTTAGCTAAGATATCCCTACGTTCGAGGGACATGACCATGTATTCGTAAGGCAACAAGAGAGGATACCCTAAGGTGGGTGCATGTGTGAAGAGTGTGTTGTATTCAGATATTTTATCTTGAGATTTAGAAGTGATCTATGTTGTTTTTAATCTTGCCTTACATGCCTAGTTACTAGCAGTTAATATATGTACAGAAATTAAAGTGCAGAAAGTAAAGTGTGGAAATGTAAATCCTACGTTATTACATGGCGTTGTGGAAGATACATAATAGGAGATGCGGAAAGTAAAGGCAGAAATGTAAATCTACGCTATTACATGGAAAAGACCTTGCAACCTATACATCTATTCTAGAATTTAAATGCTGAAAAATAATAGAAAAATATATTTTTGGCTTTTTGGAGGTTGATTTTAGTGAAAGGCCTAATTCTAATTAATTAGTTTTAAATAAAAAAATAGAAATTTTATGTTTTTTGTCAGAACTTCTGATGGAGTTTGACCTAGAACTTCTGGCTCACTCTTTTCCAAAACTTTTGGAAATTGGGTCATCGTTCCTTGCCAGAACTTCTAGGGACCGCGCTAACGTACCTTGCTAGAACTTCTGGAAATCGTTCCTTCCAGAACATCTGTGTTACCGTTCCTTCCAAAGCTTCTGGAAATTGTTCCTTTGAGAGCTTTTGAAAATTGTTCCTTATTGTTCCTTCTAGAGCTTCTGGAACCTGTGTTAATCAGAAAAAATGTTAGAAAATCTTGGCAAAAGACAGTGTTCGAACCCGTGCCTTTGAGAGAGAGTGACTTAGTGCGTGCATGGTGAACCGTTGGGGCAGTGATACATCCATGTATTACAGTATACTCATAAATATATAAGTGAGTCCATGTTCCAGATCTTCTGATCTCTCTTCACCAGAGACGTTACCAGAGCTAGGGCTCTGGTCATCTTCTCCGACCTGCAATCATGTTAAAATCAAAACCAGTGTAACCTCATGAGGGTGGTTTTGGGTGCTTTGAACTTGTGTGAGTGCTTGGATCGACTCCTAGAAGCTTCAGGAGAATGAATGGATTGAATGACTTGAAAATGGCTGAAAAAGTGAACTCGAATTTGCAAGTTTGTATGAATTTTTGGAGAGTTAGGGTTCTTTGTGGAGGCAAGGATCCGTCCCTGTAGCATATGGGATCAGTGTGTATATATACTAGAGTGAATTAGGTCAAGAATTATGAAGGAATTATATGCCAATCAATGAGAAAATATTTGATGTGTAATGAAACCAAATATTTCCTTTTTTGAATCAATTTCAATCAATTCTCTTGCCAATCTCGATAATTTCGAAATTGACAGCTTGTATGGCTTGCTTGGACCTCAAGAATGAGAGAAAATCAACTTTGCACTTAATGTTTTGATTTTATATCTTTTATTTTAATTAAATTGGTTTTAAATGAATAAAAATCCAAAATAAATAAAAATAACAGATAAAAGGCGTGGCCTTGGGATTGGAGGTTCTAATTCAGATAAGAAGCAAGTTTGAACTAAGAAAAGTTAGGCCCATTTAGAAAAAAAATTGATTTTCTCAAGTATTTCTCTTCATGCACCTCCTCAAAAATGCCTAACTTGCACAACTTGTATCTTGATCAATTTTCAACATTTTTAGGTGTTATTAGACTTTTTAGAAATCTCAAGATGTCCGCTAAACACTCCTTTTGGTTTCATCTTCATTGAGGTTTCCATGTTCATGAACACTTCTTTGCAAAAAGATGACTTTTTGTTGACTTTTAAAAGGAGCTATAATGTTTTAATCCATAATTCCAAATGAAGCATTTTTGGCCAAAGCTTGTGAGACATGAAGTTGTAGAGAATTGAATTCCCTTCAAAATGAGCTTTGGTGGAAAAATTTCTGATAAAGTATGTGAAAGTTATGCCAGGTCAAAGTTCTGTTGACTTATGTCTGAAAAACCCTAATTAGAAACTTTGACTTTTGATCAAATCTTAACTTTTCTTGAGGAATCATCATAAACCCTTGATCAAATGATGAATGTTACTTTAAAATATTGGTGTTGAGCAAAAATTATGAAGTTTGACTGTATGTTGACCACAATAGACTTTTTGTCCAATACAGCTTATTTTTAACCATCTGAGCAATTGGATGAGCAATTTTGACTTGTAAGGCTTGAAACTTGACATGGTAATCCCTTGAAACATATGATGAGGTATGATGACCACCTGGAACACTGGAAGTCCATTTTGGCTTGAGAGGAGCAAACCCCTAGTTTGGATTGATTGCTTAGGAGAGGGTTTGTCTGGTCAGCCCTTGTGAAATCCTTAAGTATGGAGATGTGAATTGTCTTGAGAAGTAAGAGGGAAAATTTTGGGGTATGACAGGTTGACTAATGCACAGACAACACTGATCGAAATGAAGTCTTCACAAACCATCAACCTAAGGGTAGCTCTTTATCGCATCAGATTTCAAAAGAAGCTGCAGGCATATCGTAAACATTCTAAGGTTCCTTCAGATGGAAGCATCCCATAGAGTGTCACCATGTCCCATCAGAGCGCTACTCTTACCAACTCTTATGGGGGAAAATGAGACATTTTGCGGGAACAATCCGCTTTGCACTTATATCTCATATTCGAACGAAAAAATGTTATAGAGGTCCTGATGGTACCAACTCCAACATTATCAATCTTGTTTGTTATTGGGACAGTGCCATCTTATCCCTCTGCTTCAAATTCGAAGTAAACACATTTAAATTGCAAAATTTTCGCAAGTATGTTCTAACAAATCTATTTGTTTTGAAATGCATTTTCAATAATAAAAGAATATTTTTATAAAATGAACAAAATAAGATTGCTAAGGAATTGGGTAAAGGCTCAAATTTTATTGATAGAATGGTAGTCGGCCAATAGCATGACTCCATAGATGATTACAAAGTTTTGAAAAATGGTAAATACATGGAAAAGGTACATCGAAGAACAATGAACACTATTCTCCCTAACAACTTTGAACTCCTGTAGTGTAGTCTTCAGTTGAGGTATGAAGATAATCCATGCAAATGGTTGCTTCTATGATCAAGTCTTGTCTGATGTATTTACTTGCCATATAAGTCCCTAACTTTTGCCTAGACTACCCTTGCGGGTTTTTAGCCTACCAGGAGATTTATTCTATTTATGTCTCTCATTTTTACCTAGATTGTCGTTTCGGGTTTACAGTCTACCGAGACACTCTTTTTTGCATAAGTCGCCCTTTCGGGTTTTCAACTTAGCGAGTTGTTCTTTTATTTATTTAGGCAAATTATTTCTTGACTACATCATGATTCAGAGGACGTGGGAACTCCTCGCCATCCATAGTTTCAAGAATCAATGCACCGCCAGAGAAGGCTTTCTTGACAACGTACGGGCCTTCATAAATGGGAGTCCACTTGCCTCTAGAATCAAATTTTAAAGAAATGGTCTTTCTGAGCACGAGGTCGCCTTCTCTAAATACACGAGGTTTCACCTTCTTATCAAAATCTTTCTTCATTCTTTTCTGGTATAACTAACCATGACATAAAGCATGACTATTCTCTTCTCTTCAATCAAATTCAATTGGTTAACCTGATTCTGAACCATTCAGCATCAGATAATTCAGCTTCCATTATCACACGTAAAGATGGAATCTCAACTTTAATGGGGATTAATGCTTCCATCCCATAAACCAAAGAGAAATGGTCGCCCCTGTTGAAGTTTGTACCGAAGTGAGATATCCATATAAAGCAAATGGCATCATTTCAGGCCAATCTTTTTAGGTGACGACCATCTTCTGGATGATCTTCTTGATATTCTTGTTTGCAGCTTCAACTGCCCCATTCATCTTGGGTCTAAGGAGATGAGTTGTGATGAACAATCTTGAATTCTTCACAAAGTTCCACCATCATTTTATTATTCAAATTTGAGCCATTATCAGTGATGATCTTGCTAGGCACACCATATCAACAAATGAGATTGATATTGATGAATCAGACCACCACTTATTTGGTAACATTGGCATAAGAAGCCGCTTCAACCCATTTGGTAAAGTAATCAATTGCTACCAAGATGAAATGATGTCCATTAGAAGCCTTGGGTTCAATCATCCCAATCATGTCAATACCCCACATAGAGAAAGGCCATGGGGAAGAAATAATATTGAGAAGTGTAGGAGGCACATGAAACTTATCAGCATAAATCTGACACTTGTGGCATTTCTTCGCAAATTTGTAGTAATCGGATTCCATTATCAACCAATAATATCCTGCCCTTAGCAGCTTCTTAGCCATACAGTGTCCATTGACATGGGTACCAAAAGAACCCTCATGAATCTCATGCATCAACATGTCTGCTTCGTGTCTATCCACGCATCTGAGCAAGACTATGTCATGATTTCTTTTGTATAACACACCTTCATTGAGAAAGAAACTATCATCCAATCTCCTCAAGGTCTTTCTATCTTTTCTTGTCGCATCAATCAAATATTCTTGAGTCATCAGGATGTGCTTAATGTCATGATACCAAGGTTTATCATCCTTTGCCACCTCCATGGTGAATATATAAGCTAGCCTCTTGAGGCTCTCAATGGTGATCTGAGGTACATAAGTCCAATGGTTCACTTTGTACATAAAAGCCAAAGTTTCTAGGGCATCTACCATCTGATTTTCATCTCGAGGAATATGGTGAAGCTGTACTTTATTGAAGAAAGTCAACAACATCTTTGCATAGTCTTTGTAAGGGATTAATCCAGGGTGACGAGTCTCCCAATCTCCATTAATCGAATTTATTACTAAAGCTGAATCACCGTACACATCAAGAATTTTTATTCTGAGGTCGATGGCTTCTTCAAGACCCATGATACAAGCTTCATATTCCTCCATATTATTTGTACAATCAAACATCAATCTTGCTGTGAAAGGATTGTGAGCTCCTTGAGGAGTGATGATCACATCATCGTCATACCCCAAAATTTTCCCTCCTACTTCTCAAGACATTTCTCATATCCATACACAAGGATTTCACAAGGGTTGACCAGACAAACCCTTTCCTAGACATTTAACCCAAACTAGGGTTTGGCAATTCTCAGATCAAGGTGGTTCCCAATATCTCCAATGGTCATCATGCCTCATCATATGCTTCAAAGAATCTCCATGTCAAGTTTAAAACCTTACAAGTCAAGGTTCCTCAGACAATTGCTCAGATGGTTAAAAATCAGTTGTAATGGACAAAAAGACAATTGTGGTCAACATACAGTCAAACTTCATGATTTTTGGTCAACATCCATATTTTTAAGTTACATTCATCATTTGATCAAGGGTTGATCATGATTCATCAAGAAAACTCAAGATTTGATCAAAAGTCAAACTCTCCAAATTAGGGTTTTCTAAGGAAAAGTCAACAGAACTTTGACTGAGGATAACTTTCTCATAATTTATCAGAAATTTTCCCACTAAAGCTCATTTTGAAGGAAATTCAATTCTCTACAACTTCATGTCTCACAAGCTTGGTCAGAAAATGCTTCATTTGGAAGGTATGGATCAAAACATTACAGGTCCTTTTCAAAATCAACAAAAAGTCAACTTTTTGTAAAGAAGTGTTATTGAGCATGGAAACTCCAATTGAGATGAAACAAAATAAGTTGTTTAGAGGACATCTAGAGCTTTCCAAAAAGTCCAAGAACACCCAAAAATGTTAAACATTGAGCAAAATACACCTTGCACAAGTTGGGCATTTTTGAAGAAGTGCACAAAGGAAAATATTTGACAAAATCCAATTTTTTTCCAAATGGGCTTATAATTTTATGATCCAAACTTGATCATAATATTGTTTATGACCTCTTGATGCCTTGCCACGACCTTTTCCTATTTTTTTGATTTATTTTTGAATTTAAAAGCATTTAATTCAATTTTAAATTAAATAAAATATGAAAACAAGGAGTAAAACAAGTTGGGTTGGATTTCTATCAACCTTGAGGACCAAGGAAGCCCACAAGACATGCCAATTTCGTGCAAACTCATACAAGGAAGAGAAAATCAAATTTTGGAAAGATTTGATGGAAATTGAAGGGAAAATATTTTTGCATTCAAAGGCATATATTTTTTCATTCTTTTTGCTCCACTCTCTGGCCCTATAAATACACAACACATTTACAAGACAAAAGGAAGAAACCCTAGCCTCTTGAAGCAACCCTATTTCTCTCAATTTTTTCACAAAGTTGCCAAAATCAAATTTGTTTTTCCAGCAAGTTTCAAGGTGTTTCAAGCTTTCCATCGTGTTCCTGAACATGCCAACAATCATTCCCAACCCTTACACGAATCCAAAGCTCTCCAGATCGTGCCATCCAAGTCATCCCGTGTTGGTATTTTTCTTGATTTCATTTTCTTTGATCCATGCGTTGTTAACTGTTTTCTCTTGTTTATATGAACTCAGGACATTCATTAGAACATGATTGATGCCTTACATGTGAGCTTAAACGTAGAAAACACAAACTTCCATTGTTAGGGTTTCTTGAACTGTTTGATTCGAAACTCACTTTCCAGGCCGATTCAAGACGAAAAAACACCACCACCGTGTTCGCCATGGTCGAATTAGGGGGGTATGGTCCCTCTTTGCTTTTGATTTTGGCTGATTTTGCAGGTTCCAGGAGGGAGGTCGCCGGAGAAGACGACCGGAGCTAGGGCTCCGGCGTCGTTGACTGTGCTGGCTCAGGCGAGGCATGCGTGGCACAATGGTGTATTCTGATTCGCTCATACGTTAATACCTGAGACCCACGTTTGACTGTGTTTTGAAATTTCAAAATATGATACGTTGTTACGTTTATAATACATTGCTTGCAAATTCATAACACCAAGGCAGCCTAGCTCAGATGGCAACGCGTGTGGAGGTTTATCCAGGGGGTCCTGGGTTCGATCCCTGACTCCAGACTTTCTTTTTACAGTTTTCCAAACTAACCATCTTTTTCTTATTTTCTTTTAATATTTTCATTCTAATTTAATTTATCTTCAAATATTTTTCTCATGCATTTAAAAATCACCAAAAATATTTTCCTTTTGCATTTTAATCAGAAAAATACTTATTTAATTTTTGACATTAAAATTAATATGTTTGCATGCATATTTTAATTAATTGTTAATTAATCATCAATTTAACTTTTAATTGCTTTTTATTATCAAAATCATTCCAGAAAATTCCCAAAAAATTTCTATATCATCTAATCAGCATGACTAACCTAAAACATTTTTCCTCATTCAAAAATCTTATTTTTACTAACATGTTTCTCTTATGCGAGCTTCTTATATTTTCCGATTATTATGTATCTGCTTACAGGTTGTAATGGTTTGGATTATTTTCTCGCATTCTTTTCCAAAATTATGTAACTGATCATGGGATGTAATAGTTTAATTAGGACTTTTACTTTCCACACTCCTATTATGTAACTGCCCCAAAGCCATGTAATAGCGTAGGACATTTACTTTTCCGCATTTTACTTTCCGCAATTTACTTTCTGCACCCTATAAACTGCTAGTAACTAGGCGTGTATGGCAAGATAAAAACTAATGTAGATCACTTCTAATTCCAAGATAAAATATCTGAATTTGACACACTCTTTTCACACATGCACCCCTTAGGGTAATTCTCTCTCGTTGCCTTTCGAATAAATGGTCAAGTCCCTCGAACGTAGAGGTGTCCTAGCACCGTTGCCTGCAAACATATCATCATAGTCCCTTCGATACAAAGTCAAAGCGAAATGCCTTTTCAAAACATTTTTTGTCAAACACACAAAAAGCAATTTTTAAGTGAGCTAAAAGCAACTAAGAGCCCGTAGATAACTACAGATGGAAAGGGGTGTTAATACCTTCCCTTTTCATAACCTTCTCCCTTACTAAGAATCTAATGAAGGTCTTTTCCTGTTCTTTTCACCTTCCCTTAATTGGATAAAAGAAAAGTCGGTGGTGACTCTTGCTATCCGCAACATTTGCGATAAAACGCAAAACAAAATCTCAAAGTCAGTTCACCGTATTACAGAACTGGCGACTCTGCTGGGGACACCCTAAAGAGAGAATGCCTTAGGGATTTCTAGATCACTTTTACTGCTTTCTGTTTGACTTGTATGCTTTACTTTAAGGGTTTCTTGGGTATTATATTTGTGGGGTATCCTACACCCGGATCCAGGTTTCCATAGGTAAGTTGCAATAGATCGTCGTAACCGTTAGGCGTATACCGAAACGGTCAACATGATGGCTACGTTAGTGTGACACTTTGGATGTCCTGATACTCTTCATTTCCAAGTTGAGGATAGTATTTGGCTTCTGCGTGGTGTCATCAGCACTAACTCAATTTTTAGAACCCTAATTGACCCATCTTGGCCATTAGAAGGTTGTGAGATGGCCGGCTTTGGTATAGACCGAGGTTGGCTGATACTCGATGCTACACTCATTAAGATCAAACTTTTGGGATATTTTCGGTCGACCACTTGGTAGTCGTATTGAAATAAACGCCTACGAGAAAGATCAATGATATGAGATTCCTAGAACCCGGTTACTATTATAGGACAGGATGAACCAACTCAAACTTTTGGTAGGGTAATCACCTATACCTCATGCAAGCCTTAAACCTAGGGCTATTGTGTGAATTGTTTGTGCTTTCTAAACATGACATCATGACATCATCGCATTGCATATCATTTCTAACTATTTCAAGGACCTAGGGATTCATCTTTGCTCTGTTTTGTAGGGATTATGGCTTCTAGAAAGACTATCCAAATCAACTTCATGGGTATACCTTTTCAGCTCAAAGAATTGGTTTCAGAGATTCCCGATCATGCTCAGTTCATCAAAAGACATGGTTATTTGCTTCACATGGTTATCTCCGATTTTGAAGAAGATATGATGCACGTCCTATTCCAGTTCTTCGATCCGAAACACCATTGCTTTACATTCCCAGATTATCAGTTGGTTCCTACCTTGCTATTATATGGTTTGATTCTATTTCCTAACTCGAATCAATTCATAAACGTGAACACCATCAAGATATTCCTCACTCGCAATCCAGTGCCTACATTACTTGGAGACATCCTACATTCTCTCCATACTCGTACTATAAAAAGACAAGGAACTCTCATGTGTTGTATACCGTTACTTTCCAGGTGGTTTATTCGCACCTTCCTCAATCAGTTATGAAGAACGAGAAAAATTTGAAGTGGTCTCAATGACTAATGTCACTCTCTCATTCAGATATTCGTTGGTGCCTTTTCTCTCAAAAGGACTTTACATTCATTGAGCGTTGTGGAGAATTCCCTAATGTACCACTCCTTGGCATAAGGGGAGGTATTACTTACAACCCTTCTCTAGCTCTACGCCAGTTTGGTTATGCTCGAAGAGATGGTCCTCACGATATGCTTCTCCAAGACGTTGCGTTCGACTACAACCACGATCTCCAGAATTACCGACGAAGGTTCATACACGCTTGGGGCATGGTAAAGAAGACTGATACCAAGACTTTGGGGCACAAAAATTCCATTCCTTGGGAACCTTACCTCAAATGGGTGCGAGCTCGAGCTCAAAACCTCATGATGCCATTCACGCCTGTTCTACCAGTAATTATGGAACCTATGGCTATAGGTGACGAATCCTATACTGTTCTCCATCCCGACATGCCTACTGATTTCGAAGACTTGAAGAGATCTTGGATTCAACTAAAAGAAGAAAGGGATACATTTGAAGCTCAGTGCTATGCAAGCGAGAAGAAGGTACTAGAGTTGACAAAGCTACTTCATGAGGAGTGAAACATCAACGCCTACTTCAACACCAAGAGGAAGCGCCCATGGGAGACCTAGAGCTTTAGGATTTTGTTCTTTTATTTTCTGAATTATCTTTTGTACTTAAAAAGAATAATAATAAAAAGAGAACTAATAAAGTTTGTTCATGCTTGTTTAACAAATTTAAATTCCTAGAGGTCCTTGAAAACATTGCATTGCATCGCATAACATATCATGGCATAACATTTCATAACAGGTACATTGAAGATCGGTTTTCTCATTTTCCCGCTATTTATTTTAGCAGAAAAATGGTTCTTGAACAAACTGTCAAAGATATCCAGGCTCAGAATGCTCAATTCCAGGAAGTGGTTACCAGCTTGGTCCAAGGCCCGGAAGATTTGAAGAAGCTCATCAACAGAAAGAAGAGGGTCATTGGTGTTCTCAAAATGGGCAGGCATCACAAAGGGGGTCCTAAAGTGGTCATCCGGATAGAACTCTCAGACAGGAGTGCTGAAACTGAGGGAAGTGTCAAGGGCCACAAAGAAGACCAGCGTGAGCCTGAGAACAAAGTAGAAGGGTATGAGAGTGAGCAGTATACTTTTGAAGATGACAAGTACAAATAACTTGAAGACCGTCTGAATGCTGTGGAAAATCTGAAAATGTCTGGGCTGAATTTTGATGATCTGAGTCTTGTTCCAGGTGTGGTGATTCCTCGCAAGTTCAAGGTTCCTATTTTTGCCAAGTATGATGGCATTTCTTGTCCAAAGCTGCATTTGAAGTCCTATGTTCAGAAGATCCATCCTCACACTGATGACAGGAAGCTGTGGATCCATTTCTTTCAAGAAAGTTTTTCTGGAGCTCAGTTGGAGTGGTATTATCAGCTAGAGAATACCTACATTCATACTTGGAGTGACTTAGCAGAAGCTTTCTACAAGCAATACCAGTACAATGCTGAATTGGCACCTACTCTCATGCAACTACAAAGCATGTCTATGGGTCGTGATGAGAAGTTCAAGGAATATGCTCAGAAATGGAGAGATCTAGCAGGCAGAGTTCAACCACCCTTGTCCAATAGGGAGTTGGTTGATATGTTTATGGGAACACTGATAGGCCCATTCTTCAATCATCTGATTGGAAACTCTTCAGCCGGATTCACCGAGCTAATATTGACAGGAGAACACATTGAAGCTGGAATCAAGAGCGGAAAGATTCAGGTAGATTCAGGTAGAGTCATCTTCCAATGCTGTGTATGGTCATAAAAGCCGAGCCAAGACTTATCGTGCTCAATCTGTGGGGACAGTTGTGATCTCCAATCCTACACCAGTACAACCTCAACGAAACAACGCGCATAACCAGAACGCGCCACGAAGATAGTTTACAAAGATCAACATGCCATTGTTGCAGGCATTGCAACACATGTTGAAAGCAGAGCTGATTACCTTGAGGGATCCTCCTCAAAACATCAACACTTCCTCTCCGAGATACAATCCTAATGCTAAGTGTTGTTACCACTCCAACAGCCCAGGGCACGACACTAATAACTGTTGGGCTCTGAAGAACAAGATTCAAGATATGGTTGAGGCTAAAGAAATTGAGTTCGATCCTCCTGTCAAGACTCCGAATGTGATCAACGCACCAATGCCTAACCATGGCAAAAGTTCCAATGCTATTGACAAGAATGCTTATGTTTTTGATGTGAACGACCTGACTATTCCTCTGATGACTGTTAAGAAGAATTTTCTGCAAGCCGGTGTCAATCCAGGATGCCCAGAGAATTGCCGTTGGTGCCCATCTGCACCTGACGAATGTGCTTGGTTGAGAAGACGTATTCAGTGCATGATGGATAATCGAGAAGTGCTATTTATGAAACCTTCACCTGTAGAGAAACTGTGTGAAGACATGACTAAGAATCTAA
Source organism: Vicia sativa (assembly GCA_021764765.1). Classification (NCBI taxonomy): domain Eukaryota; kingdom Viridiplantae; phylum Streptophyta; class Magnoliopsida; order Fabales; family Fabaceae; genus Vicia; species Vicia sativa. The sequence continues at coordinate 132,353,131 of CM038793.1, read as the reverse complement.
AGATCGAAGATATGAGCGAAACTATACCAGAAGTATGAGATACCTTGGGGCAGCCAAGTGGAAAGTTCGATTACATGGTGAAGTATATTGTTCCTGAAAGTTACAAGATTCCTATTGAAGATGTTAAGGCAACCGGATGGGGAAACGATTTCCTAGAAGACTATGCTGATGTCAATACAATTAGGATCTCCTCTACTGATCATATGCCTAGGGTGGCACCTCTCATCAATACTTCTCCCAGACCAGTTCCATACTCCTCTGACAAAACTGTACCATGGAGCTATGGAGCTGAAGTTTACTATCATGGCGTTAAACAAGACCCTCTGACCATTGAGGATCTTACAGTTGAAGCCACCATTCCTGACATCGACAACATCACCGGATCAAGCAAGGTGACCAGAACCGAAAGAGTGTTTTCTCCAGATATCTCTCCTCCAAAAGACACTAGGGCTCTAGCTCGCATTCCCGCTTATTGACCAGCCTCAAGCGAGGAAAGAACCAAGAACTCATCCCGCCGCATGTAAGTACCAAAGGAAGTTGCTGAAGATGCCTCCAAACAAGAAATGGAGGAAATTCTGAAGATCATCAAGAAGAGTGACTACAATGTTATGGAACAGTTGGGACAGACTCCGTCCAAAATCTCCATGCTTGCTCTGCTCTTGTGCTCTGAGGCTCATGCTAAAGCCTTGGTGAATTTTCTGAAGAATGCTCACGTACCGCAAGACACTACTACTGATCAGTTTGATGTTTGTATTGCTAGCCTGGCTGCCAACAACGACCTAGGTTTCTCTGATGCTGATTTGAGTCAGGCCGGAAGAAAACACAACAAAGCCTTGCACATCTCCGTTGAATGCAAGGGCGTTACATTGTCTCATGTTTTGGTAGATACCGGTTCTGCTCTGAATATCCTACCGAAGAGTGCTTTTGATCGACTTGATGTTGAAGGATTGGTCTTGAAGCCCAGTGACATAATTGTGAGAGATTTTGATGGTTTTAAATGAACAGTACTTGGAGAGCTCATCCTGCCTGTTAAAGTCGGTTCCTAGACTTTCGACTCCGCTTTCTTTGTCATGGACATCCGTCCAGCTTACTCTTGCCTACTTAGACGCCCTTGGATACATGGGCAGGCCATACCTCTACCTTGCATCGGTCAAGTACCCGTGAAGGGAAAGTTATTATGTGGTGAAGAGGAATACATGGTCAGTCATCTACATTCATTTCGATATCTCGAGATGGAAGGTGAATTCTTCGAAACTCCCTGTCAAGCTTTCGAAACAGTTCCAAGAGTCGTGCCTGTTGACTCTTCTGTCACTCCTGAAGTTACGCAAGTTCCGCCTAGGATCTCCCTTTCAAATCTGACAAGACTGGTTTAGGCTTCACCATCAAAGGTCAGAAGATGATACGCCGCGAACATGCCGACAAACTTCCTTTTCGCATCAGCCAGAATGGAGTCCATGCTATAGAAGATGACGACAACGACTTCGACATCAGCAAGTGGATCTTCCCAACTCCCGACAATGGACTCAGCAATTGGAAGACTGAAGACGTCATACCAATCTCCTTTAGACAGGAATTCACTGCGAATCTCGTTGATAACATCTATGCTATTGCTAAATATGACTTCGATAATCCGATCTACCAAGCCGAAGATGAAGGTGAGGAAGATTGGGCGCCGTGGAGAACTTGTCGATCGCTACAAAGAAGAAGAACGAGTTTACAGCCACACGAAGAGTCCGTCGAGGTTGTGAATTTGGGTACTGATGAGGATAGAAAAGAGATCAAGATAGGAGCAGGTCTTGAGAACAGTGTCAAGGAAAGATTGGTTCGGATGCTACTAGACTATATCGAGGTTTTTTCTTGGTCATACGAAGACATGCCAAGTCTAGACATTGATATTGTGGTACACCGGTTGCCGACAAAAGAAGGTTTTCTCCCAAAGAAATGAAGGTTCGCCGCAAGCGCCCGAGATGTCGAGAAAATCAAAGCCGGGTTGAAGTAGTTCAACGTCGGTTTTCTAGCTGTTACTTCTTATCCACAGTGGGTTGCAAACGTGGTACCCATACCTAAGAAGGATGGTAAAGTACGAATGTGTGTGGATCACAGAGATCTGAACAAGGCCAGTCCGAAAGACGATTTTCCACTTCCTCATATTGATGTTCTAGTCGACAACACCGCTCAACATAATGTTTTCTCCTTCATGGATGGTTTCTCCAGTTACAATCAGATCAAAATGGCTCCTAAAGACATGGAGAAGACTACTTTCGTTACACAGTGGGGCACATTCTGCTACAAGGTCATGTCGTTCGGGCTGAAGAACGCGGGCGCCACTTATCAGCGTGCCATGGTGGCATTATTTCATGACATGATTCATCACGAGATAGAGGTCTACGTCGACGACATGATAGCTCGATCACAGACTGAAGAAGAACATCTCATTTATTTGCAGAAACTATTTGATAGGTTGAAGAAGTACAGACTAAGACTTAATCCTAACAAGTGCACCTTTGGAGTCAGATCCGGTAAACTCCTAGGGTTTGTTGTCAGTGGTAAAGGTATTGAAGTTGACCCAGCCAAGGTTAAAGCTATCAAAGAAATGCCAGCGCCCCACACCAAGAAAGAAGTCAGAGGTTTCTTGGGACGATTGAACTACATTGCCAGATTCATTGCACATCTAACTGCTACTTGTGAACCAATCTTCAAGTTATTGAAGAAAGATCAAGTAGTAGAATTGAACAACGATTGCCATATCGCGTTTGACAAAATGAAGGATTACCTACAGAATCCTCCTATCCTGATGCCGCCTGCCGAAGGAAGACCTCTTATCATGTACTTGACAGTATTAGAGAACTCAATGGGGTGTGTGTTGGGGAAACATGACGAGTTTGGTCGAAAAGAGTATGCAATATACTACCTTAGCAAAAAGACTACAGAGATTGTGAAACAAGATACTCACAGCTCGAGAAAACTTGCAGTGCTTTGGCTTGGGCTGCTCGCCGACTAAGGCAGTATATGTTGACTCACACTACCTTGTTGATCTCCAAGATGGATCCGATAAAATACATATTTGAGAAACCAGCTCTCTCCGGAAGAATAGCAAGATGGCCAAAGATCTTGACCGAATACGACATCCAGTATACTTCCCAGAAAGCGATCAAAGGAAGTATAGTAGCCGATCATTTGGCTCATCAAGCCGTAGATGAATATCAGTCTATGCAGTTCGAGTTTCCAAACAAAGATGTTTTGTTAGTTACTGATTGCGAAGAACCAGGACAAGACAAAGGACCTGAACAAGGATCCCGATGGACCATGGTCTTTGATGGAGCCTCAAACGCACTTGGCAATGGCATTGGCTCCATCATTACATCTCCTACACTCTTTTCATCGCCGGATGGTGTTTCAGCTACACTAACAACATGGTCGAATACGAAGCGTGCATCATGGGTATTAAAGTTGCTATTAACTTAAGCATCAAGTTCTTGCAAGTGTATGGAGACTCGCTTTAGTGATCAGTCAAATTAAAGGTGAATGGGATACGAAGCATCTGAATCACATTTTGTATCGAGAGCATGTTTTGAGTTTGATCCCCTACTTCGAAGAGATTACTTTCGATCATATTCCACGAGAAGAGAATCAGTTGGCAGACGCATTAGCTACTATGTCATCTATGTTCAAGGTCAAATGGGACAACGAGGCTCCCCAAATCATCATCGAGAAGTTCGACAAACCAGCATACTGTTGTGAACTTGACACAGAAGAGAAACCTTGGTTCTACGATGTGAAGAGGTATCTTGAGACTCAAGAATATCCCGCAGGGACATCTGTCATTGATAAGAAGTTCTTGAGAAGATTTTCATCCAAATTCTTCCTCAACAACGGCATCTTATACAAGCGCAATCACGACTTATGCTTACTCTGCCGTGTAGATCAGAAAACTGCAGAACGTATCATGGAAGAATTACATGAAGGCGCGTTTGATACCCATTCTAGTGGACATACAATGGCTAAGAAGATTCTAAGAACAGGTTATTATTGGTCCACCATGGAAGCTGATTGTCACCGCTATGCTCATTCTTGTCACAAATTCCAGATATATGCAGACAAAGTGCACGTACCTCCAGTACCGCTAAATGTTCTGACCGCTCCTTGGCCTTTTGCAATGTGGGGCATTGACATGATCGGAGATATCAAGCCCACCGCTTCCAACGAACATCGTTTTATCCTTGTGGCAATTGATTACTTTACCAAATGGCTAGAATCTGCCACGTTCGCATCTGTTAACAAGAATGTTGTGGCTCGATTCATCAAGCATATCTTATTTGTCGTTACGGCACTCCCGAAAGGATTATCACAGATAAAGGCTCTAATCTCAACAACAAAATGATCACCAACTCTGCACGCAGTTCAAGATCAAGCATCACAATTCTTCTCCATATCGGCCTAAGATGAATGGCATAGTGGAAGCCACCAACAAGAATATCAAGAAGATCATACGGAAGATGACAATGACTTACAAGGATTGGCATGAGATGTTGCCATTTGCTCTCCATGGTTATCGCACTACAGTACGAACATCAACAGGGGCAACCCCTTTCTCTCTTGTATACGGTATGGAAGCGGTCCTACCCATCGAGGGTCAAATACCCTCAACTAGAGTCCTCCAGGACGCAGAGTTAGGCGAAGACGAATGGATCCAGATTAGCCTCGATCAGATCAATCTGATTGATGAGAAACAACTCGCATCCATATTCCATGGAAAGATCTATCAGAAGCGAATGATTAGCGTATTCAACAAGAAAGTCAAGCACTGAGTCTACCAAGTTGGTGATCTAGTAGTCAAGCGTATCATTCTTCCACAAGGTGATCCCAGGGGCAAATGGACTCCCACCTATGAGGGACCATTTGTAGTCAAGACAGTATTTTCCGGCGGAGCTATGATACTTAGCACCATGGATGGAGAAGACTTCCCACACCCTGTGAACGCAGACATAGTCAAAAAATACTACGCATAAACGAGACCCAATGATTGCTACGCAGACATAGTCAAAAAATACTACGCTAAAGTCCAATGATTGCTTTGAATGATTATATGCATTTGACAATAAACATCTGTTCACAAACATGCGAAGAGCGGACGAACAAGGATAATTACTACAGGCTCTAGGAATATAGATGACGGCTAAAAGTCACCAAAATGTCCCCCTGCAGAATACAGTCCCGACAGAGCTATCACTCATTGCAAACCTTCCCCAGCGGAATACAAATTTCCTTCCACTAGTTCCAACATCGCGTTAGTCCCTGAGCAGCGATCCTAGCCAGCTTAACCTTGTTACGTCAGTCTCCAAGCAGTAGCGGTTCATCTCCAGCAGAGATATTTTCCCAGCTGGGTATCTCTCAACAATTATCATTTCCCCGGCAGCAGCAATATTCAGACTCAAAACTTGGTCAGATAGTGCATCGGAGGAAACCTACATTTCTTCTTCCCCAGCCGAAGGTTTCAACAGACTCCAGATCCATTGAGCCCCATCTCCCAGCAACAATCAGATACTCTCCTGCAAGATCTACGCACGAGATCCCCAGCAGAGTGTCTCCCAGTTTCTACTATCCCTAGCAGGGTCTACGCACAAGATCCCCAGTGGAGTATCTCTCGGTTTCTACTTTTCCCAACATCATTGATATCTAGGCTCGAAACGTGGTCAGATAGTGCATCGGAGGAATCAAAGGAACCTCTTCCTCTTCCGAGTCAAAGTTTTCATCCCCAAGCAGAAATCAGAAATCTCCAGCAGGGCGTTCACATCTTCTTCAAGATGGATATGTTTTGAAATACCACAACATCTATCATTCATACACTATTCATAAAAATCATAACATGTGCATATATCATTCATACACATTGTCATGCATCATAATCTGCATGAGACTAACTATATCCTGTCAAAGTTTCTTTTGTTTTTCCCAAATAGGTGAAAATCGCTTCTAAACGACAGGTCCAGGATTAATACACGAAACAAGACGGGAAACCCTATCTGAACGACCACCCCAGTTGTCCTCCGACAACAGGTCTAGGATTAATACCGGAAACAAGACGGGAAACCCTATCTTAACGACCACCCAAGTTGTCCTCCGACAACAGGCATTGGATCAACACCCGAAGCACAACAGGGACGCTATCCGCATTTTGCCTCTTATTACCCCTTCAGAGTAATCAAGACGAAGATTTATTCTGACACTCTCTTATTGTCAACAGCAACTACAGAGTCTGGCGTACGACTCAGTTGCCCTGGATGGCATCTTAAGCCCATCTCCGACTAGTTGTCGATATCTCTCCACATTCAGAATGCTGCATATTTGGTTAAAAAACAAATATAAACCAATAACTTCATTCAAAGACGAGCGTGAAGTCTAACGTACGACTCTCTCCAGATGGCATCTTAAGCCCATCTCTCTGCTCCCTTCTACTTTCAGGAATATCTACAAAGCCTAGGTACGGCTCGTTCCCCGACATCAGTCACTCCGGATGGCATCTTAAGCCCATCTCCGACGATTCTTCTATTCAGGCGAATTTCTTAAGTCCAACGTACGGCTCATTCCCCAGTGAAGTCTCCAGCTTCTCCAAATGGCATTTGTAAGCCCATTCTCGCATCATCAATCAACAGCGAGTGCAAATTTTCAGGTGTACTCGAGTGTTCAATCATCTTCTACCTCCAGGTCACGAAAGGCAAGCATGCCAATCTAACCCTTCCAGTAAAAGAAGATTGAACAGGAGCAGTTGTCATACCCCACAATTTGCCCTCCTACTTCTCAAGACATTTCTCATATCCAAACACAAGGATTTCACAAGGGTTGACCAGACAAACCCTCTCCTACACAATTAACCCAAACTAGGGTTTGGCAATTCTCAGATCAAGGTGGTTCCTAATATCTCCAATGGTCATCATGCCTCATCATATGTTTCAAAGAATCTCCATGTCAAGTTTCAAACCTTACAAGTCAAGGTTCCTCAGACAATTGCTCAGATGGTTGAAAATCAGTTGTATTGGACAAATAGTCAATTGTGGTCAACATACAGTCAAACTTCATGATTTTTGGTCAACATCCATATTTTGAAGTGAAATTCATCATTTGATCAAGGTTTGATCATGATTCATCAAGAAAACTCAAGATTTGATCAAAAGTCAAACTTTCCAAATTAGGGTTTTCTAAGGAAAAGTCAACAGAACTTTGACTGAGCATAACTTTCTCATACTTTATCAGAAATTTTCATTCCAAAGCTTATTTTGAAGGAAATTCAATTCTCTACAACTTCATGTCTCACAAGCTTGGTCATAAAATGCTTCATTTGGAAGGTATAGATCAAAACATTACAGGTCCTTTTCAAAATCAATAAAAAGTCAACTTTTTGTAAAGAGGTGTTATTGAGCATGGAAACTCCAATTGAGATGAAACAAAATAGGTTGTTTATAGGGCATCTAAAGCTTTCCAAAAAGTCCAAGAACACCCAAAAATGTTAAACATTGATCAAAATACACCTTGCACAAGTTGGGCATTTTTGAAGAAGTGCACAAAGGAAAATATTTGACAAAATCCAATTTTTTCCAAATGGGCTTATAATTTTATGATCCAAACTTGATCATAATATTATTTATGACCTCTTGATGCCTTGCCACGACCTTTTCCTATTTTTTTGATTTATTTTTGAATTTAAAAGCATTTAATTCAATTTTAAATTAAAAAAATATGAAAACAAGGAGTAAAACAAGTTGGGTTGGATTTCTATCAACCTTGAGGACCAAGGAAGCCCACAAGACATGCTAATTTCGTGCAAACTCATACAAGGAAGAGAAAATCAAATTTTGGAATGATTTGATGGAAATTGAAGGGAAAATATTTTTGCATTCAAAGCCATATATTTTTTCATTCTTTTTGCTCCTATCTCTGGCCCTATAAATACACAACACATTTACAAGACAAAAGGACGAAACCCTAGCCTCTTGAAGCAACCCTATTTCTCTCAATTTTTTCCCACAAAGTTGCCAAAATCAAATTTGTTTTTCCAGCAAGTTTCAAGGTGTTTCAAGCTTTCCATCGTGTTCCTGAACATCCCAACAATCATTCCCAACCCTTACACGAAGCCAAAGCTCTCCAGATCGTGCCATCCAAGTCATCCCGTGTTGGTATTTTTCTTGATTTCATTTTCTTTGATCCATGCATTGTTAACTGTTTTCTCTTGTTTATATGAACTCAGGACATTCATTAGAACATGATTGATGCCTTACATGTGAGCTTAAACGTAGAAAACACAAACTTCCATTGTTAGGGTTTCTTGAACTGTTTGATTCGAAACTCACTTTCCAGGCCGATTCAAGACGAAAAAACACCACCACCGTGTTCGCCATGGTCGAATTAGGGGGGTATGGTCCCTCTTTGCTTTTGATTTTGGCTGATTTTGCAGGTTCCAGGAGGGAGGTCGCCGGAGAAGACGACCGGAGCTAGGGCTCCGGCGTCGTTGACTGTGCTGGCTCAGGCGAGGCATGCGTGGCACAATGGTGTATTCTGATTCGCTCATACGTTAATACCTGAGACCCACGTTTGACTGTGTTTTGAAATTTCAAAATATGATACGTTGTTACGTTTATAATACATTGCTTGCAAATTCATAACACCAAGGCAGCCTAGCTCAGATGGCAACGCGTGTGGAGGTTTATCCAGGGGGTCCTGGGTTCGATCCCTAACTCCAGACTTTCTTTTTACAGTTTTCCAAACTAACCTTCTTTTTCTTATTTTCTTTTAATATTTTCATTCTAATTTAATTTATCTTCAAATATTTTTCTCATGCATTTAAAAATCACCAAAAATATTTTCCTTTTACATTTTCATCAGAAAAATACTTATTTAATTTTTGACATTAAAATTAATATTTTTGCATGCATATTTTAATTAATTGTTAATTAACCATCAATTTAACTTTTAATTGCTTTTTATTATCAAAATCGATCCAGAAAATTCCCAAAAAATTTCTATATCATCTAATCAGCATGACTAACCTAAAACATTTTTCCTCATTCAAAAATCTTATTTTTACTAACATGTTTCTCTTATGCGAGCTTCTTATATTTTCCGATTATTATGTATCTGCTTACAGGTTGTAATGGTTTGGATTATTTTCTCGCATTCTTTTCCAAAATTATGTAACTGATCATGGGATGTAATAGTTTAATTAGGACTTTTACTTTCCACACTCCTATTATGTAACTGCCCCAAAGCCATGTAATAGCGTAGGACATTTACTTTTCCGCATTTTACTTTCCGCAATTTACTTTCTGCACCCTATAAACTGCTAGTAACTAGGCGTGTATGGCAAGATAAAAACTAATGTAGATCACTTCTAATTCCAAGATAAAATATCTGAATTTGACACACTCTTTTCACACATGCACCCCTTAGGGTAATTCTCTCTCGTTGCCTTTTCGAATAAATGGTCAAGTCCCTCGAACGTAGAGGTATCCTAGCATCGTTGCCTACAAACATATCATCATGGTCCCTTCGATACAAAGATCATAGACCCACGATGTCTCCTACGAATACATGATCTTGTCCCTCGATTGTTGCCTACGAAAAGTGATGATCGTCCCTTCGAACGTGCTAGGATACTTCCTACAAGTTGCCTTCTATGACCATTCGATTTCCCTTCGAATGTCCCTTCTACATCCAACGAATAGGGTTACCTACCAACTAATGGTATGGATAACACTATTCTAAAGGAACGTAAAACAACACGAAAACGACCATTCTAAGTAGGTAATAAGACTTTTAGTTGCTTGCTCAAACAAAATACTTTTCACACCTCACACTTTTGTCAAAGTTAAAACACTTTTCAAAACAAAACATTTCCGAACACTTTGTATACATTCCTACATGAATCATTACAAAGTCAAAGCGAAATGCCTTTTCAAAACATTTTTTGTCAAACACACAAAAAGCAATTTTAAAGTGAGCTAAAAGCAACTAAGAGCCCGTAGATAACTACGGATGGAAAGGGGTGCTAATACCTTCCCTTTTCATAACCTTCTCCCTTACTCAGAATCTAATGAAGGGCTTTTCCTGTTCTTTTCACCTTCCCTTAATTGGATAAAAGAAAAGTTGGTGGCGACTCTTGCTATCCGCAACATTTGCGATAAAAAGCAAAACAAAATCTCAAAGTCAGTTCACCGTATTACAATCACCGATTCCTTTTCCATAAGCATTCACAAATCCATCAAACTCCATTCCTCATCGGGATTCCAGATCTGGACCTTCTTCAGGTAAAGGTTCATCATAATCTTTCATTTTCAAATACATTACATCCTTATCAGGAAAGTCAAATTCAATAGATTAATCATCCTCAATCGGTTTATGAGCTAGGTATTCTGCCAGTACACTGCTTTTAATAGATTTTTGGGTGCGGTATTCAATATCATATTCAGATAACAACATTTACCAACGAGCAATTCTTCCCGTAAGAGCAGGCTCTTCAAAGATGTACTTGATCGAATCCATTAGAGAGATCAACCAAGTAGTATGATTCAACATATATTGTCGCAGACGCTTTGTAGCCCAGGCTAAAGCACAAAAATTGTTTTCCAATATAGAATATCGGGATTCACAGTCGGTGAACTTCTTGCTCAAGTAATAAATGGCATATTCTTTTCTTCATGTTTCATCTTGCTGTCCTAAAATACAACACATGGAGCTTTCCAACACAGTCAGATATAGAACCAATGGTCTTTCAAATGCCCTTTGGCAATCATATGTCCATACGTAACCTTGATCTTTCCTTAAAAACTTGATGATTGGTTCAAAAGTTGCAGTCATATGGGAAATGAATCTGGAAAGGTAATTCAAACGTCCGAGGAAACCTTTGACTTGATTTTTCAGTTCTTGGTGTTGGCATCTCTTGAATTGCCTTAGCTTTATCAGGATCAACTTCAATTCCTTTTGGGCTGACAACGAAACCCAATAATTTTCCAGACTGAACATCGAATGTACATTTATTAGGATTCAAACGGAGGCGATACTTTGTCAAACGCTGAAATAGTTTCAACAAATCTTCCAAATGATCTTCCTCAGTTTGGGACTTGGCAATCATATCATCAACATACACTTAAATTTCTTTATGCAACATGTAACACCCCCTTCTAATTCCCCAAATATTATATATATATATATATAATACAATCATAGTAAATAGAATGCATAACAAGAGGGCGTCACATGATATTTCTCTCAATATTAAAATCATACATGCACACTAGTCATAATCATAACACATATTTGATTCTCATGCTTTAGAACAATTCATACATTTTCACAGTAGATCATTTATTATTCAGAAATACTATCAATGATTACATCCCATACTATAATCATTGGATGAAAAAGTAATGAATCCATAATATAACCAAGTCATCAGAATTCATGCATCGGCACCAACGCCACATCAACATAGTATCTCAATCATACAAATCAAAATAGATGAGAATACATAACAAATCTCATCAAAGAAAAAATCCAGATAAATCCCGTGTTACATGACCAGAGCAATGACTCAACTACCTAGTAAAGGATAAACTAGTCAGATTCCTCAACTAGTCTCGTGCGAAGCACCGCTATCCTCGAAACTTGCACGTTACCTACATAGTGGCAACATCATAACAGAAGGGTGAGAATTCACATTATTTTCCAAAAGTATATAAATGAAAATAATATAGAAACAAGATCTATTCACGGATTCCACACACTTCAAGTGATATTCCAAGATAACATGATTATACAAACATTCCAAGTATAACATATTCATATTTATTACACATAGCATAAATGTCATCCATCCAAATGATTCAATTATCCATACGATTAAACATCACAATTTCATTACACACATCACATATTTAATAATGACTCATGTGACAAAAATGAAATGTGACTCAATATGCATGTGGTACCAATCATGGGAACATTTCGTTAACCCAACTTCCAATTCATTATCATATAATCCAAGCCAATTCCGACCCGGACAAGACCAAAAGCCTCCGCTACTTATCCCCAATGGGATCAAGCCAAATGTGAACCAAACATTTCACCGCTACTTATCCATGATGGATTGAGCCAAGTTTGAACCCAAAGTTTCACTGCTAATTATCCATACAAGGATCGAGCCAAATGTATGCATGTACAACTCATCAAGACAACATATGCAAATTAAGATTATTCACAAAACCTCAACTATCCAAGAATATCATCACCATTAAACTTATGTGAATTATCCATCAATTGCACTTCCTCATATTCCAACAACAAAATCATTAGATGTATCATATACATATCATCACATATAACTAATATCATTATGACATATCATTCCACCAATGTTATTCACAATATTCAATTAAGAATAGAACACACCATATTCAAGTAATTATCCGTACATTGAAATAGTATTCGAACCAATCCAAAGCATATTCAATCACGATCGGATCAATTAATCACATACATGAAAATACTACAATAAATATAATCATATAAGATTTCATGCCAAAAGATCCTAAAAATAACATTTTCATTCCAGGTCACGCTAAGCCCGACCTATCGCGCTAAGCGCACCTCCTTAAACAAACAAACCCAAAAGTCATAACATTTCGCGCTAAGTGGGCTTCTCCTCACGCTAAGCGCGGTCTGCGATACTACACTTTTTCTACTATGAAATTACCACATAAAACCTATTCCAATCAAACAAATAACATTATTAAAGGGTATCCTAACATGTTTTTAGTCATGGGTCATCATTCTAAGTTGAAAAACATAATTTCCTTTCAAACCCTAACATTCAAAGATTCTAGAAATTGAAATTGAACAACCTAGAATGTTACTAATTATTACCCACTGTAACACGGTGGGAGAACTGACTTGTTTGTTTTGTGTTTGATCGCAAATGTTGCGGATAGCAAGAGTCACCACTGACTTTTCTTTTATCCAATTAAGGGAAGGCGAAAAGAACAGGAAAAGATCTTCGTAAGATTCTGAGTAAGGGAGGTGGTTATGAAAAGGGAAGGTGTTAGCACCCTTTCCATCCGTAGTTATCTACGGACTCTTAATTGCTTAGCTCACTTTAATTGTTTTTTTTTGTGTGTGTTTGAAAAGGTTTTTGACAAGACATTTCACTTTGACTTCGTAATGATTCACGCTGGAATGTGTACAAAGTGTTTGGAAATGTTTTTGTTTTGGAAAAGACTTTGTAATGATTCACGCTGGAATGTATACAAAGTGCTTTGAAAAGATTTGAAAAAAAAAGTGTGAGGTGTGAAAAATATGTTGAGCAAGCAAAAATAGAGTTATTACCTACTTAGAACAATCGTTTCCGTGTTATTTTTCTTTCCTTTAGAATAAGGCTATCCATACCATTAGTTGGTAGGTAATCTTATTTGTTGGATGTAGAAGGGACATTCGAAGGGACATCAGATGGTTATAGAAGGCAACTTGTAGGGATATCCTAGAATATTCGTAGGGACGATCATCACTTTTCATAAGCAACAACCGAGGGACGAGATCATGTATTCATAGGCGACATCGAGGGACTATGATCTTTTAAGTCGAAGGGACTGTGATGATGTGTTTGTAGGAAACCGTGCTAAGACATCCCCACGTTCGAGGGACTTGACCTTTGTTCGTAAGGCGACGAGAAAGGATACCCTAAAGGGGGTGCATGTGTGAAGAGAGCGTGTTACATTCTGATATTTATCTTATGATTAGTGATCTATGTTGATTTTTATCTTGTCATACACGCCTAGTTACTAGCAGTTAATAGGTGCAGAAAATAAATTGCGGAAATATAAAGGTCCTACACTATTACATGTCTTTGGGGCAGATACATAATAGGAGGTGTAGAAAGTAAAGGCGGAAATGTAAATCTACGCTATTACTTGAAAATAAACTTACAACATATACATCCTTTCTAGAATTTAAATGTAAAGATAAATAGTAGAAGAGAAACTACATCCTAGTATTTGTGGTGTTTGGAAAATTAGTGTTTATGTGAGAAAAAATCTAATTCTAATTGATTTTAATTAATTAAGAAAAATTAAACAATATTAACCTAAATTAAGCTAATTAAATTAATTAATTGAAAAAAGCATGGAGGAAATTAATTGTGAAATTATCTAATTAACCTAATTATTTAACCTAATTACTAATTTAATTAATTAATTAATTAAAATGGAAATAAGAAAAGAAAAGCAGAAACCAAAAAAAAATAGAGCTTCTGACAGAAGCTGCCTCAAAAGCCAGGCCTTCTGTGAGTGGCATGTCGTGGGCAACCAGAAACTGGAGTTTCTAGTGGAAATCCTGCTAAGCGTGTCCAAAAACTGGGACTTCTGCATTTGAAAGTGTCCAGAAGCTGGGGATTTTGGAGATTACTGCTGGGACGCCCGTCGGAGCTTGGGTGTCTTGGAAAGGGTCCAGAAGCTAGAGAATCTGGATCTGGGACGTCCAGAAGTTGGAGCTTCTGGAGACTCTACATCTGGAAGGGTCTAGAAGCTGGGGCTTCTGGCGCTGTGGAAGTCCAGAAGCTAGAGCTTCTGGTGCTGGGGACATCCAAAAGTTAGAGCTTCTGGAGGTGTTCCTTATTCAGACTCTAAAACCTGTGTTAAAAAACAATGAAAACAAACAACAAAAGGTGGGGTTTGAACCCACGACAGAAGAGAGAGAGAGAGAGAGAGAGAGAGAGAGAGAGAGAGAGAGAGAGAGAGAGAGAGAGCATCCATGAGATACATCCATTCATATCGATTCATAAGTGAAATTCTGTAGCGATACGTGATGTCACGAGAATGTTATGATCGATGTCGACACTATGTTAACAGCACACAAGAATACAAAGCGATAAAGAACACAATAAGTTGTTCACCCGCCGGTTCAACAAACCTACATCCGGGGCTACCAAGCCGGGAGAAAGTTCACTATTAGCAGATCAATTCGAAGACCCTACACCAACACACTGTGACCTTCTCACTTAATCACTACCCAATGATCCTTTTACCTAAGTCCTACTTAGATATGAGTTCCTACCACTCCCCTCAATCACGCAGTGATATCAACCTATTGACTAATTGAATTGTGAAGACACACTTCAATAAAATATCTTGATCTTGCTTCAAAGCTTCAATCAAGAGACAAACACTCGTGCTTTAAAGCTTTGAGTGATAAACTACCCTTAAAGAAATCCTAGTCCAATGCACTTATCAATTGATAGTGCTTGGCTCACAAGAGAAACTAGAATTACATAATACCAACTGCTGCAAATCCTAACAGACACAAATAACAAGCGCTACCTCTTCAATACATTCCAAGGCGTTGCAGAGTAAGGTTCTTTTCCTTTTATAGAAGCATCCTAAAACTTCTTGGGCTTCCATAAAATAGCTAGGGTTCACTTAATTTAATCCTAAAACATGGTCTTTTCAACAACCAATTTAGGTTTAATTAAGTTTAACCTAACAACCACGTGAACATGCTTTCTAATAAAAAAACAATAGCATCAACAAACTTCCCGAAAATCTAGAACAAACAGATTCTGCAGAATGTCACCCGAATGTCATAACATCTGTTATAACATCGGCTTTTCTCAACTTTAGCTTCTTCTCAGTTGTCTTTTAACATCCTTAGCAGGTAGGATTTATCTTCAATCTCTGAATGTCATGACATCCATCATGACATTGCTAAAGCCTAGTTTTACCAAACATAACGCCAACTTAAAAACACTAACAAACTCCCCCTTTGGCACATTTTTGGCTAAAACTACCTAACACATCAGAGTACCTATGCAGCAGAAGACAATAAACTAGTTCTAAGCTTTCCTAAGCTTCAAGTAACTAGAACTTAGAGAAGATAAATTCTACCCATACAAAAATCCCACAATTCCCACAATTGCCCCATATACAAAATTTTAAACAGGCATACAATTTCCCCAAAGTCCCAAGTCCCAAACTACTACATACAGTAGTTATGTAGTTCTTCTCCCCCTTTTTAGCCATAAAGGGTCCAAGGAAACCATACAATTGCCCCAAACTTTTAATCAATCAGTACCAGACACAAATATACCAGCATATACTTAAGTACCAGCATTGTTTTTAGGGGTACACATCTGTCAGGACATTACAGATCTGTCAATAAGAATTCAAACAAAATTGGGAAAATACAAGAATCAAAACAGAACAGAAAACAATTGACAGAATAAAATTAGAGGCAACAGGGGCAAGGAGCAACATCTCAAGTGCTTTCTTCTCCAGAAGAAGCACTGTGGAAGGAAGCATCTTCAGAACCTTCTTCAGCACCAGCCATATGAATATCATCATCTTCAGCATCACCAACAGATCATTATCGCCTTTCTTCATCCTCAACCTCTGTCCCGCTTTAGTTGAGAGATTAGCTCTTCCACTTTGCTTTCTTGCTTCAAGCTCCTTGCAAGTTGCTCTTAGCACAAGAATGACATTTGCCTTCTGAGAATTTTCTTTGACAGCTGAAGTCTCAGCAGATGTCATGACAATGTCTGGGACATGCTTCCCTTGGAACAGTTTGTAGTGGAAGCCAAGGGCAGAAGCTCTCTTGCAGAATGTATCTCTATTTCCCAAAATGTCAGGGTATTGATCAGTTATTATTCCACACAGCAAGGAGGGAAAGGCTATTGGTCCTTTGATAGCATAGTTGTCAGCATGCTTGAGTGTCTGATCAAAGATGTAGGATCCATAGTCAAATGCAGCTTGAGTACCTACTGCATATATAAATCTGCCCAGTCCAATGGAGATAGTTGACTTGTGATTGGTTGGGACCCAATTAGCAGCTCCTATCTTATGTAGGATGGAAAATTTAACACTCAGCTTGCTTGCTGAAAGTTTTCCCTTCAGAGGCCAGACTTTCACTTGTTTGGCAGTGATGGTTTGACAGATTTGATTGTCAGTTTCTTCAAGTTCTGGCTGAGCATCTTCTGATCTCCCCAGAAATTTGTTGACCACACTTGGAGAGAACTTTATTTTTCTCCCTCTCACATAGACTGTCTTGTAGTCTGCAGACCTCCTATCACCACAACCATTGGACAAATTTACTATGAATTCCTTTACCAATACATCATAACAGTTTGAGAACCTCACAACTGTCTTCATTAATCCAGCATCCTTAATCAGATTGACAATCTCTTTACACTCCAGAGCACTCTTATTCAGCTCCCTCTCCAAAGCAATCCTCTTCAGGCAAACATACTTCCATATCCCAGCATTCTCAGGATGATGGAATGAGATGTTGTCAATGGCCACTTCAGGCACCATGGGCAGTTTCCCAAGAGTTGCCTTCTTCCTTGGATGAATGTCAGTGACATTCATTTCAACATCAAACTCAGACTCTTGATCTGACTCTGAAGGCTCAGGAATTTTCCTTTTCTTCATAATTGGTGTCCTCTTGGATCTGGAGCCACCACCAACAGTTTTTACTCTACATTTATTTGTAGAGGGCTCTGCCTTGGTCTGTTTCTCAGCCTTAGAAACATTTTCATCAACCTTTTCTTTAACAGGACTTTGTGAGGCAGCCTGTTTTCCCTTCCTTCTCATCATCCTCTTTGCAATGCTAGGATTGACATTGGCTATGAGGTCATTGTATGAGAATTCTTCATCTAAATCAATGACAGGGGGATCAACTAAATTTTCAGAGTCTTGAACTGGAGACTTTTCAAGATTATCTTCACTTGGTTTTTCTGGAGTCTCTTCTAAGATACTATCAGAAATGGAATCTGCAGGAGTTTTATCTGAAGCACTCTTTGCAGGGGATTCCTCAAGTACACCATCAGAAATCACATCTTCATTAACAGCGGGGGTTTCATTATAAACATCATCAACACTCACTTCAGAATCTTTAACTGAAGGATCAACAGCATTCTTGACAGGAGAATCAACATGATCACCAGATGTCTTGACATCCTCTGTGACATCTGGATCAACTGCTAAGCTAGGGCTAGCAGACTTATAATTCAGGGGAACTGAAATCCCAGGCACAGACTTATTCTCATTTAGGATATCAGACACTATCCTAGCTATGGCCTCATGCACTGACCTAGATCCTTCTCTATTTACTAGTTCTGGGGAAACAGAGGATGAAGGTACAGAGGTCTTACCAGAAGGAGATATTTGTGCCCTTCTTGCATTTCTTGTGCGTAACTTCTTGACCTTTTCTGGGTTAGTGGCCATTGTACGCAGTGGTGTCACTCTCAGAGCTTCAGCTTGCATGGTTTCAGTGTTTGCTCTAACTTCAGCCATGGGGAGAGATGGAGATCCTGATTCTTGAGATGATGAGGATGATGAAGACATTTTTCGCTGATGGTTGTTGAGAGGATGAAAACGAAAATAGCAAAGGGTTTCAAGGTTTCTTTTGAGAGAAGAAAGGATGGTACTACTTTCAAAAGAAGAAACTATTATATGAGGATGTCTCTTCCTATTCTTGGACTTCTTAAAATAAGGAGGAAAATACCTAAATAACCCTTTAAACAACAGTTGAAATAAACACTCCCTTTCATCCCTTGTTGTAGGCTCAGTTAATTGCTACAACTTCACATATTGACAAGTACCCAGTTTGTCTCTCAAGGTCTTAAGTTGACTAGTCTTAAGAGCTTTAGTAGCAATGTCACAGTACAATGTCATGACATCCTGTATGACATTGTGATCAGTCAGCATCTGCTTTATCCAAATTATCTTAAAACAGTTTCTCCCAGTTGCTATGTATTCAACTTTAACATTGTATAAAGTTAAATAGTTTTGCTTCTTGCTGATCCAAAACATGTGATTGTTTCTCAAGAAGGAACATCCATCAACAGAGCTTTTACCCAAGTTTTGATCAACACTTTCACCACTGGTTTTCTTGGACAACTTCAAATGTGGAGGGGTGAGAGTCCTAGTGTAGCTGCCATTATTCAATCCAAGCTTCTTGACATAATTCCTTGCATACTTGCTCTGTGAAGGAAGTGTTGAGCCTTTCATCAATGTGTCTGACATTCCTCCAGATACTATGTTACTAACATAGATGGATGCCACAATGATATTTTTCCCTCTGACTGAAGGGGTTTGATTCAGGACTCCTCTCATGTATCCTTTGACAATAAGACACTTGGTTATCCTTTCATGCCAGATCCTAGTACTTTGCTTCAGTACCTTACAAGTGGTCAGATGTCTAGACATTGAGAGTGACATTCTGACTTCCTATTTAGCCTTATACTTACCATAGATTTTCTTTTTGTCTTGAACAATCTTGGTATCCTTCTGACTCTCCCTATGAAACTGATCCTTTTCATGCTTCTGAGGTGTGGATGACCAGATACTTGCTGCCACAACTTTACTTCCTCTTCATCTTTGGAACTCATAGATGACAGAGTGGTGCTCTCAGATTCCCACTTGTAGCAGTTGTCCTTTGATCTGACTCCTCTCATAATCACTACTTGATCACCATTGATTACAAGACATTCAAACTTAGTGAAGGATCGTGAATCCCATATCACATAGCTGACTTATGCTAATGAGATTTGCAGTCAAACCTTTTACAAGCAATACTCCATTTAGGCTTGGAACTCCAGACCAGTTTGAGTTTCCAATACCTTTGATTTCTCCTTTGGCTCCATCTCCAAAAGTAACAAAGCTGACAGAATGGGGTTTAACACCTTTAAGAAGATTTCTGTCTCCAGTCATGTGCTTGGAACACCCACTGTTAAAGTACCAATCTTTCTTGGTAGACACACTAAGAGAAGTGTTAGCTACCGAACAGATCTTCTTCTTCCACTGAGAGTATGATACCGTTGGTTTTAGGCTTCACATAAGACCCTTGATTAGGATATCCATGAAGTCTGAGAAAGATTTTATGTGACCAAACCTTCCACAATAATGACATCTCCATCTTTGAAACCGATTGTTCATGTTTCTATGATTTTGATGTTGCACCCAATGTTGTGACATCTCTTTGACATTGGTCTATTAGGTCTGTTCTTCCTTTTGTTATAGACAAACTTCTTAGTCTTCATATACCCCGAGACGCACTGCTCACCGGCTTGTGGTATGACATCTTCTTTGTCATTGACTTCCTGTGTTTGTTCCATTCACGGTTATTTGCAAATCTCTTTGCACACATAGCGCATTTCTGCTTTGGGTTGTGACACTGCTTTGACATTGTTTTCCTATGTCTCTTCTTCTTAATGTCACCAACAGGTTGCTTTTCACCACATATCCTAGACCATGCTTATTTCCTGCATTTTGTCCAAGTGAAGAATTTCTTCCAACTTATCGCACAGATGTCAACATTTTGATGATTTAGACATCTGATCAAGTTTGAATTCACATAACAATATCACTATTGAGGTGATTTATAGTGGTGTGTTTTCCTCTTTCTCAGCCTTCAACTTCACATTCTCAACTTCCAACTTCTCAATCGCCTTTTTCGCTCCTCATTCTGCTGACATGCTTCACCATTTTTTATACACAGCTTCCTGTAGTTTTCAGCAAGCTCTTCAAATGTCACTTCCTCATCACTAGAATCCATATCAGAGTTGTACACTCCAGAGAGAGCAGTGACAAGTTTGGCACCTTCTTCCTCAGATTCACTTCCTGAATCACCATCAGACCAAGTGACAGCCATTCCTTTATTTTGTTTCTTTAGAAAGGTGGGACATTCAGCTCTAATATGTCCAAATCCTTCACATTCATGACATTGGACTTTACTGTCTTGACTTCCTTTTTCCTCTGACTTGGATCTTCTGCTGGAGTCATAAGATCTCCTAATGTTAGATGGAATGTCCTTGACATTTGACCTTGACTTTGGATCAATCCTCCTGATCAGTTTGTTGAACTGTCTTCCAAGCATGGCAATAGCTTCAGATATCTTCTCTTCATCTTCCACCTTGCATCCTTCTTCAGTGTTGGATACAAGTGCTATGCTCTTGTTTTCTTGTCAACAGCCACCGATTCCCATCTCAAAAGTCATAAGGGATCCAATAAGTTCTTCAACCTTCAAGGTGCTGATGTCTTGAGCCTCCTCTATTGCAGTGACTTTCATTGCAAATCTCTTAGGCAAGGATCTGAGAATCTTTCTCACCAGCTTCTCTTTTGACATCTTTTCACCAAGTGCTCCTGAGGCATTGGCAATTTCCAAAATATTCATGTGAAATTCATGAATATTCTCATCTTCCTTCATCTTCAAGTTCTCAAATTTGATAGCGAGCATCTGAAGTCTTGACATCTTCACCTTGGATGTTCCCTCATGAGTAGTTCTGAGAGTGTCCCAAACATCCTTGGCCAGCTCACATTGATGAACCAGTCTGAAGATATTCCTGTCAATACCATTGAACAGAGCATTCAATGCTTTAGAGTTCCCTAGAGCTAGCTCTTCTTCCTCTTTGCTCCATTCCTCCTCAGGTTTCAAGACAGTAGTGCCATCTTTCTCAAGCTTGGTGGGATGTTTCCATCCTTTATCAGCAGCTCTCCAAGCTTTAATGTCCACTGATCTTAAGAAGGCAACCATACGAGGTTTCCAGTAATCATAATTAGACCCATCCAGAATAGGTGGTCTTCCTCCAAATCCTCCTTCTTTATCCATTACGCCAGAAACTATTATCCCTAGATCTCACCCAGAAATAACAAGCAGGGTGCCTGCTCTGATGCCAATTGAAATTCCTGGCAGCAGATACTTGATGTCACAGAGAATGTTATGACACAAGATTCGACACTTTGTTAACAGCACACAAGAATACAGAAGTAGTAAAGAACACAATAAGTTGTTCACCCGCCGGTTCAACAAACCTACATCGGGGCTACCAAGCCGGGAGAAAGTTCACTATTAGCGATCAATTCGAAGACCCTACACCCAACACACTGTTGATGCCTTCTCACTTAATCACTACCCAATGATCCTTTTACCTAAGTCCTACTTAGATATGAGTTCCTACTCACTCCCCCTCAATCACAGCAGTGATATCAACCTATTGACTAATTGAATTGTGAAGACACACTTCAATAAAATATCTTGATCTTGCTTCAAAGCTTCAATCAAGAGACAAACACTCGTGCTTTAAAGCTTTGAGTGATAAACTACCCTTACAACAAATCCTAGTCCAATGCACTTATCAATTGATAGCTGCTTGGCTCACAAGAGAAACTAGAATTACACAATACCAACTGTTACAAATCCTAACAGTACACAAATAACAAGCTGCTACCTCTTCAATACATTCCAAGGGCGTTGCAGCAGAGTAAGGGTTCTTTTCCTTTTATAGAAGCAGTCCTAAAACTTCAGTTTTGGGCTTCCATAAAAATAGCTAGGGTTCACTTAATTTAGTCCTAAAACATGGTCTTTTCAACAACCAATTTAGGTTTAATTAAGTTTAACCTAGCAGCCACGTGAGCATGCTTTCTAATAACAGAAAAACAATATTTAGCAGCTCAACAAACTTCCTGAAAAATCTCAGGAACAAACAGATTCTGCAGAACAGAATGTCACACTGAATGTCATAACATCTGTTATAACATCAGTCTGTTTTCTGCAGAATTTCCAGCACAACTTTAGCTTCCAGTTCTGAGCTGTCTTTTAACATCCTTAGCAGGTAGGATTTATCTTCAATCTCTTAATGTCATGACATCCATCATGACATTGCTAAAGCCTAGTTTTACCAAACATAATGCCAACTTAAAAACACTAACAATAAGTATGTATGTGTTGTTTGTTCCTGAATTAGAAGCGTCGGAGCAAAGCTCGGACCATCTTCTCCGACCGTTTGGAAATCAGATCCTGCAAAAATAAAAACATGAATGCAAATAGAGGACCCTACACCCGTAATTCGTACCCCAGGAAACCAATGGTGGTATTTTTATAGCCTGAAAGTCCCGGTATCAGTGGGTTCGAAACTCACAGCTCCTATGCCCTAACAATGGCATCATAGGATTTAAGCCCTAAAGCTCACATCTAACACGTTGTACCTGTTCTAAATAACATCCTGAGAACATACAAACAAACAAAAACAGTTAGTAATGCATGGATTGAGAGTAACGATTTATAGAAAAATACCAAACCGGAGCAGCTTGGGTGAGTGATTTCTGGATGCTTTGGGATCGTGTAAAGCCTAGGATTGACTCCTGGAATGCTCATTAGAGTGAATCGATGGTTGTTTTGGCTTGAGAACACCTGAAAATTGAAACACGATTTTTGCAAGTTTGTGAGAAATTTTGCAAAATTTCTAGGGTTTGTAAGAGGCTAGCAATCCGTGTAAGAGGTTGCAAAAATCGTCCCTTTGTCTTGTGAAGATGTTAAGTATATATAGAGGAGTGGAAATAGGTCAAGGCTTTAAGAGAAAATATTTTCTTTTAAATGAAATATATTTGATTGGAAATTTGCATGAAATCTTTCCAAATTTGATCAATATTTCCCTTAATCTTCTTGCACGAATTTGATAGCTATTTTGGGCTTCCTTGGTCCTCAAGACATACACAAATCAAGCCCATCTTGCATTCATAATTTATCTTTGTATTTTATTTAATTAAATTTGAAATTAAGCCATTTAATTCAAAAAAAAGAAGAAAGATAAGAGACGTGGCATGAAACATAGAGGTCATGGATAATCTTATAATCAAGCTTGGATCATAAAACCTTAGGCCCATTTGAAAAATATTTGCTTCTGCTAAGTATTTTTCTTCATGCACCTCCTCAAAAATGCTCAACTTGCACAATTTGTATCTTGCTCAATTTTCCACATTTTTGGGTGTTCTTGGACTTTTTAGAAAGCTCAAGATGTCTTCTAAACATCCCTTTTCGTTTCATCTTCATTGATGTTTCCATACTCATGAACACTTCTTTACAAGAAAATGACTTTTTGTTGACTTTGTAAGAGGACCTGTAATGTTTTGATCTATAACTTCCAAATGAAGCATTTCTAGACCAAGCTTGTGAGACATGAAGTTGTAGAGAATTGAATTCCCTTTAAGATGAGCTTTGGTGGAAAAAATTCTGATAAAGTATGTGAAAGTTATGCTTGGTCAAAGTTCTGTTGACTTTTGTCTAAAAAGCCCTAATTTAGAAACTTTGACTTTTGATAAAATCTTGACTTTTCTTGATGAATCATGACCAACCCTTGATCAAATGATGAATATTACTTCAAAATATTGGTGTTGACCAAATATTATGAAGTTTGACTGTATGTTGACCACAATTGACTTTTTGTCCAATACAGTTGATTTTCAACTATCTAAGCCATTGGATGACCAATTTTGACTTGTAAGGCTTGCAACTTGACATGATGGTCCCTTGAAGCATATGATGAGATATGGTGACCACTTGAAGCACTGGAGATCCATCTTGACTTTAGATGTGCAAAGTCCTTGTTTGGATTGATTGCTTAGGAGGGGGTTATTTGATCAAGCCTTGTGAAATTCATAAATATGGAGTCATGGATTGTCTTGAGAAACTGGAGGGAAAATTTTGGGGTATAAAAGTTGCCCCTATTCAATCTTCTTGTATCGGAAGGGTTAGATTGGCATGCTTGCCTTTCGTGACCTAAAGGTAGAAGATGATTGAACACTCGAGTACACCTGAAAATTTGCACTTGCTATTGCTGGAATGGGCTTATAGATGCCATTTGGAGAAGCTAATGTTGGAGAGTGAGTCGTACGCTAGACTCTGCGTTTGTCGTTTGGATGAATGAGATAACAGATATGGGCTTAAGATGCCATCTGGAGAGATGAAGATGTGTAGTAGGAGATGAGATTAAAAATGCCATCTAGAGAGGTTGATAATAAGATGGAGCCAGAAAGAACCTTCGTCTTGTTTGTTTCTAAAACGAATATCTGTCAGGATGCGTATAATTTTCCCGTCTTGTTTCGGGGTTAATCCATGATCCGTCGTCTGGGAATAATTTGCACGGTCGTTTAGATAGTTCTCCCGTCTTGTTTCGGGTATTAATCTCTGACCTTTCGTTCGGACAATAGCTTTACCTGCCGAGGAAATAAATCTTAACAGAATATGGTTAGTCCTATGAATGTAGATGTTGTGGCATTTCAAAACATATCCATCTTGAAGAAGATAGGAAAGTTCTGCTGCAGATCTTTGATTTCTGCTTGGGGATGGGGGTTGTTGGAAACCCTAGCTGGGGAGAAAAAAGAGATGCTTCAGATTCCTCCGATGCACTATCTGACCAAGTTTCAAGTCTGGATATTAGTGATGCTAGAAGAATAGCAATGATTGAGAGATACTCGGCTGGGGATCTTGTCGCAGATTATCATATTGTCCATAGACCTTGCTGGGGGGACAACGTGATATGGCATAATCTTGTTACTACTTGGAGACTGACGTGACGTGGTGAAGCTGATAGGGTCATTAAAGCTGACGAGGCTCGTAGGATCATTAAAGCTGATGAGGCTGATAGGGATCACTTGAGGTGATGAATCTAATAAAGATCACTTGAGGTGATGAGTCTGATAGGATCGCTTAAGGTGATGAGTCTGATAGGATCATTTAAGGTGATGAGTCTGATAGGATCATTAAAGTTGATGAAACTGATAAAATCACTGCTCGGGGACCAATGTGATGAAGTTTAATAGGATCACTGCTCGGGGACTAACGTGATGAAGTTTGATAGGATCACTGCTCGGGGACCAACGTGATGAAGTTTGATAGGATCACTGCTCAGGGACCAACGTGATGAAGTTTGATAGGATCACTGCTCAGGGACCAACGTGATGAAGTTAGATAGGATCACTGCTCGGGGACTAATATGATCAAGTTTGATAGGATCACTGCTCGGGGACCAACGTGACAAAGCTTAACATATTGGAATACTGTTGGGAGAAGATTGTAACACTTCGTTGGAGAAGATTTGCCTTTGTAGTGAGAGTGTCATACCCCAAAATTTGCCCTCCTACTTCTCAAGACATTTCATACATCCATGCTCAAGGATTCCACAAGGGTTGATCAGATAAACCCTCTCCTAGGCAATCAACCCAAACTAGGGTTTGGCTATCCCCAAATCAAGATGGGTTTCCAACATCTCCAGAGATCATCATGCCTCCTCATATGCTTCAAATAATCTACATGTCAAGTGTCAAGCCTTACAAGTCAAGTTTCCTCAGACAATTGCTCAGATGGTTGAAAATCAGTTGCATTGGACAAAAAGTCAACATACAGTTAAACTTCATAATTTTTGGTCAACATCCATATTTTGAAGTGACATTCATCATTTGATCAAGGGTTGATCATGATTCATCAAGAAAACTCAAGATTTGATCAAAAGTCAAACTTTCCAAATTACGGTTTTTTGAGGAAAAGTCAACTAAACTTTGATTGGGCGTAACTTTCTCATACTTTATCAGAAAGTTTTCCACCAACTCTCATTTTGAAGAGAATTCAATTCTCTACAACTTCATGTCTCACAAGCATGGTCATAAAATGCTTCATTTGGGAGATATGGATCAAAATATTACAGGTCCTTTTCAAAGTCAACAAAAGTCAACTTTTTATAAAGAAGTGTTATTGAGCATGGAAACTCCAATTGAGATGAAACCAAAGAGGTTGTTTAGAGGACATCTAGAGCTTTCTAAAAAGTCCAATAACACTAAAAAATGTTAAAAGTGAGCAAAATACACCTTGCAAAAGTTGGGCATTTTTGAAGAATTGCACAAAGGAAAATATTTGACAAAATCCAATTTTTTCCAAATGGGCCTATAATTTTATGATCCAAACTTGATCATAATATTATTTGTGACCTCTTGATGTCTTGCCACGACCTCTTCTTATTTTTTTGATTTATTTTTTAATTTAAAAGCATTTAATACAAATTTAAATTAAATAAAATATGAAAACAAGGTGTAAAACAAGTTGGGTTGGATTTCTATCAAACTTGAGGACCAAGGAAGCCCACAATACATGCCAATTTGTGCAAGATCATACAAGGAAGAGAAAATCAAATTTTGGAAATATTTGATTAAAATTGAAGAGAAAATATTTTTGCATTTAAAGCCACATTTTTTTCATTCTTTTTGCTCCAATCTCTTGCATTATAAATATACAACACATCCACAAGACCAAAGGACGAAACCCTAGCCTCTTGAAGCAACCCTAAATCTCTCAATTTTTTCACAAAGTTGGCAAATTCAAATTTGATTTTCCAGCAGGTTTCAAAGAGATTCAAGCATTCCATTGCCTACCCGAGCATTCCAGCAGTCGTTCTCAACCCTTACACGAAGAAAAGTCATTCCAAATCGTGCCATATAGCTCTCACCGGTTTGTTAAATTTCTTGAATTGTATTTCCATGTTTCATGCATTATTAATGGCTTTTTGTTGTTTGTATAAATCCAGGACACTCATTAGATCATGTTTGATGCATTACATGTGAGCTTTTACGTATGAAACAAAAATTGCCATTGTTAGGGTTCCTTGAACTGTTTGATTCGAAACTCGTTTTCCAGGCCGATTCAAGGCAAACGGACACCACCATCGTGTTCGCCATGGTCGAATTAGGGGGGGTAGGGTATCCCTTTGCTTTTTATTTTGCCTGTTTTGCAGGTTTAAGGATCGAACTCGCCGGAGAAGACGACCGGAGCTAGGGCTCCGGCGTCGTTGACTGTGCTGACCCCGGCGTGGCATGCATGGCATAATCGTGGCTTCTGATTCGCTCATTCATTATATATGGGGCCCACGGCTTGACTGTGTTTGAAAATTACAAAACATGACACGTTTCCACTTATAATCCCTGGCTTGTATTCCTATGACAACTAACACAGCTAGCTCAGATGGTAAACACGCGTTTGATTTCTCCAGGGGCTCCAGGGTTCGATCCTGACCTCCTCCCCTTATTTTTTACAATTCTGAAAACTAACATTTTTTTATTTTCTTTTTCTTAATATTTTCCATTCAATTTAATTAATCTTTAAATATTTTTCTCATGCATTTAAAAATCACCAAAAATATTTTTCCTTTTGCATTTGAATCAGAAAAATACTTATTTAATTTTTGACATTAAAATTAATATTTTTGCATCCATATTTTAATTAATTGATAATTAACCATTAAATTGACTATTAATTGCTTTGAATTATCAAAATTGATCCAGAAAATTCCCAAAAAATTTCTATATCATCTAATCAGCATGACTAACCTAAAACATTTTTCCTCATTCAAAAATCTTATTTTTACTAACCTTTTTTCTCTTATGCGAACTTCTTATATTTTCCGATTATTATGTATCTGCTCACAGGTTGTAATATTTAGGATCTATTTTCTCGCATTCTTTTCCAATATTATGTAACTGCTCATGGGATGTATTAGTTTAATTAGGACTTTTATTTTCTGCACTCCTATTGTGTAACTGCCTTAAAGCCATGTAATAGCGTAGGACATTTACTTTTCCGCAATTTACTTTCCGCAATTTACTTTCTGCACCCTATAAACTGCTAGTAACTAGGCGTGTATGGAGAGATAAAAACGGACCTAGATCACTTCTAATTCCAAGATAAAATATCTGACTTCAACACACTCTCTTCACACACGCACCCCTTAGGGTAATTCTCTCTCGTTGCCTTTCGAATAAATGGTCAAGACCCTCGAACGTAGAGGTATCCTAGCACCGTTGCCTACAAACATATCATCATAGTCCCTTCGATACAAAGATCATAGACCCACGATGTCGCCTACGAATACATGATCTCGTCCCTCGATTATTGCCTACGAAAAGTGATGATCGTCCCTTCGAATGTGCTAGGATACCTCCTACAAGTTGCCTTCTATGACCATACGATGTCCCTTCGAATGTCCCTTTTACATCCAACGAATAGGGTTTCCTATCAACTAATGGTATGGATAGCGCTATTCTAAAGGAACGTAAAACAACACGAAAATGACCATTCTGAGTAGGTAATAAGACTTTTAGTTGCTTGCTCAAACAAAATACTTTTCACACCACACACTTTTGTCAAAGTTCAAACTCTTTTCAAAGCGAAACATTTTCGAAAACATTGTATACATTCCTACATGAATCATTACAAAGTCAAAGCGAAATGCCTTTTTCAAAACATTTTTTTTTCAAACACACAGAAAACAATTTTTAAAGTGAGCTAAAAGCAACTAAGAGCCCGTAGAAAACTACGGATTGAAAGGGGTGCTAATACCTTCCCTTTTCATAACCTTCTCCCTTACTCAGAATCTAACGAAGGTCTTTTCCTGTTCTTTTCACCTTCCCTTAATTGGATAAAAGAAAAGTCGATGGCGACTCTTGCTTTCCGCAACATTTGCAATAAAAAGCAAAACAAATTCTCAAAGTCAGTTCACTGTATTACAGAACTGGCGACTCTGCCGGGGAGACACCCTAAAGAGAGAATACCTTAGGGATTTTTAGATCATTTTAATATTTTCTGTTTGACTTGTATGCTTTACTTTTAAGGGTTGCTTGGGTATTATACTTGTGGGGGATCCTACACTCGGATCCAAGATTCCTTAGGTAAGTAGCAATAGATCGTCGCGACCGTTAGGCGTATACTGAAACGGACAACATGATGGCTACGTTAGTGTGACACTTTGGATGTCATGATACTCTTCATTTCCAAGTTGAGGATAGTATTTGGCTTCAGCTTGGTGTCATCAGCACTAACTCAACTTTTAGAAACTTAATTGACCCATGTTGGCCATTAGAAGGTAGTGAGATGGCCAGCTTTGGTACAGACTATGGTTGGCTGATACTCGATGCTACGCTCATTAAGATCAGACTTTTGGGATATTTTCGATCGACCACTTGGTCGTCGTATTGAAATAAACGCCTACGAGAAAGATCAATGATATGATATTCATAGAACCCGATTACTATTATAGGACAGGATGAACCAACTCAAACTTTTGGTAGGGTAATCACCTATACCTCATGCAAGCCTTAAACCTAGGGCTATTGTGTGAATTGTTTGTGCTTGCTAAACATGACATCATGACATCATCGCATTGCATATCATTTCTAACTATTTCAAGGACCTAGGGATTTATCTTTGCTCTGTTTGGTAGGGATTATGGCTTCTAGAAAGACTATCTGAATCAACTTCTTTGATCCGAAACACCATTGCTTTACATTCCCAGATTATCAGTTGGTTCCTACCTTGGAAGAGTTCTCTAAGCTACTTGGGATACCTATTCTTGATCAAATGCCGTTCACCAGTTTAGAAAAGGTTCCTAGGTACGAAGACATCGCATCAGCATTACACCTAAAGCGCTCAGACATTGAAGCCAATTGGGAAACAAGAAGCGGAGTTAAGGGTTTACTTGCGAAGTTTTTGATAAAGAAAGCTCGAGAATTCCTCAAAGCTATGAGTTTCCAAGCATTCGAAGACATCTTGGCGTTGCTAGTCTATGGTTTGGTTCTATTTCCTAACTCGGATCAGTTCATAGACGTAAACGCCGTCGAGATATTCCTTACTCGCAATCTAGTGCCTACCTTACTTGGAGATATTCTACATTCTCTCCATACTCTTACTATCAAGAGACAAGAAACTCTCATGTGGTTTATACCGTTACTTTCCAGGTGGTTTATTTCGCACCTTCCTCCATCAGTATTGAAGAACGAGCAAAGATTGAAGTGGTCTCAAAGACTAATGTCACTCTCACATTCAGATATCCGTTGGTGTCTTTTCTCTCAAAAGGACTTCACATTCATTGAGCGTTGTGGAGAATTCCCTAATGTACCACTCCTTGGCATAAGGGGAGGTATCACTTACAACCCTTCTCTAGCTCTACGCCATTTTGGTTATGCTCGAATAGATGGTCCTCATGATATGCTTCTCCAAGATATTGTGTTCGACTACAACCACGATCTCCAGAATTACCGACGAAGGTTCACACACGCTTGGGGCATGGTAAAGAAGACTGATACCAAGACTTTGGGACACCAAGACTTTGGGACACCAAAACTCCATTCCTTGGGAACCTTACCTCAAATGGGTGCGAGCTCGAGCTCAAAACCTCATGATGCCATTCACGCGTGTTCTACCAGTAATTATGGAACCTGTTCCTATAGGTGACGTACCCTATACCGTTCTCCATCCCGACATGCCTACTGATTTTGAAGACTTGAAGAGATCCTGGATTCAGCTTAAAGAAGAAAGGAATACATTCGAAGCTCAGTGCTATGCAAGCGAGAAGAAGGTACTAGAGTTAACAAAGCTACTTCTCGAGGAGCGGAACATCAACGCCTACTTCAACACCAAGAGGAAGCGCCCATGGGAGACTTAGAGCTTTAGGATTTTTGTTCTTTTGTTTTTCCGAACTATCTTTTGTACTTAAAAAAAAAGAAAAAGAGAATAAAAAGAAACTAATAAAGTTTGTTCATGATGGTTTAACAAATTTAAATTCCTAAGGTCCTTGAAAACATTGCATTGCATCGCATAAACATTGCATATCATGGCATAACATTTCCTAACAGGTACATTGAAGATCGGTTTTCTCATTTTCTCGCTATTTATTTTAGCAAAAATGGCTCTTGAATAGACTGTCAAAGATCTTCAGGCTCAGAATGCTTAGTTCCAGGAAGTGGTTACCAGCTAGGTCCAAGGCCAGGAAGATCTGAAGAAGCTCATCAACAAAAAGAAGAGGGTCATTGGTGTCCTCAACATGGGCAGACGTCACAAAGGTGGTCCTAAAGTGGTCAGCCGGATAGAGTTCTCAGATAAGAGTATCGAAACTGAGGGTAGTATCAAGAACAACGAAGAAGACCAACGGGAGTCTGAGCACAAAGAGCAAGACTATGAGCATGAGCAGTATTCTTTTGAAGATGACAAATACAAACAACTTGAAGACTGTCTGAATGCTGTGGAAAATCTGAAAATGTTCGGGCTGAATTTTGATGATCTGAGTCTTATTCCTGGTGTGGTGATTCCCCGCAAGTTCAAGGTTCCTACTTTTGCCAAGTACGATGGCATCTCTTGTCCGAAGCTGCATTTGAAGTCCTATGTTCAGAAGATCCATCCTCACACTGATGACAGGAAGTTGTGGATCCATTACTTTCAAGAAAGTTTGTCCGGAGCTCAGTTGGAGTGGTATTATTAGCTAGAGAGTGACCATATCCGTACCTGGAGTGACTTAGCAGATGCTTTCTACAAGAAATATGAGTACAATGCTGAATTGGCACCCACTCGCATACAACTACAAAATATGTCTATGGGTCGCGATGAGAAGTTCAAAGAGTATGCTCAGAAATGGAGAGATCTAGCAGGCAGAGTTCAACCGCCCTTGTCCAATAGGGAGTTGGTTGATATGTTTATGGGAACACTGACAGGCCCATTCTTCAATCATCTGATTGGAAACTCTTCATCCATATTCATTGAGCTGATATTGACAGGAGAATGCATTGAAGCTGGAATCAAGAGCGGAAAGATCCATGTAGAGTCATCCTCAAGTGCTACGAAGAGATCTTTTGGTGGTAAGAAAGAAGCCAATGCTGTGTATGGTCAGATAAGCCGAGCCAAGACCGACCGTGCTCAATCTGTGGGGGCAGTTGTGATCTCTAATCCTACATCAGCACAGCCTTAGTGAGATAACGCGCGTAACCAGAACGCACCACGAAGACAGTTTACGAAGATCAACATGCCATTGTCGCAAGCCTTGCAACACATGTTGAAAGCATAGCTGATTACCTTGAGGGATCCTCCTCAAAACATCAACACTTCCTCTCCGAGATACAATCCTAATGCAAAGTGTGCATACCACTCCAACAGCCCTGGACATAACACTGACGATTGTTGGGCTCTGAAGAACAAGATTCAAGACATGATTTAAGCTAAAGAGATTGAGTTTGATCCTCCTGTTGAGACTCCGAATGTGATCAATGCACCAGTGCCTAACCATGGCAAAAGTTCCAACGCTATTGACAAGAATCTTATGTTTTCAATATAGATGACTTGACCATTCCTCTGATGACTGTTAAGAAGAATTTGCTGCAAGCCGGTGTCAATCTAGGATGCCCAAAAAATTATCGTTGGTGCCCATCTGCACCTGATGGTTGTGCTTGGTTGAGAAGACGTATTCAGTGCATGATGGATAACCGGGAAGTGTTATTTCTGAAACCATCACCTGTGGAGGATCTATGTGAAGATTTGTCTAAGAAATTGAAGATCGAAGATGTGAGCGAGACTGTACCAGAAGTTTGGGATACCTTGGGGTAGCCAAGTGGAAAGTTTGATTACATGGTGAAGTATACCGTTCCTGAAAGCTACAAGATTCCTATTGAAGATGTTAAGGCGACCGGATGGGGAGATGATTTCCCAAAAGACTATGCTGATGTTAACACGATAAGGATTTCCTCTGCTGATCCTGTGCCTAGAGTGGCACCTCTAACCATTACTTCTCCCAGACCAGTTCCATACTCCTCTGACAAAGCTATCCCTTGGAACTATGGAGCTAAAGTTTACTATCATGGCGTCAAGCAAGACCCTCTGACCATTGAGGACATTACAGTTTAAGCTTCCATTCCTGACAATGACAACATCACCGGATCAAGTAAGGTGACCAGAACCGGAAGAGTGTTTTCTCTAGAGGTCTCTCCACCAAAAGGCACTGCAACTCCAGCTCGCATTCCAGCTATTCAACCAGTTCTCGAAGCTAGAGGGAAAGAACCAGTAACTCATCCTACTCAGCCAGAAGTACCAAAGGAAGTTGCTGAAAATACCTCCAAACAGGAAATGGAGGAAATTCTGAATATCATCAAGAAGAGTGACTACAATGTTGTGGAACAGTTGGGACAGACTCCGTCAAAGATCTCCATGCTTGCTCTGCTCTTGTGCTCTGAGGCTCATGCAAAAGCCTTGGTAAAGTTTCTGAAGAATGCTCACGTACCGTAACACACTACTACTGATCAATTTGAAGTTTGTATTGCTAGCCTGGCTGCCAGCAACGGTCTAGGTTTCTCTGATGCTGATTTGACTCCTTCAGGAAGGAAACACAACAAAGCCTTACACATCTCTGTTGAATGCAAGGGCGTTACATTGTCCTATGTTTTGGTGGATACCGGTTCTACTCTGAATATCCTACCAAAGATTGCTTTCGACCGACTTGATGTAGAAGGATTGGTCTTGAAGCCCAACGACATAATTGTGACAGCTTTTGATGGTTCTAAACGAACAGTGCTCGGAGAGCTCGTCTTACCAGTTAAAGTCGGTTCCCAGACTTTCGACTCCACTTTCTTTGTCATGGACATCCGTCCAGCTTACTCTTGCCTACTTGGACGCCCTTGGATACATGGGGAAGGCGCTGTTACCTCTACCTTGTATTAGAAGCTGAAGTACCCGGTGAAGGGGAAAGTTGTTACAGTATGTGGTGAAGAGGAATACATGGTCAGTCATCTGCAGTCATTCCGATATCTCAAGATGGAAGGAGAATTCTTCGAGACTCCCTGTCAAGCTTTCAAAACAGCTCCAAGAGTCATGCCTGTTGACTCTCCTGTCACTCCTGAAGGTACGCAAGTTCCCCCTAGGATGGCCTCGCTGAAAGATGCTCAAGCTGCAGTTGAAGAAGGAGGTAATACTATTTGGGGTCAGCTCCCTGATCTTCCTTTCAAATCTGACAAGACTGGTTTAGGATTCACCATTAAAGGTCAGAAGATGATACGCCGCGAACGTGTCGGCCAACTTCCTGTCCGCATCAGCAAAAATGGAGTTCATGCTATAGAAGACGACGACAACGACTTCGACATCAGCAAGTGGATCTTCCCAACTCCCGACAACGGACTCAGCAATTGGAAGACTGAAGACGTCATACCAATCTCCTTTAGACAGAAGTAATTGCTTTTGTTTTCTGTTTTTTCTTTTCGTTTTTATGCTTTGAACAATAAGCTTTAAAGCCTAGTGCCTTGACCGGGGCATCATGGCTCGTTTGTGAGGGTTATTATTTGTCATTTGCATATTTTCATTCAATAAAATCGTTGGACTTTCGCGTTTAATTCTTTCTTTCTTTTACTTTATTACCCCTTCAAAAAGCTATGTGTTCTTACACACACCCACGTGATACCCTGCAGAATCACTCCGAATCTCGTTGATAACAGCTATGCTATTGCTAAATATGAATTCGATAATACGATCTACTAAGCCGAAGACGAAGGTGACGAAGATTGTGAAGTGCCAGGAGAACTTGTCAAACTGCTACAGCAAGAAGAACGTGTTATACAGCCACACGAAGAGTCAGTTGAGGTTGTGAATCTAGGTACTAATGAAGACAGATAAGAGATCAAGATAGGAGCGGGTCTTGAGAACAGCGTCAAAGAGAGATTGGTTCAGATGCTACGAGACTATATCGAGGTTTTTGCTTGGTCCTACAAAGACATGCCTGGTCTAGACATTGACATTGTGGTACACCGATTACCGACGAAAGAAGGTTTTCTCCTAGTGAAACAGAAGGTTCGTCGCATGCGTCCTGAGATGTCTGAGAATATCAAAGCCAAAGTTATGAAGCAGTTCAACGCCGGTTTCTTAGTTGTTACTTCTTATCCACAATGGGTCGCCAACGTGGTTCCCGTACCTAAGAAGGATGGCAAAGTACGAATGTGTGTGGATTACAGAGATTTGAACAAAGCAAGTCCGAAAGACGATTTTCCACTTCCTCATATCGATGTTCTAGTTGACAACACCGCTCAACATAAAGTTTTCTCCTTCATGGATGGTTTCTCCGGTTACAATTACATCAAAATGGCTACTGAAGACATGGAGAAGACTACTTTTGTTACACAGTGGGGCATTTTCTGCTACAAGGTCATGCCGTTCGGACTGAAGAACGCTGGCACCACTTATCAGCGTACTATGGTAGCATTATTTCATGATATGATTCATCACGAGATAGAGGTCTACGTCGACGACATGATAGCTCGATCACAGACTGAAGAAGAGCATCTTGGTCATTTGCGGATACTGTTTGACAGATTGAAGAAGTACTAGCTAAGACTCAATCCTAACAAGTGCACCTTTGGAGTCAGATCCGGTAAACTCCTAGGGTTTGTTGTCAGTGGAAAAGGTATTGAAGTTGACCCCGCCAAGGTTAAAGCTATTCAAGAGATGCCAGCTCCCTGCACCAAGAAGGAAGTCAGAGGTTTCTTGGGCCGATTGAATTACATTTCCAGATTCATTGCACATCTAACTGCTACTTGTGATCCAATCTTCAAGTTACTGAAGAAAGATCAAGTGGTAGAATGGAACGATGATTTCCAGATCGCTTTTGACAAAATGAAGGAGTACCTACAGAATCCTTCTATCCTGATGCTGCCTGCCGAAGGAAGACCTCTTATCATGTACTTGACAGTGTTAGAGAATTCAATGGGGTGTGTGCTGGGGCAACATGACGAGTCTGGTCGAAAAGAGTATGCAATATACTACCTTAGCAAAAGTTTACCGATCGTGAAACAAGATACTCACATCGAGAAAACACTAAGACAGTATATGTTGACTCACACAACCTTGTTGATCTCCAAGATGGATCCGATAAAATACATATTTGAGAAACCAGCTCTCTCCGGAAGAATAGCCAGATGGAAAATGATCTTGACCGAATACGACATCCAGTACACTTCTGAGAAAGCAATCAAAGGAAGTGTAGTAGCTGATCATTTGGCTCATCAAGCCGTAGATGACTATCAGTCTATGCAGTTCGAGTTTTCCGACGAAGATGTTTTGTTAGTTACTGATTGCGAAGAACCAGGACCAGACGAAGGACCTGAACAAGGATCCCGATGGACTATGGTCTTTGATGGAGCCTTAAACGCACTTGGCAATGCCATTGGCGCCATCATTACGTCCCCTACAGGCGGACATACGCCTTT
Source organism: Vicia sativa (assembly GCA_021764765.1). NCBI lineage: Eukaryota > Viridiplantae > Streptophyta > Magnoliopsida > Fabales > Fabaceae > Vicia > Vicia sativa. The sequence goes on along the minus strand of CM038793.1, from coordinate 132,316,274 downwards.
CACCACCAGATTATGTTTCAGTTGCACTAACAACATGGCCGAATACGAAGTTTGCATCATGGGTATTAAAGCTGCTATTGACTTAAGGATCAAGTTCTTACAAGTTTATGGAGACTCAGCTTTAGTGATCAGTCAGATTAAAGGCGAGTGGGATACGAAGCATCCGAATCTCATTCCATATCGAGAGCATGTTCTGAGTTTGATCCCCTACTTCAAAGAGATCACTTTTGACCATATCCCACGAGAGGAGAATCAGTTGGCGGACGCATTAGCTACTATGTCGTCTATGTTCAAGTTCAGATGGGACAACGAGGCTCCCCAGATCATCATCGAGAAGTTTGACGAACCAGTATATTGTTGTGAACTTGATACAGAAGAGAAACCTTGGTTCTACGAAGTGAAGAGGTATCTTGAGACTCAGGAATATCCCGCAGGGGCATCTGTCAACGATAATAAGTTCTTGAGAAGATTTGCATCCAAATTCTTTCTCAACAACGGCATCTTATACAAGCGCAATCACGACTTGTGCTTACTCCGCTGTGTAGACAATAAAACTGCAGAGCGGATCATGGAAGAATTACACGAAGGCACATTTGGTACCCACTCCAGCGGATATACCATGGTAAGAAGATTTTGAGAACAATTTACTATTGGTCCACCATGGAAGCTGATTGTCACCGCTATGCTCGATCTTGTCACAAATGCCAGATATATGCAGACAAAGTGCACGTACCTCCAGTACCGTTGAACGATCTAACCGCTCCTTGGCCCTTCGCAATGTGGGGGATTGACATGATCGAAGAAATCAAGCCCACCGCTTCCAACAGACATTGTTTCATCCTTGTGGCAATTGACTATTTCACCAAGTGGGTAGAGGCAGCCTCGTTCACATCTGTTACCAAGAATGTCGTGGCTCGATTCATCAAGCATAATCTTATCTGTCGGTATGGCACTCCCGAAAGGATTATCACAGATAACGGCTCTAATCTCAACAAAAAAATGATCGCCGAACTCTGCACGCAGTTCAAGATCAAGCATCACAACTCTTCTCCATATCGGCCTAAGATGAATGGCACAGTGGAAGCCGCCAACAAGAATATTAAGAAGATCATACAGAAGATGACAGTGACTTACAAGGATTGGCATGAGATGTTGCCATTTTCTCTCCATGGTTATCACACTACAGTACGAACATTAACAGGGGCAACCCCCTTCTCTCTAGTATACGGTATGGAAGCAGTCCTACCCATCGAGGTTCAGATACCCTCAACCAGAGTCCTTCAGGACGCAGAGTTAGGCGAAGACGATTGGATCCAGACTCGGCTTGACTAGATTAACTTGATTGACGAGAAACGACTCGCATCCATCTGCCATGGATAAATCTATCAGAAGCGAATGATCAGAGCATTTAACAAGAAAGTCAAGCACCGAGTCTACCAAGTCGGTGATCTAGTAGTCAAGCGCATCATTCTTCCACAAGGTGATCCCAGGGGCAAATGGACTCCCACTTATGAGGGACCGTTTGTAGTCAAGACAGTATTTTCCGGTGGAGCTATGATACTTAGCACTATGGATGGTGAAGACTTCCCACACCCTGTGAACACAGACATAGTCAAAAAATACTACGCATAAACGAGACCCGCTAGGTCGACTGGCCTAGGCAAAAATAAGGGCATCCTGGCGAACCAAAAAGGTTCGGGCAAAAGTTAAGGATATATACAAAACATGTACACCCGGCAAGTCGAAATCCTGCAAAGGCGGCTTGGGCAAAAAAGGGTATCCTGGTAGACTGAAAACCCGATAGGGCGGTCTGGGCAAAAGTTAGGGATTTAAGCGTACACTATGTCTCATCCAGATCACCTACCTACAGGCTACTACTATCAGCATTCAAGATTCAAATGGCAAAAATCAATTCACTCACTTTCTACTAACAGCAAGGAGATGAGATAGTCGAAATATATGAGTACTAGCATAGTTGGAACTCGACGAGATTGTTTCCGCATAGCTTCTTTTTTTTTACTTTCTTTGTATACAAACTGCTTGGCCATACGCCACCTTTTCAAATTAATACAAGTTTCTTTCTTTTCACAAGTGTTCATTTTTGTTGTTTTCGCATAAAGTCCAATGTTTGCTTTGAATGATTATATGCATCTGACAATAAACATCTGTTCACAAACATACGAAAAGCAGATATACGAAAGTAATTACTACAGGCTCTAGGAATTGAGATGACGACAAAATTCACCAACACGTTCCCTTGCAGAGTACAATCCCCACAGAGCCATCACGCACTAGAAACCTTCCTCAGTGGAGTACCCACTTCTTCCACTAGTCCCAACATTCCAAGTTTCATCGCAGCGATCCCAGTCAACTTCACCTGATTACACCAGTCTTCAAGCAGTAACGTTTCATCTCCAGCAGAGGTATTTATCCCCAGTAGAATATCTCTCAACAAATACCATTTCCCCGGCAGCAGCAATTTCCAGACTCGAAACTTGGTCAGATAGCGCATCAGAGGAAAACTACATCTCTTATTCCCCGGCCAGATCCGCGTACAAGATCCCCAGATGAGTATCTTTCAACTTCCACCATCCTCAGTAGGGTTCACGCACAAGGTCCCCAGCGTAATATCTCCCGGCTTTATTCCTAACAGCAATGTCCATACTCGAAACTTGGTCAGATAGTGCATCGGAGGAATCAAAGACGCCTATTCTTATTCCGAGTCAGGTTTTCACGGTTTTATCCTCAAAGAAGAAGTCAGAAATCCCCAAGCAGAGCGTCCACATCTTCTTCAAGATGGATATGTTTTGAAATACCTAACTCCACATTCATACATTAAACATAAGAATCATAACGTGTGCATACATCATCCATACACATTGCATGCATCATAATCTACATAAGTCTAACTATATCCTGTCAAAATTTCTTCTGTTTTTCTCCCCAGCAGGCGGAAATCAATTCTAAATGAAAGGTCAAAGATTAATACCCGAAACAAGACGGGAAACTTATCTAAACGACTATAACAACAAGTCCAGGATTAATACCCGAAACAAGATGGGAAACCTTATCCGAATGACTACTCGAGTTGTCCTTCGACAATAGGCATTGGATCAACACCCGAAGCACAACAGGGAAGCTATCCACATTCTGCCGCCTATTATCCCCTCAGATTAATCAAGACGAAAGTTTATTCTAATTCTCCCTTATTATCAATAGCAACTACAGAGTCTAGCGTACGACTAAGTTGCCCTGGATGGCATCTTAAGCCCATCTCCGACTATTTGTCGACCTCTCTCCACTTTCAGAATGCTGCATATTTGGTTAAAAACCAATACAAACCAATAAATTCATTCAAAGACGAGCGCGACGTCTAACGTACGACTCTCTATGGATGGCATCTTAAGCCCATCTCCGTGCTCCCTTCTACTTTCGGGAATATCTACAGAGCCTAGCGTACGGCTCGTTCCCAGCATCAGTCTCTCCGGATGGCATCTTAAGCCCATCTCTGACGATTCTGCTATTCGGACGACGTTCTTGAGTCTAACGTACGACTCATTCCCCAGTGAAGTCTTCAGCTTCTCCAAATGGCATCTATAAGCCCATTCCCGTATCATCAATCAACAGCGAGTGCAAATTTTCAAGTGTACTCGAGTGTTCAATCATCTTCTACCTTCAGGTCATGAAAGGCGAGCATGATAATCTAACCCTTCCAATACAAGAAGATTGAACAGGGGCAGCTGTCATACCCCAAAATTTTCCCTCCTACTTCTCAAGACATTTCATACATCCATGCTCAAGGATTCCACAAGGGTTGATCAGATAAACCCTCTCATAGGCAATCAACCCAAACTAGGGTTTGGCTATCCTCAGATCAAGATGGGTTTCTAACATCTCCAGAGATCATCATGCCTCCTCATATGCTTCAAAGAATCTCCATGTCAAGTTTCAAGCCTTACAAGTCAAGTTTCCTCAAACAATTGCTCAGATGGTTGAAAATTAGTTGCATTGGACAAAAAGTCAACTGTGGTCAACATACAGTCAAACTTTATAATTTTTGGTCAACATCCATATTTTGAAGTGACATTCATCATTTGATCAAGGGTTGATCATGATTCATCAAGAAAACTCAAGATTTGATCAAAAGTCAAACTTTCCAAATTAGGGTTTTTTGAAGAAAAGTCAACTAAACTTTGACTGGGCGTAACTTTCTCATACTTTATCAAAAAAATTTCCACCAACTCTCATTTTGAAGAAAATTCAATTCTCTACAACGTCATGTCTCACAAGCATGGTCAGAAAATGCTTCATTTGGGAGATATGGATCAAAACATTACAGGTCCTTTTCAAAGTCAACAAAAAGTCAACATTTTGTAAAGATGTGTTATTGAGCCTGGAAACTCAAATTGAGATGAAACCAAAGAGGTTGTTTAGAGGACATCTATAGCTTTCTAAAAAGTCCAAGAACACTAAAAAATGTTAAAAATTGAGCAAAATACATCTTGCACAAGTTGAGCATTTTTGAAGAATTGCACAAAGGAAAATATTTGACAAAATCCAATTTTTTTCCAAATGGGCCTATAATTTTATGATCCAAACTTGATCATAATATTATTTGTGACCTCTTGATGCCTTGCCACGACCTCTTCTTATTTTTCTGATTTATTTTTGAATTTAAAAGCATTTAATTCAAATTTAAATTAAATAAAATATGAAAACAAGGTGTAAAACAAGTTGGGTTGGATTTCTATCAAACTTGAGGACCAAAGGAAGCCCACAATACATGCCAATTTCGTGCAAGATCATACAAGGAAGAGAAAATCAAATTTTGGAAAGATTTGATTAAAATTGAAGAGAAAATATTTTTGCATTCAAAGTCACATCTTTTTTCATTCTTTTTGCTCCAATCTCTTGCATTATAAATATACAACACATCCACAAGACTAAAGGACGAAACCCTAGCCTCTTGAAGCAACCCTAAATCTCTCAATTTTTTCACAAAGTTGGCAAATTCAAATTTGATTTTCTAGTAGGTTTCAAAGAGATTCAAGCATTCCATTGCCTTCCTGAGCATTCCAGCAGTCGTTCTCAACCCTTACACGAAGAAAAGTCATTCCAAATCGTGCCATATAGCTCTCACCGGTTTGTTAAATTTCTTGAAATCGATTTCCATGTTTCATGCACTATTAATTGCTTTTGGTTGTTTGTATGAATCCAGAACACTCATTAGATCACGTTTGATGCATTACATGTGAGCTTTTACGCGTGAAACACAAATTGCCATTGTTAGGGTTCCTTGAACTGTTTGATTCGAAACTCGTTTTCCAGGCTGATTCAAGGCAAACGGACACCACCATCTTGTTCGCCATGGTCGAATTAGGGGGGTAGGGTATCCCTTTGCTTTTTATTTTGGCTGTTTTACAGGTTTAAGGATCGAGCTCGCCGGAGAAGACGACCGGAGCTAGGGCTCCGGCGTCGTTGACTGTGTTGACCTCGACGTGGCATGCGTGTCACAATCGTGGCTTCTGATTCACTCATTCATTATATCTGGGGCCCACGGCTTGACTGTGTTTGAAAATTACAAAACATGACACGTTTTCACTTATAATCCCTGGCTTGTATTCCTATGACAACTAACACAGCTAGCTCAGATGGTAAACACGCGTTTGATTTCTCCAGGGGCTCCTGGGTTCGATCCTGACTTCCTCCCCTTATTTTTTACAATTCTGAAAACTAACATTTTTCTATTTTCTTTTTCTTAATATTTTCCATTCAATTTAATTAATCTTTAAATATTTTTCTCATGCATTTAAAAATCACCAAAAATATTTTCCCTTTTGCATTTTAATCAGATAAATACTTATTTAATTTTTGACATTAAAATTAATATTTTTGCATGCATATTTTAATTAATTGTTAATTAACCATTAAATTGACTTTTAATTGCTTTTAATTATCAAAATCGATCTAGAAAATTCCCAAAAAATTTCTATATCATCTAAGCAGCATGACTAACCTAAAACATTTTTCCTCATTCAAAAATCTTATTTTTACTAACCTTTTTTCTCTTATGCGAACTTATATTTTCCGATTATTATGTATCTGCTCACAGGTTGTAATATTTAGGATCTATTTTCTCTCATTTTTTTCCAATACTATGTAACTGCTCATGGGATGTAATAGTTTAATTAGGACTTTTATTTTCCGCACTCCTATTATGTAACTGCCCCAAAGCCATGTAATAGCGTAGGACTTTACTTTCCGCACCCTATAAACTGTTAGTAATTAGGCGTGTATGGCAAGATAAAAACGGACCTAGATCACTTCTAATTTTCAAGATAACATATCTTAATTTAACACACTCTCTTCACACACGCACCCCTTAGGGTAATTCTCTCCCGTTGCCTTTCGAATAAATGGTCAAGACCCTCGAATGTAGAGGTATCCTAGCACCGTTGCCTACAAACATATCATCATAGTCCCTTTGATACAAAGATCATAGTCCCACGATGTCGCCTACGAATACATGATCTCGTCCCTCGATTGTTGCCTACGAAAAGTGATGATCGTCCCTTTGGATGTGCTAGGATACCTCATACAAGTTGCCTTCTATAATCATACGATGTCCCTTCGAATGTCCCTTTTACATCCAACGAATAAGGTTACCTATCAACTAATGGTATGGATAGCGCTATTCTAAAGAAATGTAAAACAACACGAAAACGACCATTCTGAGTAGGTAATAAGACTTTTAGTTGCTTGCTCAAACAAAATACTTTTCACACCACACACTTTTGTCAAAGTTCAAACTCTTTTCAAAACGAAACATTTCCGAACACTTTGTATACATTCCTACATGAATCATTACAAAGTCAAAGCGAAATGTCTTTTTCAAAACATTTTTTTGTCAAACACACAGAAAACAATTTTTAAAGTGAGCTAAAAGCAACTAAGAGCCCGGAGAAAACTACGGATGGAAAGGGGTGCTAATACCTTCCCTTTTCAGAACCTTCTCCCTTACTCAGAATCTAACGAAGGTCTTTTCCTGTTCTTTTCACCATCCCTTAATTGAATAAAAGAAAAGTCGGTGGCGACTCTTGCTTTTCGCAACATTTGCAATAAAAAGCAAAACAAATTCTCAAAGTCAGTTCACCGTATTATAGAGAGCGATGTCTCTGTGGGGATTGATGATCTTGTGGATGTATTTCCTACAAAAGTGACTCTGTGGGGATGTATTGGTGACTTTAGTTGTCACCTCAATTCCTAGAGCATGTAGTAATTACTGTTTCCGTTTTCTTTTTATAGGTTTGTGAACAGATGTCTATTGTCAGATGCATATAATCATTCAAAGCAATCATTGGACTTTATGCAAAAAACAATAAAATTAGAACTAGAAAGGAGGAATTTACATTAATTTTGAAAAGTGGCCTATAGTTAGGAAATTTATATACAAGAGACGAACATCCTAGTAAGAGGAAATTGTCGGAATAGCAAAAAGCTATGCGGAAACAATCTCGTCGAGTTTCAACTATGTTATTGCTCATATATTTTCGACTATCTCATCTTCTCGCTGTTAGAAGAAAGTGATTCAATTGATTTGCGCCATTCGAATCTTGAAGTTATTGTAGTCTGTAAGCAGGTGATATGGACGATACATAGTCGTACGCTTAAATCCCTAACTTTTTCCTAGACCGCTCTTTCGGGTTTTCAGTCTACTAGGATACCCTTTTTTTGCCCAAGCTGCCTTTGCAGGTTTTTGACTTGCCGGGTGTACATCTTTTTTGTATATCCTTAATTTTTGCCCGAACCTTTTTGGTTAGCCAGGATGCCCTTATTTTTGCCTAGGTCAGTCAACCTAGCGGGTCTCGTTTATGTGTAGTAGTTTTTTGACTATGTCTGCATTCATAAGGTGTGGGAAGTCTTCTCCATCCATAGTACTTAGTATCATAGCTCCGCCGAAAAACACTGTCTTAACCACAAATGGTCCCTCATAGGTGGGAGCCCACTTGCCCCTGGAATCACCTTGAGGAAGGATGATGCGCTTGACTACTAGATCACCGACTTGGTAGACTCGGTGCTTGACTTTCTTGTTAAATACTCTGATCATTCGCTTCTGGTATATCTGTCCATGGCAGATGGTTGCGAGTCATTTTTCGTCGATCAAGTTGATCTAGTCAAGGGGAGTCTGGACCCATTCGTCTTTGCCTAACTATGCATCCTGGAGAACTCTGGTTGAGGGTATCTGAACCTCGATTGGTAGGACTGCTTCCATACCATATACAAGAGAGAAGGGGGTTGCCCCTGTAGATGTTCGTACTGTAGTGCGATAACTGTGGCGAGCAAATGGAAACATCTTATGCCAATCCTTACAGGTCATTGTCATCTACTTTATGATCTTATTGAGATTGTTGTTCGCGGCTTCCACTGTGCCGTTCATTTTAGGCCGATATGGAGAAGAGTTGTGATGTTTAATCTTGAACTGCATGTAGAGTTCGGTGATCATTTTGTTATTGAGATTGGTACCATTGTCTGTGATAATCCTTTCGGGGACGCCGTATCGACATATAAGATTATGCTTGATGAATCGAGCCACAACATTCTTGGTAACAGATGCGAACGAGGCTGCTTCTACCCATTTGGTAAAGTAGTCAATTGCAACGAGGATGAAATGGTGTCCATTGGAAGCGGTAGGTTTGATCTCTCCAATCATGTCAATGCCCCACATTGCGAAAGGCCATGGAGCGGTCAGAACATTCAATGGAACAGGAGGTACGTGTACTCTATCTGCGTATATTTGGCATTCGTGACAAGATCGAGCATAGCAATGACAATTAGCTTCCATAATGGACCAATAGTAACCTGCTCTCATAATCTTTTTAGCCATTGTATGTCCACTAGAGTGGGTACCAAATGCGCCTTGGTGTAACTCTTCCATTATCCGCTCCACTGTTTTCTGGTCTACACAGCGGAGTAAGCACAAGTCGTGATTGCGCTTGTATAAGAAGTCGTTGTTGAGGAAGAATTTGGATGCAAATATTCTTAAGAACTTCTTGTCATTGGCAGATGCCCCTGCGGGATATTCCTGAGTCTCGAGATACCTCTTCACTTTGTAGAACCAAGGTTTCTCTTCGGGATCAAGTTCACAACAGTACGCTGGTTCGTCAAACCTTTCGATGATGATTTGGGGAGCTTCATTGTCCCATCTGACCTTGAACATAGATGACATGGTAGCTAATGCGTCTACCAACTGATTCTCTTCTCGTGGAATGTGATCGAAAGTGACTTCTTCAAAGTAGGGGATCAGACTTAAAACATGCTCTCGATATGGAATGAGATTCAAATTCTTTGTATCCCACTCGCCTTTAACCTGACTGATGACTAAAGCTGAGTCTCCATATACCTGTAGGAATTTGATTCTCAAGTCAATAGCAGCTTTAATACCCATGATGCACGCTTCATATTCGGCCGTGCTGTTAGTGCAATCTAAACAAATTCTGGCGGTGAAGGGCGTGTATCCGCCTGTACGAGATGTAACGATGGCACCAATACCATTGCCAAGTGCGTTTGAGGCTCCATCAAAGACCATGGTCCATCGGGATCTTGGTTCGGGTCATTCGTCTGGTCCTGGCTCTTCGCAATCAATGACTAGCAAGATATCCTCGTCTAGAAACTCGAACTGCATAGAATGGTAGTCATCTACGGCTTGATGAGCCAAATGATCAGCTACTACACTTCCTTTGATCGCCTTTTGAGTAGTATACTGGATGTCGTATTCGGTCAAGATCATTTGCCATCTTGCTATTCTTTTGGAGAGAGCAGGTTTCTCGAATATGTATTTTATCGGATCCATCTTAGAGATCAACAAGGTAGTGTGAGTCAACATATACTATCTTAGTCGGTGAGCAGCCAAAGCCAAAGCGCTGCAAGTTTTCTAGAGCTGCGAGTATCTTGTCTCACAGTCGGTAAAATTTTTGCTAAGGTAGTATATTGCATACTCTTTTCGACCAGACTCGTCATCTTTCCCCAATACACACCCCATTGAGTTCTCTAATACTGTCAAGTACATGATAAGAGGTATTCCCTTGCCAGGTGGTATCAGGATAGGAGGATTTAGTAGGTACTCCTTGATTTTGTCAAAAGTTGTCTGGCAATCGTCATTCCATTCCACTACTTGATCTTTCTTCAGTAACTTGAAGATTGGCTCACAAGTAGTAGTTAAATGTGCAATGAATCTGCAAATGTAGTTCGGTCGTCCCAAGAAACCTCTGACTTCCTTCTCGGTGTGGGGCGCTGGCATTTCTTGAATAGCTTTAACCTTGTCCGGGTAAACCTCAATACCTTTACCACTGACAACAAATCCCAAGAGCTTATCGGATCTGACTCCAAAGGTGCACTTGTTAGGATTGAGTCTTAGTCTGTATTTCTTCAGTCTATCAAATAGTTTTCGCAAATGATCAAGATGTTCTTCTTCAGTTGGCGATCGAGCTATCATGTCGTCGACGTAGACCTCTATCTCATGATGGATCATGTCATGAAACAAAGCTACCATGGCACGCTGATATGTGGCGCCAATGTTCTTTAGACCGAACGGCATGACCTTGTAGCAGAATGTACCCCACTTCTTAACAAAAGTAGTTTTCTCCATGTCTTCAGGAGCCATCTTGATCTGATTGTAACCAGAGAAACAGTCCATGAAGGAGAAAACTTTGTGTTGAGCGGTGTTATCGACCAGAACATTGATATGCGGAAGCGGAAAATCCTCTTTCAGACTTGCTCTGTTCAGATCTATGTAGTCCACACACATTCTCACTTTACCATCCTTCTTAGGTACGGGCACCAAGTTCGCAACCCATTGTGGATAAGAAGTAACGGCTAGGAAACCGGCATGGAACTGTTTCATAACTTCGACTTTGATTTTCTCAGATATCCCAGGACGCATACGACGAAACTTCTACTTTACAGGGAGAAAACCTTCTTTCGTCGGTAGGCGGTGTACCACAATGTCAATGTCTAGCCCTGACATGTCTTCGTAGGACCAAGCAAAAATATCGATGTAGTCTCGCAGCATCTGGACTAATCTCTCTTTAACATTGTTCTCAAGACCTGTTCCTATCTTGGTTTCCTTTCTGTCTTCTTCGTTACCTAGATTCACAGCCTCTACTGGCTCCTCGTGTGGTTGAATAACCTATTCTTCCTATTGTAGTAGTTTGACAAGTTCTCCTGATACTTCAAAATCTTCCTCACCTTCGTCTTCGGCTTGGTAGATCGGATTATCGAAGTCATATTTAGCAATAACAGAGCTGTTATCGATGAGATTCGGAGTGAATCTGTAGTGTATCATATGGGTGTGTGTAAGAACACATAGCTTTTTGAAGGGTGATAAAGTAGAAGTAAGGAAAGAGCAAAGTATTTAAATGCAAAGTCCAATGATTTTATTGAATGAAAATATGAAAATGAAAAATAATAACCCTCACAAACGAACCATGGTGCCCCGGGCAAGACACTAGGCTTAAAGTTTATTGTTCAAAGCGTAAAAAGTGAAAAGCATAACAGAAAGAGCAATTACTCTTGCCTAAAGGAGATTGGTATAACATTTTCAGTCTTCTAATTGTCGAGTCCGTCGTCTAGAGTTGGGAAGATCCAATTGATGTCAAAATTACTGTCGTCGTCTTCTATAGCATGGATTCCACTTTTGCTGATGTGGAAAGGAAGTTTTCCGGCACGTTCACGGTGTATCATCTTCTGACCTCTGATAGTGAAGCCTAAACCAGTCTTGTCAGATTTGAATGGGAGGTCGGGAAGCCGACCCCAAATAGTACAACCTCCATCTTCAACCGCAACTTTGGCGTCTTTCAGTGAGGCCATCTTCGATGGAACTCTAGTAACATCAGGAGTGATAGGAGAGTCAACATGCATGACTCGTGGAACTGCTTCGAAAGCTTGACAGGGACTTTCGACAAATTCTCCTTTCATTTCGATGTATTGGAATGACTGCAGATGGCGTACCATATATTCTTTTTCACCGCATACTGTAACAATCTTCCCCTTCACTGGGTATTTCAGCTTTTGATGCAGGGTAGAGGTGACAGCGCCTGCCCCATGTATCCAAGGGCGTCCAAGTAGGCTTGAAATGGGCGAATATCTATGACAAAGAAAGTAGAGTCGAATGTCTGGGAACCGACTTTAACTGGAAGAATGAGCTCTCCAAGTACTGTTCTTTTAGAACCATCAGAAGTTCTTACAATTATGTGAATGGGCTTCATGACCACTCCTTCAGCATTAAGTCGGTCGAAAGCACTCTTCGGCAGAACATTCAGAGCAGAACCAGTATCCACCAATACGTGAGACAACGTAGTGTCCTTGCATTCAATGGAGATGTGCAAGGCTTTGTTGGGCTTCCTTCCGGCAGGAGTTAAATCAGCATTAAAGAAGCCTAAACCATTGTTGATGGTCAGGCTAGCAATACAACCTTCGAATTGATCATCCGTATTTTCTTGCGGTATATGGGCATGCTTCAGAAACTTTAGTAAGGCTTTAGCATGAGCCTCAGAGCACAATAACAGAGCTAGCATGGATATCTTGGACGGAGTTTGTCCCAACTGTTCTACAACATTCTAGTCACTCTTCTTGATGATCTTTAGAATTTCCTCCATTTCTTCTGTATGAGCAGGACGAGTTACTGGCTCCTTCCCTCTAGCTTCGGGAATTGTTTCGATAGCAGGAATGCGAATTGGTGTAGTGGTTTCTTTTGGAGGAGAGATCTCTAGAGAGAATACTCTTCCGGTTCTGATCACCTTTCTTGATCCGGTGATGTTGTCGATGTCAGGATTGGTAGCTTCAAATGGAATGTCTTCAATGGTCAAAGGTTCTTGCTTGACGCCATGATAGTAAACTTCGGCTCTATAATTCAAAGGTATAGCTTTGTCAAAGGAATATGGAACTGGTCTGGGAGAGGTAATAATGAGAGGTGCCACTCTAGGCACATGATTAGCAGAGGTGATCCTTATTGTGTTCACATCAGCATAGTCTTCTGGGAAATCGTATCCCCATTCGGTTGCCTTGACGTCTTCGATAGGAATCTTGTAGCTTCCAGGAACGGTATACCTAACCATGTAATCAAACTTTCCACTTGGTTTCCCCAAGGTATCCCAGACTTCTGGTACGGCTTCGTCTATGTCTTCAATCTTCAGATTCTTAGAAACATCTTCACACAGATTCTCCATAGAGGGAGGATTCAGAAATAACACTTCTCAGTTGTTCATTATGCGTTGAATGCGCCTTTTCAACCAAGCAGATCCGTCAAATTCAATTGGACACCAACGATAGTCATCAGGGCATCCTGGAAATACACCGGCTTGCAGCAGATCTTTCTTAACAGTCATCAGAGGAATAGTCAGCTTGTTCACATCATAAACATAGGAGTCTTTGTCAATAGCATTGGAACTTTTACCATGGTCGGGCATTGGTACATTGATCACATACTCAGTTTTAACAGGAGGATCGAATTCAATTCCCTTGCTTCAATCATGTCTTGAATTTTGTTCTTCAGAGCCCAACAGTTGTTGGTGTCGTGCCCTGGACTATTGGAGTGGTATGCGCACCTTGCATTAGGATTATACTTTGGAGAGGAAGTGTTGACGTGTTGAGGAGGATCTCTCAAAGTAATTAGCTCTGATTTCAAAATGTGTTGCAATGCTTGTGACAACGGCATGTTGATATTCGTAAACTGTCTTTGTGGCGCGTTTTGGCTACGCGCGTTGTTTCCTTAAGGTTGTGCTGGTGTAGGGTTGGAGATCACAACTTCCCCCCCAGATTGAGTGCAATCATCTTTGTCACGGCTCTTCTGACCATACACATCATTGGCTTATTTCTTACCACCAAAAGATCTCTTCGCAGTATTTGAAGAGGACTCTACTTGAATCTTTCTGCTCTTGATTCCAGCTTCGATACGTTCGCCTGTCAATATTAGCTCGATGAATCCAGCTAACGAATTTCTTATCAGGTGATTGAAGAATGGGCCTGTTAGTGTCCCCATGAACATGTCAACCAACTCCCTATTGGACAAAGGTGGTTGACCTCTGCTTGCTAAATCTCTCCATTTCTTGCCAACTCCCTATGGGACCCATTTAGTTCTAAGCATGTTTGTGTGTTTAAAAAGTAAATTTGCAATCTTTCTTATTATTATGTGCTAAAAGAGAAATGAAAAGAGAAACATGTATTAATTTTTTGAAAGTGTGCTCGCCAAGATGTTAGAATCTCGTGCCTACGTATTCCCCAAGTGCGATGGGAAAGTTAGAGCTTACGTATTTCTCGGTTGCGAGAACATGTGTTGGTTGGTTGATTTTATTTATGAAAATTGGAGCTTAATCGTACGTGGACGATAAGGCATCACTAGTGCAATTCGCGTGTGAGCGAAAGAAGATCGCGTGTGAGCGATGAGTGTTTGAAAAAGGACTTGCACGTGGGCAAGGTTTGATGAGTTTGAATTGATTTTAATTGTGTGTGAAAAAGTACCGAACAATAGGGCTAACGTCTTACGATTCAAATACTAGAAACCAGAGGAGCTAATGCTCAGACGAGTCGTCTATCACCCAAAAGGTTTTCTCATGAAAAAGTGAAGTGAAACAAAGTTCACGTTTGTTAGGAGTCTTTAAACAATTGGTCTAGCGTCCAACGATTTAAAGACTTAGAGTTCATTTGGCACAAGTTTTCAAACAATTGGCCTAACGTCCAACGATTTAAAAAAATCACTCGACATTGGATCGAGGTTTGGAACTTTATTATGAAAGGTCTTAAAGATGAGAAGAGAATTGATTTGGGCTATGATTAACCAAGAAAGCTTGATTAATCTCGAGAGAATAGACAAGTGTCTACTCCCTACCATGAGGCCCTTATTGAATGATAACTTGGTATATGGACCAAGGCGCGACAATGGAAGTGAGCGATTGAGAATAATTATATACAAGCATGAAGTAAAGCGAGTAAATGAATTAAAAGCCCATACAAGATGGCTTGCACAAATGATAAGACAAATTTGTATTGTGTAGGTGCATGCACGAAATAAATTTAATCGACTAATTAAACGAAATTTAATCAAGTAATTAGTTTAATAGAATTAATTAGACGGACTAATCAATTTTATTTAACCTAATTAGATAATTAAATAATGTTTAACTAATCAATTAAGGTTTCATTGTAAACCCAAGAGCAAGCGTGGTGTGTGCACAAATGTGTGGCAGACGCTCAAAGCTTTGTCAACTCAAGGTTAAAAATGGCTCGCACGAGTATTAGTTTGAAATGTTTGGTTTGTGCACATGTGATAAATAATTACATGATAGCAATAAAATATTTACTAAACTATTACATCTCATGGGGATGAGGGTACAATATTTACAAATGGGGATGTATCGAATAATTACAAGTCCATGTATAATGAATATTTAAAATAAAAATAATTTATTGAATGCTAAAAAACTAAAATAGAAAAGAGGGATGTAAATTAACTATACATGTTAGTCAATTCTAAAATCTATTTAATAATAAAATAATAATAATAATAATATTTTTTTTAAAAATAAATAAATAAAAATAAACAAAATCAACAAAATAAAAAAAAATGAATAGGTGGTATATTGCCACCCTTAAATTTCTCAAAATTAATTTTTATTTTTGTTTTTTTTATATATTTAAGAAACCAACTAATAACTATAAAATAGTAAACAAAACAAAAAAAGTTAGTGTTTTTTTTTGTTGAATTAAATTTTTTTTGAGATAGAAGTAATATTGTAACAACTTCCCTAATTTTTCTAAAGTTAGTGTTTTTTTTTTGTTGAATTAAATTTTAAATAAAATGGAATCAATAAATGATTATTTGTTAAACAACTTAGTCCAGCATCGATGCATCCTCTCTCTCTATTTCACACGCTAAAACTCTCTGTTTCTCTCAATCTCTATTCTGCCATTGATGGCTCTAACAACAACATTAAATCCTAAACCCCCACAAAAACCCTAAAGCCCCAAATATCAGTTGATTTTATAAAACAGATTACAATGGAAGAAAAAAGATGTGAGTAGAAATTATGAAAAAACTAGGTTTGTTACTCTGTATCCTTTTTTGAAATTTTCGATTGGTTCTGAACTTCTATTCGCGTCTCTTCACCTGCGTGTGATCTCTGCTTCGTTTATCTGTCTGTTTCTGTTTTCAGATTTGGATTTGTTGTGCGCCTGGCTGTGAGGTGAAGGTTTGTTGGTGATGTTTTGCTATTTTGTTGTGTAGTCGACGTTGGGAATATGAAGGTTGGAAGGAGCTACTGATTTCCGATGTTAATGGTGGTCAAGGTTTGTGAAGGGTGGTTTAAAGGGTTCTGAGTGAGGTTGAACGGTTGAATGGCTTGAAGAATGGATGAGTTTCGGTTTGGATGAAGATAGTATGAAGTGAAGGTGATAGTTAGTTATGTATTGAGGTTAAGGTTAAAGTGTTTATACTGGTGGAGGTTAACAATGGATATTGATGGTTTGGAGGTGTTTATGAGGGTAAAGGTTAATGATAAGGTTGAGTGGCTTTAGGAAAAATCATCCCCTTGCAGTGAGTAAATGGCTCTGTTAAATAGGAAAACAAGAGTGAGGGTAGATGAGGGAATTGAGAAAACTCAGGCAGCAAGTTAGTTAATGAAGGACAAAGGTGGAGTTGTGGAATTGGTAATGGAAGAGTGCAACACAACTTGTACTGATATTTGTTTGTTGTAATTTTTCTACAGGTTTGTACAATAACAAGAAGTGGTGGCAAGGAGGAGTAGTGGAAATAATTTTTGCAGGTTTTGTACAAATTGGTGGAATGAAGAGGTAGTGGAGTAGTGGAGTGAGTGAAACTTTGTGTAATGGTATTTTGTGTCCTTCTGTGAATTTTGTATTTTGCTGGTAGTGGAAACAAAAAGAGTGTGTTGTACTGAATGCATATATATCACTATGGCTACTTGACTCTATACACAAATTGAATCTTAACAAAGAAATAAGAACTACATATATTTTTGTTTGTTTTTGTTTGTCATAATAATAATAATAGAGAAAGAAAGACACAAATTCAATTCAAAAAAAGGTTACTGCTAAATTTTATTTTAATTACTATAATAAAAATGTTATAACAATGCAAAAATGATAATAGAATGCAAGATTCAATTTTTTAAAAAAATGCAATATGCTGATGCAATAATTATGATATGCTAATGTTATTGAAATTAATCATTGCAAAATTTTACGGGCGAAATTTAGGTTGTGACAGGTGCCCCTATTTAATTATTTTTTAGCTTGATAATGTGGATCAATGGCTGAAAATAATTAAATACAAAAAGACCCTAATTTCGTCCCTGGTGCAAAATATAATGATATGTAATGCGATGAAATGTCGTGCCATGAATGTATGGATTGTAATACTGGGGAAATGAAAACTGAAAATAAACTCTACAGAGATTAAATAAGATAAATTGCTAAAGAGCCATCATTAACACGAGGGTTAATGAAAAACAATATGACATCCTTGATCAATCGATCGATTCGAATAGAACAAGAAATAAAACTGACATTAACAAGTGGATCAATGAAGGTAAACAACAGAGAACTGACATCAACGCGTGGGTTAATGAAATTCGACACAAAAACATTCAATCAATGGATTAACAAAAATAATGACTGACACTAATGTGTGGATTCGTGAAAGTTGGAACAAAAAGAACTATCATCAACACGTGGGCTAATAAAAATAAACAACAAGAATTTAACATCAACACGTGGGTTAATGAAAATAAACAACAAGAACTAACATCAACACGTGGGTTAATGAAAGTCGACACAAAAACTTTTAATTAGTGGATTGCGAAAATAAAGACTGACACCAATGCATGGATCAATGAAAGTCGACGCGAGAACTAATATCAACATGTGGGTTAATGAAAGCAAACAACAAGAAATAACATCAACACGTGGGTTAATGAAAGTAAACAAAGACGAAATAACATTAATACGTGGATTAATGAAAGTAAACAATAAGAACTAACATCAACGCGTGGGTTAATGAAAGTCGACACGACATCCTCAATCAGCGGATCGAGTTTGAAAAGTAAGAAAGAAAACCAACATCCACCAGTGGATTGATGAAGGTGAGCTAGAAAACTTCTTTCAACCAGTGGGTTGCTCTGAATTAACTGGAAAATAGATGATTAACTTCAACCAGTGGGTTGACAAGAATGTGAAAAATATCCTCAACCAGTGGGCTGATTCAAATTGACGAGGAAATAATGATAAAATCCAACTAGTGGGTTGACCAAGGGGTGATATGATAACAACTTCAATCAATGGATTGACGCATGTGAAGTGATGCAAATGATGAGTGATCAATGCAGAAAATGGTTTTTTGGACGTGGCCAAAGGGAATTGGATTTTTGTATGGTAGAGCTTGGTTTTCAGTGGAACATGCCGAGCAAAGTTTTGAGCTTTTTGATGCAATGGGTGGGTGCCCCAAAATTCTATGCGCGGTATAATGCATGATTTAATGAATGCATGCGTGTATGATTCAAGAAAATGATCTGAATGTTTTGGACAAGTGCTCCGGTTGAGAGTCACATGCAAGATAAAATGAGAAAGAATTCTGAAGGTGGTCCTTTGGTAGGATATTGCAAGCATGACTTCCCGACATCTTGTGAGATCAGAAATTGTTGATGATTTGAATTAATATACTTGTGAGCACCATTGAAGATGGATAGGTCTTGGCCTTGAGTGCCCCAGAATGCTGAGTTCTCGAAGATGTTTGGATCAACAAGATTTTGGTACTAACTTCTGATCTTGAAGATGATATGCCCCAATGTTTGGAACTCTGAAAAATAAAATGCCCCTGATTGCGATCAGCTCTTGAAGAGATGACCTTCCCTTGGTGGGATAACTTTGCAGATGATGATGTCCTTCAACTGATGTCACATAGATGAAATTATCTTGATGTGAAGTGCTAAACTTGCAAATGAAATTGTCTATTCAAAAATGGAAATTTTAATGTGATGATTATGCAAAACTTTTGAAAGTGAATCATGAAATTGCGGTAAACAGATGGATAAATCCTGATGAGGATGCAATGAAAATTTGAAATTCAAGATGTGAAAAGTGATGTGATAACGTGGTATCAGCACCAATGAATGTAGCAAACACTGAGGAGTCAGGTTAACACAACCTTGCTTTAGTATGCTTCCAAAAGAAACCTTGCTTCAATTAGGTCTTTTGAATGTTGTAACGTGGTCTAGTTCAAGGTTTATGAAACAAAGGATAGAAGGCTCAAATTTTGATTTGTACCCAACCCAATCTTCGTGATGTTATCCATTTCCTATATTCAGTTAATTGATCGACTCAACTTCCAAGAGGAATTGAAAATGACGACATGGTTTCTTGAGAACTAATGCTCTTTGAGGTGGCGGTCACCTTTTCTTCTTGGAAGGTCACACAAGCTTGTTCTTGCTTTGATTTGTTGAGATCTTTGGTGATCTTTATTTGATTTTCTTTTTCTTTTTGTTTTTTTTTATTCGTCACTTTTGTGTTTGAACAACTTGTGCGGCAATTGTTTGATTGATGTGAGAATTTGATGGTTGGGACTGCCATATTGATGGTTCTTTGAGAAACGACCGTTGTAAGCTTTGAATTCTTCACTCCTTCGCCTTTGTGAAGGCATATGGAATGATCCATGATAACATGATTCTCTTAGAAGTCGAATGTATCAAATGCTTTAACTAAACAACTACCCTGCCCCAGGTTAAGATTGAGGGTTTTAACTGTATGCAGAAAGAAACTCCTACTTCTAGGCTCAAAGGGGTTAACGAGGGATTATCTTCCTTATATCTCCACTGTTTGGGGAATTTGAAGAAACGCCTGTACATCATCAGCAAAGTCTTATTTGAAAGCATACTGTTGCAAATTGGGTATTTGTTTATCATCATCCTCCCTCCAATGTTTTCTTAAACAGAAAGAAGGTGAGGTGGAAGAAATAATATTGTTTTTTTTTTGAAATTTTTGAGTGATAGCAAGAAAGTAAAAGCAAGAAAATAATATGATTAATTCAAAAGATGCAATGCTCATTTCATTAAAAATACGATTAAAGATAACAAATTTCAAATGCAAATTAACAAATTACAAACAAGAAATTGCAACATGAAATGATAAAAGGGCCTAGTGACTATCAGCAACAAGAATGAGCTTTCCCGTCTGATAACTGGATTTAGGAGAGTCGCTTGTGTCTTGGTGCTGCTCATGGCAAGGGATTGTCGATCACTTGAGGGACGTCCGCAAAAGTGAGTACTTTCTTATCAATCAAATCTTGAACTTTTTCCTTCAAAACCTTACAGTCTTCAATTGAATGACCGGCTACACCACTGTGAAAATCACACTTGACATTAGGGTTGTACCCTGCAGGAAAATTTGATGTCTTAGGCTGAGTAGGTATGGGTTCTATTGCCTTTGAACTAACCAAGTATGGCCACAATTGAGAGTAGGTCATTGGAAGTGGATCAATACGGCGAGCCTCATTCTGCTGGTAGCGGGGGAGTCTATTCTGATTCTGCTGCTGATTTTGATTTTGAGGAGCATTTCGTTGAGCATTCTGCGGATAACTCGGCCTAGCATTCTGAGGAGAAGCCACCCATGGTTGTTCGTATGGAGGCATAGCAAAATTAGGTTGCTGGTATTGAGCTGCTGCAACATACGGGTATGGATAATATGGCATGAATGGTGGTTGTTGAGCAACTGCAGGTTGGTAAGGTTGTGGTGTCTGAGATCCACTGAATGCATTGGTTTCACCTTCTTTTTTCATCTGGAAGATACCAGGGAATTTCTTAGCATTGTTATTGTTGGACGATCCAGCAGTATTGACAATTTTGCCATTCTTCAAACCTTGTTCAATTCGCTCACCAATGGTAACCAAATCAGCAAAACCAGAAGATATACTTCCAACCATTTTCTCATAAAATATTGGCTGTAAAGTGTCCATGAACATGCCTGTGAGTTCATTTTCACCTAAAGGAGGGTTGACTTGAGATGCTAGCTCTCTCCAATGTTGAGCATACTCCCTAAATGTTTCTTGGTCTTTCATAGTCATAACTTGCAACTGTCTACGATCAGGGGCCATATCCAAGTTGAACTTGTATTGTTTCAAGAAAGCTTCAACCAAATCCCTTGTAGAGTTGATGTCTTCTCTCTTCAGGCTCATGTACCACTTTAGAGAAGCTCCGGTCAGACTATCCTGGAAGCAATGAATAAGAAGCTTGTCATTCTTTTCATGAGCAGCCATTTTGCAGAAGTACATGGTCAGATGATATTTTGGACAAGTAAGTCCTTTATACTTCTCGAATTCAGGGACTTTGAACTTTGCAGGCATAGTCAAGTCAGAAACCAAGCAGAGATTAGAGGTATCGAAGCCAAAAGTGTCATTTCCTTCCACAGCCTTCAATCTCTTCTCAATAGCATTGTACTTCTCTTTCACTTCTTCAACTTCATCATTCTGCACTTGATCTCCATTTTGGGAGCCATCAGCCTGGTATGTGAAGTGATTTCCAAAGGGAACTTGAGGTATGATGTGGATGATTGGTCGTTGTTCGGTGACCACAGGCATCTGAACAGTCTGTTGAGCGGATTGACCCACTCCATGATTGATTTCATATTGTGGAGAGTAGTTGCGTGGTAAGCCAAATTCTGGCCAGGTGGTAGCCACATTTTGAGTTTGTGGTGGCTCCACAACAATAGTATTGACTTCAAAGATGACAGTCCTTTGAGGTGGATCGGTTCTGGCCATAATCACCTGCATCATTTCTGTGAGCTTTGTCATTCCGGACTTCAAATCATCAATCTCCATCCTGAATTCGGCATTGTGTTGTTCTAAATTCTCCATTCTCAACTTGACAGCAACTCTGGTTTCGTAGCGGTGTCGGGGAATTAGCTTGCTTTGTTAACTGGATGGATAGAAACAGATGGAATAAGTATTTTGATGGTTTAGTGCATGTATGATGATGAATGTGGAATGCATACGTTTTGATATGCAATAATGATGTCCATGGGATGAAATGTCACATATGAAATGCAACACAATGACAGTAATAGATTCACACATATATGAAACAAAAATGGCACTGGTAAATGGGTAACAGAACAACCTACTTAGGTAGGCTCCTTATGATTGGACGGCTCTAAGCTTTCTACCCAATAACCCCATACACAAGATTGTACTAGGTTTTTGCTAAATATTTCTCGGAGTCTCAGATCCCCTTTTGACAAACATTATCATCACGAGAACGATCTACGTGGTGATAACATTACCAAAAGTATACTCCAAGAAACGACTCTTAATCAGGATACTCAAAATATTTCATTTGAGCGGTCGGTCTAGGTTTGGATATCCTAAAACTTAGAGTTATAGGCTTTTTGTCCAAAAATTTCCGTCCCGCGCTAGCTTGCGGTGCAACAACTTCCTTAAAAATACCAACTCTAAGGTGTAGTCTTCACATCGATCCAAGAGACACGGATGTCTAATGGACCTAAGCTACGCAACCACTCTAACTTAATGTTACCTAGAAGCCTGGGTACTGGGCTTTTCTATGTATCATAGCCAAAAAAATTCCCAACACAATAATATATACAAGATAATATAAAGCATAAAGGAAATAAATGACTGAAACGTAAACATAAGAAAGAAAGAAAATTAAGATAATAAACACACGAACATGCAAAGAACTAAACTAGGGTTGAGTCGCTTGAGAAAATTTCCCCAGTGAAGTCGCCAAACTGTCGACGCTATCGAAAAAAATTCGATCACGAACAATGAAACAATGAAGTCGCCACCTAACTTTATTTATTCCTAATGAGGAAAGGGAAAATATAGATAAAACCCACGAAATGAAAATGAAAGGAAATGGTTTTCGAGACCAAGAGATGCGGGTTCGGGAGTTGGTTATGCAAGGGGAAGGTATTAGCACCCATCACATCCATCGTACTCAATGGGACCCATTTAGTTTTAAGCATGTTTGTGTGTTTATAAAGTAAATTTGCAATCTTTCTTATTATTATGTGCTAAAAGAGAAATGAAAAGAGAAACATGTTTTAATTTTTTGAAAGTGTGCTCGCCAAGATGTTAGAATCTCATGCCTATGTATTCTCCAAGTGCGATGGGAAAGTCAGAGCTTACGTAGTTCTCGGTTGCGAGAACATGTGTTGGTTGGTTGATTTTATTTATGAAAATTGGAGCTTAATCGTACGTGGACGATAAGGCATCACTAGTGCAATTCGCGTGTGAGCGAAAGAAGATCGCGTGTGAGCGATGAGTGTTTGAAAAAGGACTTGCACGTGGGCAAAGTTTGATGAGTTTGAATTGATTTTAATTGTGGGTGAAAAAGTACCGAACAATAGGACTAACGTCTTATGATTCAAATACTAGAAACCAGAGGAGCTAATGCTCAGACGAGTCGTCTATCACCCAAAAGGTTTTCTCATGAAAAAGTGAAGTGAAACAAAGTTCACGTTTGTTAGGAGTCTTTAAACAATTGGTCTAGCGTCCAACAATTTAAAGACTTAGAGTTCATTTGGCACAAGTTTTCAAACAATTGGCCTAACGTCCAACGATTTAAAAACTTGGAATTTATTGTGAAAGCATTTTGAAAAAATCACTCGACATTGGATCGAGGTTTGGAACTTTATTATGAAAGGTCTTAAAGATGAGAAGAGAATTGATTTGGGCTATGATTAACCAAGAAAGCTTGATTAATCTCGAGAGAATAGACAAGTGTCTACTCCCTACCATGAGGCCCTTATTGAATGATAACTTGGTATATGGACCAAGGCGCGACAATGGAAGTGAGCGATTGCGAATAATTATATACAAGCATGAAGTAAAGCGAGTAAATGAATTAAAAACCCATACAAGATGGCTTGCACAAATGATAAGACAAATTTGTATTGTGTAGGTGCATGAACGAAATAAATTTAATCGACTAATTAAACGAAATTTAATCAAGTAATTAGTTTAATAGAATTAATTAGATGGACTAATCAATTTTATTTAACCTAATTAGATAATTAAATAATGTTTAACTAATCAATTAAGGTTTCATTGTAAACCCAAGAGCAAGCGTGGTGTGTGCACAAATGTGTGGCCGTTGTGACGCTTCAAAGCTTTGTCAACTCAAGGTTAAAAATGGCTCGCACGAGTATTAGTTTGAAATGTTTGGTTTGTGCACATGTGATAAATAATTACATGATAGCAATAAAATATTTACTAAACTATTACATCTCATGGGGATGGGGGTACAATATTTACAAATGGGGATGTATCGAATAATTACAAGTCCATGTATAGTGAATATTAAAATAAAAATAATTTATTGAATGCTAAAAAACTAAAATAGAAAAGAGGGATGTAAATTAACTATACATGTTAGTCAAGGCCCAAAGTTCACATTTTATTCTAAAATCTATTTAATAATAAAAGAATAATAATAATAATAATATTTTTTTTAAAAATAAATAAATAAAAATAAACAAAATAAAAGAAATAAAAAAAATGAATAGGTGGTACGTTGCCACCCTTAAATTTCTCAAAATTAAATTTTTTTTTAGTTTTTTTTTTTATATATTTAAGAAACCAACTAATAACTATAAAATAGTAAACAAAACAAAAAAGTGGAGAAAAATTGAGATAGTAGTAATATTGTAACAACTTCCCTAATTTTTCTAAAGTTAGTGTGTTTTTTTGTTGACTTAAATTTTAAATAAAATGGAATAAATAAATGATTATTTGTTAAACAACTTAGTCCAGCATCGATGCATCCTCTCTCTCTATTTCACACGCTAAAACTCTCTGTTTCTCTCAATCTCTATTCTGCCATTGATGGCTCTAACAACAACATTAAATCCTAAACCCCAAAACAAAAACCCTAAAGCCCCAAATATCAGTTGATTTTATAAAACAGATTACAATGGAAGAAAAAAGATGCGAGTAGAAATTATGAAAAAAACCAGGTTTGTTACTCTGTATCCTCTTTTGAAATTTTCGATTGGTTCTGAACTTCTATTCGCGTCTCTTCACCTGCGTGTGATCTCTGCTTCGTTTATCTGTCTATTTCTGTTTTCAAATTTGGATTTGTTGTGCGCCTGGTTGTGAGGTGAAGGTTTGTTGGTGATGTTTTGCTGTTTTGTTGTGTAGTCGACGTTGGGAATATGAAGGTTGGAAGGAGCTACCGATTTCCGATGTTAATGGTGGTCAAGGTTTGTGAAGGGTGGTTTAAAGGGTTCTGAGTGAGGTTGAACGGTTGAATGGCTTGAAGAATGGATGAGTTTCGGTTTGGATGAAGGTAGTATGAAGTGAAGGTGATAGTTAGTTATGTATTGAGGTTAAGGTTAAAGTGTTTATACTGGTGGAGGTTAACAATGGATATTGATGGTTTGGAGGTGTTTATGATGGTAAAGGTTAATGATAAGGTTGAGTGGCTTTATGAAAAATCATCCCCTTGCAGTGAGTAAATGGCTCTCTTAAATAGGAAAAGAAGAGTGAGGGTAGATGAGGGAATTGAGAAAACTCAGGCAGCAAGTTTGTTAATGAAGGACAAAGGTGGAGTTGTGGAATTGGTAATGGAAGAGTGCAACACAACTTGTACTGATATTTGTTTGTTGTAATTTTTTTGCAGGTTTGTACAATAACAAGAAGTGGTGGCAAGGAGGAGTAGTGGAATGAAGAGGTAGTCGAGTAGTGGAGTGAGTGAAACTTTGTGTACTGGTTTTTTTTAGTCCTTCTGTGAATTTTGTATTTTGCAGGTAGTGGAAACAAAAAGAGTGTGTTGTACTGAATGCATATATATCACTATGGCTACTTGACTCTATACACAAATTGAATCTTGACAAAGAAATAAGAACTACATATATTTTTGTTTGTTTTTTTTTTTGTCATAATAATAATAATAGAGAAAGAAAGACACAAATTCAATTCAAAAAAAAGGTTACTGCTAAATTTTATTTTAATTACTATAATAAAAAGGTCTACTTCTAAAAAGAAATAAAATTCCAACAAAAGTTAAAAAATAAAAATAAGAAAAATTAAATTAAATAAATTAAATTAAAAAGAACAACTATTAAAAAAGATGACTTTAATGTTAAAAGTATAAAAATTCAATTAATCCAAAAGAAAGGTTGAGGTGTATATGTAGAGATGCAAAAAATGTAATTGAAAAAAATGTAAATTTAAATAGAAATTAACTAAACTATTAAATGAGAATGCAAAAATGTTATAACAATGCAAAAATGATAATAGAATGCAAGATTCAATTTTTTTTAAAAATGCAATATGCTGATGCAATAATTATGATATGCTAATGTTATCGAAATTAATCATTGCAAAATTTTACGGGCGAAATTTAGGTTGTGACAGGTAGGAACCTTGAATTTGCAGGGAATTACCACGCCAGGAACAAGACTCAGATCATCAAAGTTCAGCCCAGACATTTTCAAATTTTCCACAGCATTCAGACGGTCTTCAAGTTGCTTGTACTTGTCATTGTCAGGAGGATACTGCTCGTTCACATAGTATTCATCTTCGTTTTCAGACCCATGATGGCTTCCTTCACCATTCTTGATACTTCCCTAAGTTTCACCGCTCTTGTATGAGATTTCGAACTGGCTGACCACCCTAGCTGCACCCTTGTGATTTCTTCCCATGTTGAGGATACCGATGGTTTTCTTATTTCTGGTGATGAGCTTCTTCAGGTCTTTCTGGCCTTGGACCAAGCTGGTGAACATCTCCTAGAATTGAGCATTTTGAGCCTGGAGATCTTTGACAGTCTGTTCAAGAGCCATTTCATTTTGCTGAAATAAACAGCGAGAGGATAAGAAAAACCGGTCTTCGATGTACCTGTTATGAGATGTTATGCC
Organism: Vicia sativa; assembly: GCA_021764765.1. Taxonomy (NCBI): domain Eukaryota; kingdom Viridiplantae; phylum Streptophyta; class Magnoliopsida; order Fabales; family Fabaceae; genus Vicia; species Vicia sativa. The sequence continues at coordinate 132,289,340 of CM038793.1, read as the reverse complement.
ATGATATGCGATGCTATGCAATGCAATGTTTTCAAGGACCTTAGGAATTTAAATTTGTTAAACAAGCACGAACATACTTTTTTATTAGTACATCTTTTAGCGAGTACAAAAGAAAGTTTAATTAATAAAAAGAATTTCCTAAAGCTTTCAGGTCTCCCATGGATGCTTCCTCTTTAAGTTGAAGTAGGTGTTGATTTTTCGCTCCTCGTGAAGTAGCTTTGTCAACTCTAATACTTTCTTCTCGCTTGCATAACACTAAGATTCGAACGTATCCCTTTCTTCTTTGAGCTGAATCCAGGATCTCTTCAAGTCTTCGAAATCAGTAGGCATGTCCGGATGGAGAATGGTATAGGGTTCGTCACCTATAGCAACAGGTTCCATAATCACCGGTAGAACAACTGTAAATGGCATCATGAGGTTTTGAGCTCGAGCTTGCACCCATTTGAGGTAAGGTTCCCAAGGAATGGAATTTTTATGTCCCAAAGTCTTGGTATCAGTCTTCTTTACCATGCCCGAAGCGTGTATAAATCTTCGACAATAATTCTGGAGATCGTTGTTATAGTCAAACACAATGTCTTGGAGAAGCATATCATGAGGACCATCTCTTCGAGCATAACCAAACTGACATAGAGCTAGAGAAGAGTTGTAATTGATACCTCCCCTTATGCCAAGGAGCGGTACATTGGGGAATTCCCCACATCGCTCAATGAAAGTGAAGTCCTTTTGAGAAAAAAGACACCAACGGATATCTGAATGAGAGAGTGACATCATCCTTTGAGACCACTTCAGTCTTTGCTCATTCTTCATTACTTATTGAGGAAGGTGCGAAATAAACCACCTGGAAAGTAACGGTATGCAACACATGCGAGTTCCTTGTCTTTTGATAGTACGAGTGTGGAGAGTGCAAAATGTCTCCAAGTAAGGTCGGCACAGGATTACGAGCGAGAAATATCTTGATGGAATTCATGTCTATGAACTAATCTGGATTAGGAAATAGCACCAAACTATAGATTAGTAAGGCCAAAATGTCTTCGAATGCATAGAGACTCGTAGCCTTTAGCAATTCTCGAGCTTTCTTTATCAGAAACTTGGCAAGAAAACCCTTAACTTCGCTTCTTATCTCCCAATTAGCTTCAATGTCTGATCGCTTTAGATGTAACGCTGATGCAAAGTCTTTGTACTTCAGAGCTTTTTCTGAACCGATGAATGGCATTTGATCAAGGATAGGTATCCCAAGTAGCTTAGAGAACTCTTCCAATGTAGGCACCAACTGATAATCCGGGAATGTAAAGCAATGATGTTTTAGATCGAAGAACTGGATATAACGTGCATCATATCTTCTTCATTAATCGGAGATAACCAAGTCAAGTAGATAACCATGTCTTTTGATGAACTGAGCATGATCCGGAATTTCTGAAACCAATTGTTTGAGTTGAGAAGGTATGTCCATGAAGTTGATTCGGATGGTCTTCCTGGAAGCCATAACTCCTACAAAATAGAGCAAAGATAAATCCCTAGGTCCTTAAAATAGTTAGAAATGATATGATGTTATGATGTTATGATGTCATGATGTCATGTTTAAAACAAGTAGCAAGCACAAGCAATTCACACAATAGCCCTAAGTTTTAGGCTTGCATGAGGTATAGGGGTCTACCCTACCAAAGTTTGAGTTGGTTCAACCTGTCGTATAACAGTAACCGGGTTCTAGGAATCTCATATCATTGATCTTTCTCGTAGGCTTTATTTCAATACGACTACCAAATGGTCGACCGAAACATCCCGAAAGTCGAATCTTAATGAGCGTAGCATCGAGTATCAACCAACCTCAGTCTACACCAAAGCCGACCATTTCACTACCTTCTAATGGCCAAGATGGGTCAATTAGGATTCTAAAAGTTGAGTTAGTGTTGATGACACCACGCAGACGCCAAATACTTTTCTCAAAACTGAACATGAGGAGCATCGGGACATCCAAAGTGTCGCATTAACGTAGCCATCATGTTGACCGTTTCGGTATATGCCTAACGGTCACGACGATTTATTGCTACTTACCTAAGGAAACCTGGATCCGGGTGTAGCATCCCCCACAAGTATAATACCCAAGCAACTCTTAAGAATAAAGCATACAAGTCAAACAATTTAAAGTGATCTAAAGATCCTAAGGTAACCTCTCTTTATTTTCCTAGCAGAATCGCCAGTTTTGTAACAAGGTGGGAGAACTAACTTGTTTGTTTTGTGTTTGATCATAAATGTTGCGGATAGCAAGAGTCGCCACCGATTTTTCTTTTATCCAATTAAGGGAAGGCGAAAAGAACAGGAAAAGACCTTTGTTAGATTCTGAGTAAGGGAGATGGTTATGAAAAGGGAAGGTGTTAGCACCCTTTCCATCCGTAGTTATCTACGGGCTCTTAATTGCTTAGCTCACTTTAATTGTTTTTTGTGTGTGTGTTTGAAAAGGTTTTTGGAAAGACATTTCACTTTGACTTCGTAATGATTCACGCTAGAATGTATACAAAGTATTTGGAAATGTTTTTGTTTTGGAAAAGACTTTGTAATGATTCACGCTGGAATGTATACAAAGAGCTTTGAAAACATTTGGAAAAAAAGTGTGAGGTGTGAAAAGTATTTTGAGCAAGCAAAAGAGACTTATTACCTACTCAGAACGATCGATTCCGTGTTATTTTTATTTCCTTTAGAATAAGGCTATCCATACCATTAGTTGGTAGGTAATATTATTCGTTGGATGTAGAAGGGACATTTGAAGGGACATCGGATGGTCATAGAAGGAAACTTGTAGGGATATCCCAGCATATTCGTAGGGACGATCATCACTTTTTGTAGGCAACAACCGAGGGACGAGATCATGTATTCATAGGCGAAATGGAGGGACTATGATCTTTTAAGTCGAAGGGATTGTGATGATGTGTTTGTAGACAACCGTGCTAAACATCCACATGTTCGAGGGACTTGACCATTGTGTGTAAAGAGACTAGAGAGGATACCTTAAAGGGGGTGCATGTGTGAAGAGAGTGTGTTACATTTAGATATTTATCTTATGATTAGTGATCTATGTTGATTTTTATCTTGCCATACACGCCTAGTTACTAGCAGTTAATAGGTGCAGAAAATAAATTGCGGAAATATAAAGGTCCTACGTTATTACATGGCTTTGGGGCTGATACATAATAGGAGGTGCAGAAAGTAAAGGCGGAAATGTAAATCTACGCTATTACATGAAAATAAACTTGCAACCTATACATCCTTTCTAGAATTTAAATGCAAAGATAAATAGCAGAAGAGAAACTACATCCTAGTATTTTTGGTGTTTTGAAAATTAGTGTTTATGTGAGAAAAAAACTAATTCTAATTGATTTTAATTAATTAAGAAAAATTAATGAATATTAACCTAAATTAAGCTAACTAAATTAATTAATTAAAAAAAGCATGGAGGAAATTAATTGTGAAATTATCTAATTAACCTAGTTATTTAACCTAATTACTAATTAAATTAATTGATTAATTAAAATGGAAATAAGAAGAAAAAAAAGAAAAAAATAAAAAAATAGAGCTTCGACAAAGCGCCTCGGCCGTGCCTTCTTTGAGTGGCGTGGGCATCCGTGGAGTTTCTGGTGGAAATCATGTTGAGCGTGTCCAGAAGTTGGGACTTCTGCATCTAAAAGGGTCTAGAAGTTGGGGCTTGGGAGATTCGCTCGGGGACGCCCGTGGAGCTTGGAGGTTTTGTGTCGGAAAATCCAAAAGCCGGAGCTTCGGGTGTCCGAAAAGGTCTAGAAACTGGAGCTTCTGGAGATTCTGGATCTGGGACGACCAGAAGTTGGAGATTCTGGAGACTCTACATCTGGAAGGGTCCAAAAGTTGGGGCTTTTGGAGATTCTGGCGCTGTGGAAGTCTAGAAGCTGGAGCTTATGGTGCTGGGGACATCCAGAAGATGAAGCTTATGGAGGTGTTCCTTCTGGAGACTCTGAAACATGTGTTAAAAAAATAATGAAAATAAACAGCAAAAGGTGGGGTTTGAACCCGCGACCCGAGGGATAGAGAGAGAGAGAGATAACGCGCGCAAGCTAGACCGTGATACATCCATTCATATTGTTGGGTTCATAAGTATGTATGTGTTGTTTGTTCCTGAATCAGAAGCGCCGGAGGAAAGCTCCGGTCGTCTTCTCCGGCCGTCTGGAAATCAGATCCTACAAATATAAACAACATGAATGCAAATAGAGGACCCTACCCCCGTAATTCGTACCCCAGGAATCCAATGGTGGTGTTTTTATAGCCTGAAAGTCCCTATATCAGTGGGTTCGAAACTCCCAGCTCCTATGCCCTAACAATGGCATCATAGGATTTAGGCCCTAAAGCTCACATGTAACACGTTGTACCTGTTCTAAATAACATCCTTAGGTCATACAAACAAACAAAAATAGTTAGTAATGCATGGATTGATAGAAACAATTTATAGAAAAATACCAGACTAGAGCAGCTTGGGTGAGTGGTTTCTGGATGCTTTGGGATCCTGTAAAGCCTGGGATTGACTCCTGGAGTGCTCAGGAGAGTGAATCGATGGTTGTTTTGGCTTGAGAACACCTAAAAATTGAAACACGACTTTTGCAAGTTTGTGAGAAATTTTGACAAATTTCTAGGGTTTGTAAGAGGCTAGCAATCCGTGTAAGAGGCTGCCAAAATCGTCCGTTTGTCTTGTGAAGATGTTAAGTATATATCGAGGAGTCGAAATAGGTCAAGGCTTTAAGAGAAAATATTTTCTTTTAAATGAAAAATATTTTATTGGAAATTTGCATGAAATCTTTCCAAATTTTCTCAATCTTTCCCTTAATCTTCTTGCACGAATTTGACAGCTATTTTGGGCTTCCTTGGTCCTCAAGACATACACAAATCAAGCCCATCTTGCATTAATAATTTATCTTTGTATTTTATTTAATTACATTTGAAATTAAGCCATTTAATTCAAAAATAAATAAATAAAAAATATAAGAGGCGTTGAATGAAGCATAGAGGTCATGGATAATCTTATAATCAAGCTTGGATCATAAAACCTTAGGCCCATTTGAAAAATATTTGCTTCTACTATGTATTTTTCTTCATGCACCGCCTCAAAAATGCTCAACTTGCACAATTTGTATCTTCCTCAATTTTCCACATTTTTGGGTGTTCTTGGACTTTTTAGAAAGCTCAAGATGTCTTCTAAACATCCCTTTTGGTTTCATCTTCATTGAAGTTTCCATACTCATGAACACTTCTTTTCAAGAAAATGACTTTTTGTTGACTTTTTAAGAGGACCTGTAATATTTTGATCTATAACTTCCAAATGAAGCATTTCTAGCCCAAGCTTCTGAGACATGAAGTTGTAGAGAATTGAATTCCCTTTAAAACGAGCTTTGATGGAAAAAATTCTGATAAAGTATGTGAAAGTTATGCTTGGTCAAAGTTCTATTGACTTTTGTCTGAAAAGCCCTAATTTAGAAACTTTGACTTTTGATCAAATCTTGAGTTTTCTTGATGAATCATGATCAACCCTTGATCAAATGATGAATATTACTTCAAAATATTGATGTTGACCAAAAATTATGAAGTTTGACTGTATGTTGACCACAATTGACTTTTTGTCAAATGCAGCTGATTTTCAACTATCTGACCCATTGGATAAGCAATTTTGACTTGTAAGGCTTGCAACTTGACATGATGGTCCCTTGAAGCATATGATGAGATATGGTGACCACTTGAAGCATTGGAGATTCATCTTGACTTTAGATGTACAAAATCCTTATTTGGATTGATTGCTTAGGAAGGGGTTATTTGATCAAGCCTTGTGAAATTCTTAAATATTGAGTCATGGATTGTCTTGAGAAACAGGAGGGCAAATTTTGGGGTATAACACCCACAACATACAATCAAATAATAACATGTATTCTCCCCCTTACCTCTTGAAGATTCATCTTCTAGGGTTTCCTCTTCACTTTTCCCTTTTCTCCTCTTCTCTTCTTTCCTCTTTCTCTTTCACCAAATGACAATTCTAATTATGATTTCCTTCTAACCCTTTACTAACTAGGATTGTCTAATTGGGCTTAATACTTAACACCTCTATATTACTTCTATTTTCATAAATAGGCCCAATACTAAATAACCACTATTCTACTCATAAAATATAATTATTTAAATAACACACATATTCAAATAATTCACATTTAAATTAAAAAACCCAATTAAATTAATTATCACATGATATAATATATGATAATAATTAATAATTAACTATAAAAATCGGGATGTTACACATCAGATCATGGAATAGGGTCGTCATGGCCCTCTAGTATGTTGCACCAACGTTCTTCAACCCTAAGGGCATCACTCTGTAACAGAATGTTCCCCAGGTTGTGATAAACATTGTTTTTTCCCTGTCCTCAGGAGCCATCTTAATTTGATTGTATCCGGAAAATCCATCCATGAACGAGAACACTATGCATTTTGCAGTACTGTCCACCAATATATCAATGTGTGGCAAAGGAAAATCATCTTTCGGACTAGCCTTGTTCAGATCTTGGTAATCAACACACATGCAGACTTTTCCATCCTTCTTTGGTTCTGGCACTATATTGGCGATCCATTGAGGATAAAGTGACATCACAAGGAAACCTGCGTCAATCTGTTTTAGAACCTCCTCTTTAATCTTTACTGCCATATCAAGATGAGTTCTTCTTAACTTCTGCTTGATTGGCGGATACTCGGGCTTCAACGGCAAGTGATGCTGCACAATATCAATATCCAACCCTGGCATATCTTAATACGACCAAGAAAAGATATCCACATATTCTGTCAGCATTTCAATCAAACAAATCTTCACCTCAGGATGTAGCAATGCTTCAACCTTAACTTATTTCACATCTTTCTTAGAACCCAAGTTAATGACTTCCAACGGCTCTTTGTACGGCTGAATGGTGTTTTCCCCGCGCTTAAGCAGCCGAGAAACCTCTTAAGGGATCTCATCAAATTCCTCTTCTTCAACTACATATACAGGATGCTCAAAGTTGGAAGAGGGCGCATGGTCATTATTTTCAACGGTTTTATGAATTAATCTGCACATATGTTTATGATCGATTTTAGAAACTAACACATATGACAAGTGATTATGCAAATTCAATTCAATCATTATTTTTTTGTGAAAGGATTTTTTATGCTTACCATTTTTTCAATAAAAAGCAGAAAATAAAAGACACAATTTGGAATGAAAAACAAACTTTTATTAATGATCTTAAAATTCAAAACAAACAGATTTTTCCCATACAACATCACTTTCACCTTGGGCAGAGTGAAAGGATCATTATTTGAAAATTTAAACAAGAAAAAGTGAATTACTTAGACACGTGAAGGCCAGTGGGGATGTCAATAGCAGTCCAATTACAAACTCTGATTCCATGCGTCACAAAGTTGGGCATTTCCTACCCTGGTCCATCTTCAACAATGGCATTGACTCATAGAACAGTGTGATCAAGATAACCAGCACTTCGGAAAACATATGGATATTTGGCAGCAACAAGTCCTGAATTCAGCATTTCTCTTCTGATCTTTGTGGAAAAGCCTAAACCAAAACGACTCTTATTCACATTTGGCTCAATAACTTGTCCCCAAACATTGCTAGAACCTTTCTGAACCACATTACAGGCATCATTCAATGAAGAAATAGAATCTCCACTCATTTGGACACTATTAATAGACAAAGCTTAGAATTGCATTCCAATAGTGGCTTCATCAGCTTCTACTATGGAAAAGAAGGATAAATGAGAAACTAGCATAACTTGTTCTCCTTCCACAATAATCACAGCACCTTCATAGACAAACTTCAATTTTTGATGGAGGGTCTAAGTCACAGCACCAGCCTCATGAATCCAAGGTCGTCCAATCAAACAGCTATAAGCAGGAAATATATCCATCATCTGGAAGATAATTTGAAACAGATATGGGCCAATGTGAATGGGCAAATCTACTTCCCAATAACAGATTTACGAGAGCCATCAAACACCTTCACAATGATACCACTAGGGCGCATCAGAGGACCTTGATATTTAAGCCTTAAAAGGGTACTTTTGAGAATTACATTTAGCGCAGAGCCATTATCAATAAGCACGTTGGACAATGCATCATTCTTGCAATTCATGGAAATGTGAAAATCCATGTTGTGATTCCTTCCCTCAGCGGGAAATGTGAAATACACGACCACTTCTGGTCATTCGACTAACATCAACAATATTTCCTACTTGAGGTAACGATTGAATCAGAACTTCAACATCTTCTTATAGAATAGTGGCATTGTACTTGTATGGCACAACCTTGTTGGAACTATACGGGACAGGTCCAGGTAAGCTAGTAACAAAATGAGTAACTGGAGGCTAACTGTAATAGGTCATTTCCACAGGAGTGGGAATATCAAAATGTGGCACAATGACGTTTACATCTGCTTCTTCACCAGACTCATCAGTGGAGAAATACTCATCAACAAAAATTTACTCATCATCAGATTCTTCAGACAAACTTTTGATCATATTGACACCATCGTTAAAACCAACCCTGCTTACTACAATCTGAATAATGCTTTCATCTAGCAGACAGTGAATATCTCTTTTCACAACATCACAAACACGATGATATGTTCTACATACTGAGAATTCATTATATTGGTGCACCTTTTTCCCTTCAATGAAATTGAACTCGGCATGCAGATTCACCAAATTAGCATTAGTCTCGTTCACATCACGAATTTGAACTTCTCTAGGAGGACCATATACATCATTCACTTTAACTTAAGGCTCATCCTTCAACTTGATAACCTGAATATGGTTCATGTCCATCATATCTAGAAGATTACTCTTTATCTTATCACAACCATGAGTATCTTCGTTGTACACATTACAAGCAACATGATCATGAGTGCAATAACCAACTTTACAAAGAGCAACATGCATCTTTACAAGATCTCCAATGATCGAATTCACATCATAAACTCTAATTTCCCTGTCAATCATATTCACAACATTTCCATGTTTGGGCAATGTATTCCCTTGCACATTAGGACCCATGTCTTTGAAAGACAAAAGACTTGTTCTGACCATATTTTGCACTTCTGACTTCAATGAATAACAATTCTCAATAATGTTCCCTAAATCTCCTTGGTGGTATGCACAAATCTGATTAGCTTTGTAAAACCATGGAAAAGGATTTGGAACAGCTGGAGGTGCCCTTGGTTGCACCAAGTGCCTCTGAATTAATGTTGGATACAACTTTGCATAAGTCATCGAAATCGAATCAAAGTTTCTCTCTTTGGGCCTTGCCCTTGCTGAGATGCTTTGTTATTAGGGTAGTAGTTGGAGTTGTAGCAACAAAAGGGGTAATAGCAACAACTTGTTTGTTCTGAGGACGCCTGTTAGGAGGGCTGGTTCTCCTTTCCTAGACAACAAAATTAACCTCTTCTTTCTTTTTAGATAATCCAAAGGATGGCATTTTAGCCACACTTGATCCTTGTTCTTTCGACAATCGTCCCTCTCGGACAACCTCTTCTAGACGGACTCCCATGCTCACTATTTCAGCAAAATCATTAGGCGCAATGGCCACCATCTTCCTATAATAGAAAGGACCCAAAGTATTTAGGAAAACTTTGGTAATCTCTTGCTCACTTAGTGGAGGTATAACCTGTGCAGCAAGTTCACGCCATCATTGAGCATACTCTTTGAAGGATTCCTTATCTTTTTGAACCATTGCCCTTAGCTGATCATGGTCGGGCGCCATGTACATATTGCAATTGTAATTCTTCACAAAAGCTTAACCCAAATCATTGAAGGTATGGATGTCACTGCTATCTAGATTCATGTACCATCTCAAAGCTGCACCGGTCAAATTATCTTGAAATAAGTGAATGAGCAGATGCCGATCTTCAGTGTGAGTGGACATCCTTCTCCAATACATCATCAAATGGTCATGAGGACAAGAGTTTCCCTTGTACTTCTCAAATTCTGTAACATTGAATTTAGAAGGCATTTCACATTAGGAACTAAACATAGATCGTTGATATTGTCAACAAAGAGCTCTTTCCCTTTGAGGGCTTTCAACTCTTTTTGCATCTTGTCAAACTGTTCCTGGAAACCATCCATTCTATCATAGAAGTCTAAACTTTCTCTCGGAGGAGAGAATAGATTGTCAAACTCTTTGTTGAAAACATGAGTAGCATGCACCAAATGAGGTGCGGAAACAACCACCGGTTGGACCAAGGAGTTCACCTGAGCAGCAGGGTTATAACCTTCAAGAATGAAATTCTCTGGCATTCCCTAAGGATAACCAGGAGGCATACGGTCTTGGACGGTAGAAACCACTGGCACAGTTAATATATGAGTATCTTGAATATCATAGATAACAGTTGTCTGCTGAGGTGGAATTATACAAGGAGAAGGCGAAGGAGGTAGTGGCTGATTCGTAGCAGCCACCAACTCTTCCACCATAGCAGTCAAATTGGATATACCAATCCTCAGGGAGATAACCTCCTCGCGTAGCTTGCGATTCTCTTGCTCTAGATTTTCCATCTTCTTCTTGGAGTTGGCTTGAGTGTTATACCGATGCAACAACTTGAAGACTGAACGAAGTAGAGAAACAGATAAGACACCTTGGAGAGTATGAAAATGCAAGAATGTGTGTGTCATGATGCATGACATGCAATGCGTATGATTTGTTTATTATTTCTTTTTTTTCATTTTTATTACTCAAGGAACTTAATAAAGATAATTTAATTTGAAAATATCAAAGTATAACGCAATTGAAATGCTAAAATAAACTAATATCATTAATAAAATATTTTGAGGATTACAACTCTTCGATACAAGTTTCAATGATCCCAATAACAAGAGAGAAAATAAAAATACAAGTCCTAAGGAATCAAATATGTAGAAGTCACCTCTTCAGAAGAACTCTTCCTCTTAATATTCCTAATCTCTTCCTTCAGTTGCTCGTTCTCCAACACGTACCTGTCGACATAACCTTTCCAAGCACCAGACTCGGGAGAAGTATGAGAATGAATAGGGGTACTAACAATTGGATGAATACTATAAGAAAGTAAATCTTTTTGCTTCTCCATCATCTCTACATCGCGACTATTTAGATTCTCAATCAAATCATCCTTTTCTTTCAACTCTACTACATGAGACATCTTCAAGGTATGATACTTGTTCTTCCAAGCTTCATTCTCTTGTAGCATCCTAACCAAAGAAAACTGAAGATCCACTATATCTTTTGAGCCCTAAGTAGTAGCCAAGAACAGATCAGCAAGAGGCTCCTCACGAGAATATGGCATCTTCAACTCAATATCTCTTGCTTGAACCCATAAAAGATAAGGCTTCAAAGAAACAACTCTTCTCTGCCCTAGATTCTCTTTTACTTTCCTATAAATATGGCGCCAAGATTTCCCTATATCCTTCGTAGATGAACTATGGTCTTCACCCTCTTTAAGAAAGAAGCCACTCAAATGAATACTTTTTGGTTTATCCCTCATCGGATAACTAAGCTGACGACACGCAAGAATAGGATTATAGCTAATACATCCCTTTGTATTAAGAAGAGCCACATTGGGAAAGCTACCACAACTGTCGATAATCTCTACATCATAATAAACCTGACGATACCATACAATATTAGAATGAGTGAGATCCATGATCTTCGGTGCCCAACGAGATCCCCTCCTAGGATCCCAAAAAGCATCAACTGTAGGCAAGTGAGAAACAAACCAATGGTATAACAATGGCGTACAACAGATAATCTCTCCTTCTCGATGGAAGTTTCGAAGGTGAATAGAATAATAAGTCTCAGCAAGAAGAGTGGGAACTGGATTCCCAAACATGAAGATCCTGATAGCATTAACGTCAACAAAGTTGTCAACGTTGGGAAACAAGAACAAACCATAGTTAAGTAAGGAAAAGATGGCCTCAATATCCTCCATACTCTTCATATCAGCAAAATAACGAGCCTTATTCAAAAGAAATCAAGCCGGTAATACTTTGATACACCCTTTGGTAGTCATATTGTCTTCAATCTCAAACCTCTTCTGATGGGTAATAGGAGTAATCTCATGATACTTAGGCTCCTTATCCGAACCAGTAAAAGGAACATCACTAGTAATAGGTCGACCAAACATATAAGAATACTTCTCCAAGGTAGGAACTAACTAATAGTCAGGAAAAATGAAGCAATGGTATAACGGATCATAGACCTGAACCAAGGTGAAAAGAAAACTATCCTTCATATTTGTCTTCATCAAAGGTATAATAGTCTCAAACTTCTTCCAGAAATCCTCTAGACTCTTAATCTCATCAATCAAACTCATCAGTCCCTCAATCTTAGGTTCTTTGAAACTATATTTCTGAGCCCTCCTCTGTCCATAATCCATGGTCAAAGTATACCTTAGATATTTTCAAAAGTCAATCTTAAGTTCCTTGAACAACTATCTGAAAAATCCTTATGGGTGCATCAATGCATGATGAAACAATCACGCACAAAGATTACAAACATGGGGGTTCGTAGGTTCAATGTCATGAGCATGGAGACAAAAGGTACTACCCATAAGGTATTCTAGGCTTTGTAACCTATAGATCAAGATCCTAAAGGAATCCCCAGAGTTTTCATTCCTCCATCCAATATTATCAACTTCCCGATGTACTCGGTAATTAGCAATACCCTCAGGTGAAACTCGTATGAGTGCAGTATCACATAGCAACTACTTCCAGATAACTCCGTAATAGTCCCCGCACTACCCCTAAAAAGGTCAAGATGGGTTAAGGGTTCTACGGCTGCTCATTTTTATGGACTCTCAAGTTGAAAGTAGTCATGTCTTCCCGATCGCTCGGTAAATAAAATACCACAGTCAAGGAGGTCTCCACTGAGTGGGGGATCTCATGTCTCCTTCTTCGGGATCACTCCCTAAAAGTTAACAGGAGTATACCGCCCTTCCTATCTTAAGTTTGCCCAAGTACGGGTATAAGACTCAAAAAGAAGATCACCAAGCACCCTTGAAAACCAGAAAAACATCCAGACAAACTAGTACACAATATATACAAAATATAACATATATATACAAATAAACAAAAATAGGGTCAACCCACTTAGAGATGGTCTAGGAATAGGTCAAACATCCTCAGCAACGTCGCCACTTTTTTGTAGCGGCAAAAACTGCGAGTATAAACCATTGAATTGACTTAAATAAAAAAGATAAACAAAGAGTCGTCGTCGCACTTTTATTTTATGCAAAGGACTAGGAAAAATAGCGAATAAAATAAAATAAAAAATATTAGAGATCTTGGACCGAGGGTAAGTTATGCAAAGGGAAGATGTTAGGCACCCAAAGCATCTACGGTACTCCGCAAGAATCTTTTTTGAAAATTTGTATATGTGTGCTAAAAAAGAGTATATGTACAAAATGGATGGTGGGGGGAGAAAATAAGTATTTTTTATAATTTTTGGTTTGATAGAACTTCCAATGAGTTCCAAGCCTACATACCAATAATGTGCAATATTGAAATCAAAACCAAGTAGTTCGGCTAAAAAATCAAAGTTGTGTGTTAGTTGATTTTAGGAAAATGTTTGTTAGAAAAGCCACAAAGAGCTCAAAAAAAGTTTGAATGAGGTTAGGTGTTTTTTAGTCTTATGAAAAGAAAAGTCAAAGTATTATTAAATGAATTGAAAGTTTATTAAGAAAAGAAGTTTGAAAATGCATGGACCTAAGTCCAAGTTTTTTATGAAAGTGGTTTGAGTTTTGAAAACAAGAATCATTTGAAAAAGAGGGAAGATTTTGAAAATTAAAGAATGGGGAGGAGATGAAGAGCCTAACCTAAGTGCCTAAAGTAAAAGATAAGGGTAAAGAAAGATCTAACCAGGTGAGAAAGCTAGTACTTGACATCAAGAGCCAATATCATATCTAATCCTTTGGATTACCACATAAGCAACAAATAATCATACAAAAAAATTAAGCTTCAAATAAGTCAATACTTTTAGGTGAACTCTTGTATTGAGAAAAAGGGCAGAGTAACGACTGTATTTGGAGGAAATCACTCTTAATTGAGTATAATGGAATAATCTTCAGACAAATAAAATAACCAGACAAGACAGGATAACACCAAGGGCACTAACATCTCCAAGCTAAGGTAAAGGTCCTAATCCTAAGTCCAAAGATCAAGCTCCAAGCATAAGGATAGTAACCAAGTCTAATTAAAAGTTTTTTTTTCATGTTTAGGATGAATTATTAAGTGTTTTGGAAAAGGAAAACAAAGATCATCAAATTCAAAATGACAAGAAAATAAAATGCTCAAGTGAGCAAAGGAAAAAATGACATAGAAAATAAATGCTCAAGTGAGTAAAGAAAATAAATGGCACGAAATGTAAATGCTAAAATTAAAGGTGCATAAAAATAAAGAGCATAAAAGTAAATGCGGAAAGTAAAGAGCGAAAAATAAAAAAATCAATTAATAAAGGTTAGCAAGATGACCATCTTGAAACTTGTCAAGTATATTATCGAATTGTTTATTGTTAGTCGTCAGCAAGGTGACCATCTTAAAACTTAGGAACGAAAACTTGCCAGAAGCTTGATAGAATCAACGCGACTACACGACAAGTTTCAATTGCGTAGGGTTTAGGGAAGAAGAAACGATTTCCAATTTTATTTTGTATCAGATGAATTTATTTGGTCATACTTCGTCAAAATCAATCAACTCTCTTGGTGGATTTGGTCAAGAGACCTATCAACACCCAAATTCCATTGATGTTGAGGAAATTTATGACTCCAAAATAAATTAAAAAGTCATCAAAATAAAATGAAAATAAGAATCAAATTAAAGGATGAAAAGTGCTTTGAAATTAGGTTATTTAATTGGAATTTATTGACGAAATACATAAATATTATTTTTACATCAAAATAAAATTCCAAGAAAATTACCCAAAGTCAAACAGAGGTTAACAAGTGTTGACAAAATTTTTGAGAATTTTTTAAAGTCAGAAAATATTTTTAGAAAATAAAATAAAAGGTGAAATAAACCAAAAATGGCAAAAAAATAGTAAAATCAAAAATAAAAATAGAATGAGGTCACCATTATTTGTCAAATGACTATTAGATCCTCCCATAATTTTACAGAATTTAAAAATGTCAAAAAATATTTTAAAACAATTAAAAACATCAAATAAAAGATAAAAATCTTAAAAAATATCAAATCTAAAAATAAAATTATGAAAAAAAATAATTCAGAAAGATAATATTTTAAAATATTTTTGTGAATTGTTTCATAAATTTTGAGTCAGAAATGAATTTTATATGATATTTTGAAGTTTAAAACATTTAAAATATAAAATTAGAAAATAAAATAAAAGCCCAAAAAAAAGTGGATCATTTCATCATAGTCAAAACGTGTTAGTAATCACATTCAATGGACATGGCACGTTGTGCTTGATATGGACCTCATTGGTTTTCACACCGGATTACAATTTAAATTAAGTTTAAAAAAACAAAATCAGAAATAATGTCACGCGTTGGATCGAGTCTGACTTATAAAAGTAATCAGATCCAAGGGCTCCTATAACGCACACATAGTGAAGAAAACACAGCAGATTGAATTCAAAAAAATTACATGTCAGGCCCTCATTGGTTGAAGACAGACATGTAGGTCGTCTTCAACCTCTAGCCATCGTATATGCTTGATTCTCAAATTGTGAAATAAATTCTTCAAACCGAGGTCATTCTCTTCGTCTCTTCAAGAAAATTCTAATGGTACCCTCGCAAAGAATTTATTTCACTCGTACCAATAATAATTTGGAAAAATCGGAAATAATAACGAACACTTAGTTCCAGAAATTCTCAGTGAATACTTGATGAGAATGCAAATGGTGAAGATCACAAGGCTCAAGGAGATGAGGAGAGTGCAATGATGCTTTAT
Organism: Vicia sativa; assembly: GCA_021764765.1. NCBI lineage: Eukaryota > Viridiplantae > Streptophyta > Magnoliopsida > Fabales > Fabaceae > Vicia > Vicia sativa. The sequence continues at coordinate 132,273,366 of CM038793.1, read as the reverse complement.
TTTACAAGGTTTGATAGAGATTCCTACCTGAACAAAGTTCACTTTCAGAGCTCTTAAACTAGACTTGGATAGCACGATTCAGGAAGCTTCAAGGCATGATTCTTATTCTGTTAGGTTCAGTGAGGTTCAAGGAAGAATAATGAATATTTAATTTCAAACTGGAAGTGGTTTAAGCACGAATTCGAAGTTGTAGAAAATATGGTTATGGAGGAAATTTGGCAGAGGTTTTTTGGCTATCAAAGCTTGAGGAAATGAGTGGAATGGCTTGTTTATTTATAGGAGAAGTGAATGGGATCAAAAGAGAGGTGTGTTATGCAATTTGGAGCAAAATCGTGCACGCCTGTATCATGAGAAAAGTGTGACTTGCAAGTTGTCAAAACTTAGCCAAATCGTGTGTTTTATCCCTCTAATCAAGCTTGGAAACATTGTTAATCATTTTTAAGTCAAAAACGCGCATCAATTTGATCATAAGAAGCCACATTATTGAAAACAAAATCTGACTTCAAGCAAAAAATCAGTTTCACGATGCCCTCTTTGCAACCATGGTTCTCATCACTCTTTATGATACAATCTTGGACTCTTTGGAAATATGAGATTAAAAACTTTACAATGCACTTGGAAAGGTAGCATTTGGCATCTTGAGCTAAAATTTATGATCATTTGAAACCACCCAAAACACACTGAATGTTTCACACTAAGAAAAATTTCTAAGTTTGGCAAAAAATGACCTATAATGTTTTCAATTCAAATAAGTCCTTCCATTCAAAATTTTCTCTTGATTTTCAAAGATGAAATGAATTAGATCTCTCAAAGAGTATTTTTAAAAAATAACCAACCAAAAACTCTAAAAATTGAGCAAGTTATGGTCTTGTGAAGTTGATGAAAATTTGTGAAATGACCTATAATTTTTTTATTTCTTCAAGCAATTTCCAAACACTTTCAATCTTCAAAACTTGTATCAGGATAAAGTTCATGTCTTAAATATTGTTGTGCCAAAATAATGACCTAAAGGTGATAAGTGATGATCAAGATATGATCTCTTGAAGTTGATTGACCAACAATTGAGAAATTCATCAAGGACTTGTAATCTTTTGACTTCATTGGAAAATTTCTAAGAATTTTCTATTCTTACCAATTGAACTAAGTTGTATTAGACATCCTTAGGTTCATTGTAAAAGAAAAATGAGCTATAGGAGACAAGGGATGACCAAGTTATGATCCTTTGAAGTCATACAAGATAAATGAAGTATCAATAGAGAGAGTGGGTAATCATAAACTTCTACAACAATCTTCTCATCAATCAAACTCCTTGGATCCAAGCATATTCATATTAGAAGTCCTCTTAAGCATCAAATGACTTTGAAATCATACACAAACTTCACACAAATACCAAGATATGATCCTCAGAAGTCCAAAACACCAAATCAAGGTGGATGGCCATAAAATAGTGAATTCTTTGAATTTGATGATATCTTTCAAACATGAAGCATATACTCAAGATGATAGGCCATGGTAGATGATAAGAGAAGTCTCCAATGGGAGACAATACTTTCAAAAAATCTTGAGAATTGAGGAGAGAAGGCATGGAAATAAACACATGAATCTATTGACTCCTTGAATAAGAGACTTGTGCACCATTCACGTAAAACACTTAGAGAGTGAAGTATACACACATTATTGTTAGTAAAACATCAATAATCACACACATTCAATGGTGCTTGGTGATCCCCCAAAGGCAAACCCAAAGATAAAGAGAGAGAGAGAGAGAGAGAGAGAGAGAGAGAGAGAGAGAGAGAGAGAGAGAGAGACCATTTGATCTTTGTGTAATGCAATTGTATGAAGTATGAAATAATATTAGGGGAAAAAATTGGGGTTGAACAACTAATACCTTCCCCTCGTGTAATAGAATCCCTTACCCATATCTCTCGATTTCTCGGTCAAAAGACCTTGATTTCTCCCTTTTAGGTTACTCGATGTTTTTCTTTCTCCTTCTGCGAGATAAAAAACATTCAATGGCGAATTCATTGATATTTATATCAGATGAGTTTGTCCGGTTCCCTCAGCTGGAGACTTCACTAGGGATCGTCTAGACCTTTTGCTGGTCCGATTAGGAGTCGATCCTAGATTTTATTTTCTTGTCTATAGGGTGTTTATTTATTTACATGCTTTATCTCATCATCCTTTGTATGATTTCATTGCATCCTATATGATATTTTAGCACTTCCATATATTGTTTATACTGTTGTGCTGGAGCTGTTTCTAGATTAGGTGGGAGTCACATGAGGTAAAAGGCCCCGTACCCCGGTCATGAGCGACATATAGGAACACATAGGACTAGAGTGGAACATGACGGATACAGATGTAGATCTAGTAGTGTGGTCATGTTGTCCATGCTCAGGGGAAGTTTCAAACAGGGTGCTATCGTCATCACGTAGGTGTTACGATGGTAGTATTCTTGGGAAAACCTGATCCTTGAGTTATCTTTGCCTTACCCAGACCTTAGTTTCACCTGTGAGAGGGGAGGGATCATGATTATTACGGGTACTGATGGTGACTGTTGGTGACTTCATACTGATGGTGACTTGGTATTTTCTGTTGGTGACTGTGGTTATATTCTATCGTATCTTCTAGCCGTTATTGTGTCTGTGGTTCTTGGTTTTGCAGACCCGTTTAGAAGTAGCACAACAGATTGATACAATGTCATGGAAGTCGTAAACCCATGATCAATGCATAATTGTACTTTCATAATAGCATGTTTATTTTCCAAAAGAAATGTAAGAAAAATATTTTATTTATCTAACCCTGCATGCATATAATTTCTAGGATTTTCTTTGATCAATATCAGCATCAGGATGGATAGTGACGCCCAGAACAACACTATGAGTTTCACGCCATGCAATCTGCTTCAGTTTTATGATACTGAGCTCAGATGTTTTACTTTTCAAGATTATCAGTTGGCACCTACTCTCGAAGAATATTCCTTCCTTTTGGGTCTTAATATCACCAGTAGCATGTCGTTTGTCTAAGTACCCGATACTCCCGATTTCGAAGCCATCGCTAAAGCGCTTTATTTATGCGTTAGCGATGTGAGAGATAATTGGATTCCTAAAGACCGCACATGTGGGCTTCCGTTGGGATTTCTCTTGTCTAAAGCTGACGAATTTGCTAAGAATGAATATTGGTGAAATTTCAGTATCGTGTTAACTTCCATGATATACGGCATAGTGATCTTTCCTGTTGTATTCGAAGATCTGTCACTCCTTGTCGCCTAGAGAGTCTGGGCAGACAAGAGAATCTGTCGCCTAGAGAATTTGAGCTACTTTTAAGATATTTTGTACTTCTTCTTCTCATTCCAACAAGCTTCCGAAGCAAGTTTTAAGAGAAAACACTAAGAAAACCCATTTTCCTCCATTGTGACAAAGATCAAAGCTTTACTACCTTAATATTTGATCATTCAAGGTTGATGTTCATAAAGCTTTGGAGATTTCTTGATCATCAAGCTACCATTGAAATTGATAGATAAACCTCCTCTTTGTGTCAAGATTAGAGGTAGTTAATCTAGCTTTCATGATTGAAAAATATGTTCAAACTTGACATCGGAGATTCATCCATTAATGAACAAATGCTAGAGATAGATTTGTGAGCTAGTGTTTACTTGTATTAAACTTAATGATTATCATGTCAATAGTTAGAGTGAGATATCATCTAAAGATTAACATGATAACATTCACAATATTGGTTGGAAATCAACAATATTGAGAGGATACGTAATTATATCGATCATCAACTAGTTCATCTGCGTGGTTAATAGAATTTATATGAAATTAGGTTAATGAAACTAATCTTGACATGCTTTTATCAATTGAAAACCACTCAAAACTCTCTTTAATGCAAATATCTCTCTTTTGAAAAGGATACTAAACTTTGTTTGATTGAAACTTATGATTCTTGTAGTTAGGAAACAAAACCTTTGTGTTACCAAATCTTAAAATACGCTTTAACTATTGAACGAAGGTAATATCACCTCAAATCCTGTGGAAACGATAATTAAAAATACTTGTAGAGAAAATACGAACAATAAAATGGCATTGTTGTTGGGGATTGGCGTTTGATATTGCAAGTATTGCAATAGTTTGTGTGTTTTAAGATAATTTATCTACTAATCTCTCTTTGTTTCTTTTTGTGTGGTTATATTTTTTCAGAGTATAGTTTATGCGAGGAAGTGTTCCGGTCGATCAACTCCTATTCGATCCAGAAGTTGAAAGGACGACAAGAAGACTTAAAAGTAGTGCTAAACGAAGGAAAAGACTAGCTAGACAAAGACAAGCAAGAGGAGAATCATCTACTTCTTCTACACCACAAGTGTTGGGAGAAGTCATCATGGCGGATCAACCACCACCACCACCACCACCGAGAGGGCCTTGTGCAAATAGCCCTCGTTACACTGCTCAGTTTGCTCGCCTAGCCAATGCGAGGTTTACGGAGATGAAGAAGGGATTACTCCAACTACTTTATGAAAATCCTTTTCATGGTCATGACCATGAAGATCCATACACCTACCTCACAAAGTTCTATGAAATTGCGGGTGCGGCCGAGCTCAAGTCAAGAGGAACAATATTTTCAAAGGCTTTTTCCTCACTCTTTGGTAGGGAAAGCAAAGGATTGGTATCTAGACCAACCACAAGAAACAATGACGAATTTGAATGTGCTAGAGGAGAAATTCCTTGAAAGATTTTTTCCTCAATCAAGATTCATGGAAGCAAAAACCGCGATTTCGGTGTTCTCGCAAGGTGTTAATGAGCCTTTGAATAGGGCTTGGGAGATATACAAATCTATGCTTAGAAAATTCCAGAGTCATGGTTTTTATGAAATCACTCAAATTCACATTTTCCGCAATGGTCTCCAACCTCAACATAAATTGTTGTTGGATGCTATGGCGGGAGCTTCTTTAATGGCAAAGACACCTTTTGAAGCCATTCAAATCATCGAGAAGATTGAAATAAATGACCACCAAGTTCAAAATGATCAAGGGAATGTGCAAGTGAAAATGGGAGCTCTTGAAATCGATTCTAGTCATGAAGCACTTGTGGCCCAAAACAAATTCTTTGCAAAGCAAGTAGAAGAATTGACCAAGCAAATGGCAAGGCTCCACAAAAAATCATGGAGATGCAAGGATCATCTAGAAAGCAAGCTCAATAAATTGCTAGTTGTGAATTATGCAAAGGTGATCACAAGACCGGGTTTTGTGCTCCGGAAAATGAAGAAGCAAATTACATGTCAAATCAAGGGCAAGGATACCAACAAATACCTCCTTATCAAAATCAAAATCAAGGGCAAGGTTACCACAAAGAGGTAACCAAGGTTATCAAGGTAGATGGAGACAAGAAAACAACAATCAAAAAAGACAAAATCCTTACCAAAGTGGAACTCAAACTCAAGGTCAACCTCAAAATCAACCTCAAAATCAAGCTAGAAGTTCAAACATTCAAGATACACTTGCTCAATTCATGCAAACTTCAATGGCCAATCAAATGAGCACGGAAGCATCGATAAAGAATTTAGAGGCTCAAATGGGACAATTAGCAAAACAAATTTCTGATCAAAGTGCCTCGACCTCGTTTTCTCTAACTACTCAAGCAAATCCAAGGAATCATTGTAAATAAATTACGACTAGGAGTGGTAGAGTTGTTGATGAGAAAAAGAAAGAATTGAAGGGAAAAGAGCAAGTAGTGAATGATGAAGACATTGATGAAGAAAAAAGTTGTGGAGGAAGTTTTAATTGAACATAATGGTGAGAATGTTGTAGTGGGAGATTTTGAAGTTGAAAGTAATGTTGTAGTTGAAAATGATGTCGTTGATAATGGTGTAGTTGAAAAATAAAATGCTGATGATAAGAAGAAGAAGTTGAGGAGGGGAAAGGAGAAGGTTGTCACTCTACCGGTACAAAACTTACCATATCCTCATGCTCCATCTAAGAAGGATGATGCTCAAAATTATGCTCGGTTTATGGACATTTTCAAGAAATTACAAATCAACATTCTATTCATCGAGGCATTGGAGAAACTGCCAAAGTATGCCAAATTTATGAAATACATTTTGACAAAGAAGAAGAGGTATACGGATAAAGAGACTATCATGGTCGATGCTAGTTGTAGTGTGATCATTCAATGTACTATACCAAAGAAAGAAAGTGATTCGTGGCATGTCACTTTGCCCGTTACCATTGGAGATGTTTATGTTCGCAAGGGATTGATAGATTTGGGATCTAGCATCAACTTGATTCCATTATCTATTGTGAAGAGGTTGAGGAATATTGAGTTAAAATCTACAAAGATGACTTTACAATTGGCGGACAAATCTATTACTCGCCCACATGGTGTAGCCTTAGATTTGTTGGTCAAAGTGGATAAATTCTTTTTCCCATTGATTTCATTGTGATTGAAATGGAAGAAGATTTTGATGCTCCTTTGATTATAGGCCGACCATTCATGAAGACCGCGAGAATGATGATTGATATCGATGATGGTTTGATGAAAGTGCGTGTGGAAGACGAAGAGATTTGTTTCAATCTTTTTGAAGTAATGAAGCATTCAAATGATAAAAAGGATTGTTTCAAGAAATATGTTATTGAAGAAGCAATAGAAGAAGTGACTAGCCAAGTTCATCTTACAAATCCGCTTGAAAGAACCTTGACCAAAGCCTTTAATGTGCTTGATGATGGTGATAGGAGGGAACTTGAAGAATATTTTGAGGATTTAGAGATTTCAAAAGAAGTGCAACCGTGGGAGGAGGAGATGGAGATTTTAAAGAATGATTCCCAAGATGAAGAACCAAAATGTGAGTTGAAGACATTAACTTCTCATTTGAAATATGTGTTTCTTGTGATGGAGGTAACAAACCTGTCATTATTAATAACACTCTATCCGTAAAGGAGGTGGGTAGTTTGATTCATGTTTTGAAGACTAACCAAAATGAAATAGGTTGGATTTTATTCGATTTAAAAGGTATAAGCCCTGCTTATTGTATGCATAATATCATGTTGGAAGAAGAATTCAAACCGGTGGCCCAACCTCAAAGGCACTTGAATCCGGTAATGAAACAAGTTATGAGAAAAGAAGTTGTTCAGATGTTGGAAGCCGACATGATTTATCCGATCTCAGATAGCACGTGGGTTAGTTTGGTTCATGTGGTCCCCAAAAGGGTGGTTTGAAGGTTATTTCAAATGAAAAGACTGAATTGGTTCCGACACCAAAAGTAATAGGTTGGAGGATGTGTATCGATTATAGAAGGCTAAACAAAGCCACTAGAAAAGATCACGTTCCTCTTCCTTTTATGGATCTAATGTTGGAGAGACTTTCGGGGCAAGAATTTTATTGTTTCTTAGATGGATATTCAGGTTAGAATCAAGTTTCGGTAAATTCGGAAGACAATGAAAAGACGGCTTTCACTTGTCCGTTTGGGATTTTCACGATAGACGGTGCCTTTTGGGTTATGTAATGCGCCAACAACTTTTAACGATGCATGCAAGCTATCTTTTCCGACTTGATTGAAAATACAATTGAGGTATTCATCGCTCGATTTGTGCTTGAAGAACTTGGACACCGCCTTGAAGAGGTGTGTTGATACTAACTTGGTGTTGAATTGGGAGAAGTGAACTTTATGGTGACCGAAGGCATTGTTCTCGGGCACAAAATTTCGTCAAAGGGGATCGAGGTTGACAAAGCCAAGATCGATGTGATAGACACGCTTCCTCGACCAACAAATGTCAAAGGGATCCGGAGTTTTCTTGGTCATGCGGGCTTTTACCGAAGATTTATCAAAGATTTCTCCAAGATAGCAAAGCCATTGACCAATCTTCTCAACAAAGATAACTCTTTTATTTTTTATAAAGATTTTTTAGTTTCCTTTGAAAAGTTAAAAGAAAATTTGATTAATGCACCAATAATCACCGCACCAAATTGGAAATTAGATTTTGAATTAATGTGCGATGCGAGTGATTATGCGGTGGGAGCCGTACTCGGTCAAAGAAAGAATAAAATTTTCCATGCAATACACTATGCGAGCAAAGTTTTAAATGAGGCTCAAATAAACTATGCAACAACTGAAAAAGAGTTGCTTGCTATAGTGTATGCGTTGGAAAAATTTTGTTCTTATCTTATCGGCTCCAAAGTTGTGATTTTCACGGACCATTCGGCTATTAAATATTTGCTCACCAAGCCGGACTCCAAACAACGATTAATTTGATGGATTCTTTTGTTGCAAGAATTTGATTTGGAAGTCTGAGACAAAAAAGGTTCAAAAAACTTGGTGGAGGGTCATTTATCCCGCTTGGTAAATGTGGAAATCACAAAGAAAGAAAGAGAGGTTAGAGAGGAGTTCCCGGATGAAAAACTATATGCTATCCAAGAGAGACTGTGGTTTACTGACATGGCTAGTCACAAGGCCTCGGGATTGATTCTGGAGGATCTATCATGGAATGAGAAAAGAAAATTCTTGGTCGATGCCAAGTACTATGTGTGGGATGAACCTTATTTATTTAGGTTGAGTAGTGATAGCTTATTGGGGAGATGTGTTTCCATGAAAGAATCAAATGACATACTTTGGTATTGTCATAACTCCCTTTATGGAGGGCATTATAGTAGATTGTGAATGACCACTAATGTCCTTCAATCGGGATTTTATTAGCCTTCATTGTTTAAACATGCATATGAACATGCCAAGAGTTGTGACAAGTTCCAAAGTAGTGGAAGAATTGGAAAGCGAGATGAGATGCCCCTCACAATTATGCTAGAAGTTGAAGTTTTTGATTGTTGGGGTATCGATTTCGTTGGCCCATTCCCCTCGTCTTTCTCCAATGAGTACGTCTTAGTAGCCGTCGATTATGTGTCAAAATGGGTGGAGGCAATTGCTTCACCTAAGGCCGATGCCAAAACCGTGATTAAATATTTAAAGAAAAACATCTTTTCGCGGTTTGGTGTGCCAAAGGTGCTAGTAAGTGATGGATGTTCTCATTTTTGCAATACACTATTACAAAAAGTTTTGAATCAATATGGTGTAAAGCATAAAGTGATAGCCCCCTACCTTCCATAAGCCAATGGTCAAGCGAAGGTATCAAATTGGGAGGTTAAAAAAATACTTGAAAAAACTATCTCTAATTCTAGAAAGGATTGGTCAACAAAACTAGATGAAGCTTTATGGGCGTATCGAACCACCTACAAGGCTCCGATTGGACTAACCCCTTTTCATGTAGTGTATGGGAAGAATTGTCATCTTCTAGTGGATATGGAACATAGAGCTCTTTGGGCTCTTAAATTCTTGAACTTCGATTCCTCTTTAGTCGGTGACAAATGAAAAGATCAACTCGTTGACTTGGAAGAATTGAGAGATGGAGCTTACCACTCAAATAAGATATATAAAGCCAAGGTTAAAGTTTTTCATGACAAGAAGCTTGTAATACGGTGGGAGAGCTGACTTGTTTGTTTTGCGTTTCATCGCAGATATTGCAGATAGCAAGAGTCGCCACCGACTTTTCTTTTATCCAATTAAGGGAAGGCGAAAAGAACAGGAAAAAACCTTCATTAGATTCTGAGTAAGGGAGGAGGTTATGAAAAGGGAAGGTATTAGCACCCTTTCCATCCGTAGTTATCTACGGGCTCTTAATTGCTTAGCTCACTTTAATTGCTTTTTATGTGTTTGTTTGAAAAGATTTTTGAGAAAAGGCATTTCACTTCAACTTCATAATGATTCACGCTGGAATGTATACGAAGTGTTTGGAAATGTTTTGTTTTGGAAAAGGACTTTGTAATAATTCACGTTGTAATGTATACAAAGTGTTTTAAAAAGAAGATTTTTGAAAGTGTGAGGTGTGAAAAGTGTTTTGATAGAGCAAGCAATTAAGAGTCTATTACCTACTCAGAACGGTCGTTTCCGTGTTATTTTGCTTTCCTTTAGAATAAGGCTATCCATACCATTGGTGGATAGGTAACCTTATTCGTTGGATGTAAAGGGACGTTCGAAGGGACATCAGATAGTCATAGAAGGTGTAACACCCCAATTCTACCCCGCGTAATTAATAATAAAATCAGAGTTTCAAAATTTCATTTAACAAAATTGAGGCATCACATATTCGCATTTCCATCAATTCGCATTATAATGCACATCAAAAGTCGGATATACCGATTCATACATAATTCATCATATACACATATGAATATTCATAACACAGCGGATATGTTCACAAAATATACATAACATCATGTTATCATCAATACATAAGGTTATAACATCATAAGATAGTATACATAAACTATCGACGTCGCCCAAATCCCGAGTGTTACTACGACCAGAGCAGAGGGACACAAAATAAAGAGACTCGAGCTAATCCTCCTCATCCTCAGGGATCACCTGCACGTTACCAATATATAGGCAACGGCGAAACAAGTAAATGGTGAGATACTCCAAAACATATAATTAATAGCATGATAGAATATATAAATAGTTTTTGAATTATAAATGATATAAGTTAAATAAAGCATGTCGACATGTATTAAAAGCTTGCATACTTTAAATTAGCATTTAGTGTATAAATTAACACTTTAACTTCATCACATAGTCATTACACTCGCATCAACACCAAACATCATGTACCATCGCAATTCAATCATCATTCATCAATCAAATCCAATATTAAACAACTCAAACATAAACATAACCGAATCCATGAGACACGACTATGTTATGCATGTGGTACCCGTCACTTTTCCATGATTAGGAACACTTGGCATAAAGCCCATCGTCGCTTGGCATAAAAGCCCTCGTCCCTTGGTATAAAAAGGCCTCGTCGCTTATGCAATGTATGTGACAATGATAAAGACCACACAACAACACATCATCATCGCTCATCAATATTGACATAAAATCCACATCGCCATATTTATTCACATCAAATAAACATGTCATCGCATCGCATAAACAACAAGTATTCATAAATAAATACACCGTCTCAAACATTATGTTTATTCACAAAACATCATTATCAATTAATCCACCAATTTCCAAAAACGGAAAAATAGTCAAAACACCAATAATCGTCATGAAATCCATTCTTAATTACCGACATTAATTATAAACATCAACATCGAAATCGGATAGTTCATATATGTCTTAAATTGACTAAAACACCATCCGGTTCAATTTACAATAAATTGGCCTATTTCGGGTCGTTTCTTAAAAACTCGCTATTTCGAAAAACTAACCTCGCCACTACGTTCTACACGTCGAACTTAGCTAGCACGTCAATTTTCATTGAATTCGGAGCAACTTGCTCCGTCGTCGAATTTACCGAAATTGGAAAATCGGAACATAATCGGGTTCTAAATTTAATCGGCTATCTTATCTCCTAATTATATTTTAGTGATATAAAAGGTTACTAGGTGAAATTGGGATTTTAGGAAGAAATAGAAGCTAGTTCTAAAGAAAATTATGCAGGAGTTATTTTTTGACTGAAAACAGAAATGTGTTTCAACATACAGCAAAATTGGGAAAACAGAAAAACTGCGCAACTCCCCAACCACACAGGGACGCACGTCCTGGGCTTGCTTGGTGAAGGGAGGCGGCTGCCTCACCTTAGGGGACGGTTTCCCCACACATGGAGGTGGGCGCCTCCCCCTCCTTGCTTTCCCCATCATCACCTTCCTCGTTTGGTTTCTTACGCTTCTTTTCGGTTTTATATTTTGCTGTTATGTTTTTCTTTTTAATTTCCATTTCCATTTTCATTCTATAATTCATATACTACAATACTAATAGCAACACACCCATAATCCCTACACCTAATTCAACTTTTCTAAACATTTTCAACAATCAACCAACCAAACCCTATAAACCAACTATCAATTTTTCCCCAATCCTAACTATAACCACCAAAACCTAACTATATGAAATGGAAATCAAACCCCTTACCTAGCAAGCTTTGATTGTTCTTTGATGATTCCTCAAACCAAGCCTTTCTCTTCTTGCTCTCCTCTTCTTCCTCTACCAAAGCCCTAACTTTCTCCAAGTTTCTATATTTAGTGTTTTTGGTGTTATGTTAGGAAAAGATGGAGGAAATGCTTTTATATGATAGTTGTTTTACTAACCAAGGGTGAGAAACCCAATTCTCCCCAAATGCTCCCCACACCCTCTTCTATTCTTAACACACTAATTATATCATCTAATTATATCATTAACTCAATTTATTAATATAATTCCGGGGGATTAAATATTGGTTAGAATAATATTTTACCGAACCAAACCGAACGTCGCCAAATATATTAATAGATATACCGATTAATATAATTATTTTCGTCGCCAAAACAATCGTCAAACGGTAATTCAAAAATACTAATATAATTTAATATTAAATAAAACGGGCGTTACAACTCTCCCCCACGTAAAAAGTTTCGTCCTCGAAATTAACTGACTCGAAAAGCTCAGGATAGGAATCCCGCATCTTACTTTCTAACTCCCACGTCGCGCTTTCACCAACTGATCCTATCCAAACAACTTTGACCAATGAAATCTCTTTGCCATGAAGATACTTTATCTCACGATCCTCAATCCTCAAAGGCATCGTTTCCACCGTAAGATTTTCCTGAACCTGAATATCATCCATCTCAATCACATGCGAAGGATCCGGAACATACTTCCGAAGTTGTGACACATGGAAAACATCGTGCAAATTTGAAAGATTTGGCGGTAACGCCACCGTATAAGCCACTTTTCCTACTTTACTAGTAATTTGATAAGGACCAATAAAGCGAGGAGTTAGCTTCTTCGACTTCAATGCTCGCCCAACGCCGGTTGTAGGAGTAACTCTCAAAAACACATGATCACCCTCTTGAAATTCCAAGTCTTTCCTTCTTTTATCATGATAACTCTTTTGTCGACTTTGGGAAATTCTCAACTTTTCTCTAATCATCTTCACCACCTCAGTAGTTTCTCTAACCAATTCAGGTCCAAGCACCACACTTTCCCCCGACTCGTGCCAACATAAAGGAGTTCTACACCTCCGACCATACAACGCCTCAAACGGTGCCATCCCAATACTAGCATGAAAACTGTTATTGTAAGTAAACTCAATCAAAGGAAGATATGTATCCCATGAACCACCATGCTCAAGAGTACAAGCTCGCAACAAGTCTTCCAATGATTGAATCTTCCTTTCCATCTGACCATCAGTCTGAGGATGATAAGCCAAACTCAACCTCAACTTAGAACCCAAAGCCTCTTGTAAGCTTTTTCAAAATTCAGAAGTGAACCTCGGATTTCTATCCAAAACAATACACAAAGGAATCCCATGTAATCTAACAATCACATGCGTATAAATCTCCACCAACTTCGATACGGGATAAGTGATGTTAATAGGAATAAAGTGAGTCAACTTTGTAAGCCTATCAACAATCACCCAAATTGCATCGTGTCCTCTTGGTGTATTCGGTAACCCCGTTACAAAATCCATAGAAATGCTATCCCATTTCCATTCCGGAATTTCTAACGGTTGCATCAACCCTGCAGGTTTATGATCCTCCACTTTAGACTTATGACAAGTCAAACAAGCATAAAAAAACTGAGCCACCTCTCTTTTCATGCCCGACCACCAAAATAGTTTCCTTAAATCTTGGTACATTTTGGTTGCTCCGGGATGAATACTCAAATTACTTCTATGACTTTCTTCCAAGATCATTCTCTTTAAGTCAACATCATTGGGAATACAAATCCTATCTCGGAATCTCAAAACACCCTGAGCATCCAACTTGAAGTCTTCACTTTCAGTTTGTCCAATACCAACCAACAAATCAACCAGTTTCACCTCAAGCTTTTGAGCTTCCCTAATTCTATCAAGGAAATCATTATTGATCTTCAACATTCCCAATATAACACTCTTACTTCTATCACAAGACTCATATCTCTAAATTGTTCAATCATTTCCAACTCTTTCACCATCAAAAGTGACATATGCAAAGTCTTTCGACTTAAAGCATCGACCACCACATTCGCTTTACCAGGATGGTAATTCAATCCGAAATCATAATCTTTCAACAATTCAAGCCACCGCCTTTGCCTCATATTAAGCTCTTTTTGATCAAACAAATATTTAAAGCTTTTATGGTCACTAAATACTTCAAATCTAGAACCATAAAGATAATGCCTCCAAATCTTAAGCACAAACACAACTGCCGCAAGTTCCAATTCGTGAGTAGGATAGTTCTTCTCATGAATCTTCAATTTCCTAGAAGCATAAGCAACTACCTTGCCATTTTGCATAAGCACGCCACCTAAACCCATCTTAGAAGCATCACAATAAACAACAAACGGTTCTTCAGGATTAGGTAGAATCAAGATCGGCGCCGTTGTTAACCTTTTCTTCAATTCAACAAAACTTTCTTCACACTTGGCATCCCACACAAAAGCAACTCCCTTACAAGTTAACTTTGTCAAAGGAAGTGCCAACTTAGAAAAACCTACAATGAACCTCCTGTAGTAACCAGCCAAACCTAAGAAACTTCTAATCTCAGTAACAGACTTAGGAGTTTCCCATCTTAACACATCATCAACTTTAGAATGATCAACCGCAATGCAATCACCAGAAATGACATGCCCCAAAAAGCTCACTTCACCTAACCAGAACTCGCACTTTGACAACTTAGCGTAAAGTTTCTTCTCCTTCAGAACTTCTAACACAATGCGCAAATGCTCTGCGTGCTCTTCTTCCGATTTAGAATAAACCAGAATATCATCAATAAAAACAACCACGAAATTATCCAAGTAAGGATGAAAAATACGGTTCATGTACTCCATGAATACTCCCGGTGCATTAGTGACACCGAAAGGCATCACCGAATACTCGTAATGTCCATACCTCGTCCTGAAAGCAGTTTTCTTAAAATCTTCTTCTTTCACCCTTATTTGATGGTAACCCGATCTCAAATCAACCTTGCTAAACATGCGAGCACCAACCAACCGGTCCATTAAATCGTCAATTCTAGGAAGTGGATACCTATTCTTGATAGTTACCTTATTCAACTGGCGATAATCAATACAAAGTCTCATACTACCATCTTTCTTCTTTACCAATAACACAAGAGCTCCCCACGGTGATACACTTGGTCTAACAAACTTCTTCTCGAGCAAATCTTCTAATTGGCTCTTCAATTCTGCTAACTCGGATGCGGACATCCTGTATGGCGCCATAGAGATAGGTCTGGTACCAGGGACAAGATCCACAGAAAATTCAACTTCTCTTTCTTGAGGTGCACTAAGAATCTCATCAGGAAACACTTCGGGAAAGTCGCACACCACCAGAAAGTTTGCAATAACAGATTGACTCTCCACAGAAAGAGTCTCCATCAACAAGAAAACCAATGCTTCATCTTTCATGAACTCCTTCAATTGTTTCGTCGACATCAACATAGTTTAATCTTCTTCCACTAAGGAAGAAAACCTCACAATGTTGTCATTGCAATTGATATGGACATAGTTAGCTTTCAACCAATCCATACCCAGAACCACGTCCAACCCAACAAGCGGTAAACAAATGAGATCCACCATGAAGTCTCTATCAAAAATTGATAAAGGGAAATTTGCACACACAAAAGAAGTAGTAACCGTTCCCTTAGCCGGAACTTCCACCACCATATCTCTATCTAGAGATGACAAAGTGAGACCCAATCTCTTTACACAATCAGCGGCAATAAAAAAATGAGTAGCACCAGTATCAATAATAGTAATAAGAGGAATGCTATTAATGAAACTAGTACCTCGAACAAGACCATCTTCGTTTGGCGGCACCCGACAAAGCAAACACCTTCCCTCCTTGAGTCTTCTTAGGCTTCTTACATTGAGGGCTAATGTGACCTCCTCGCCACAATTAAAATAGACCACATCCTTATGCTTGCAATCACGAGTCACATGACCTACTTCACCACATCGGAAACATCTCACCTCATTCTCCTTAGCCTCCCCATCACTTCGACAAACATTACTTTTGTGGCCAGGTTTCCCACACTTGTAACAAACAATACTAGCAGGAGCATCTCCCCCACTAGTCCTCCGCCCTTGAAACTCTTTCTATTTCCCCTTACCAGCTGGAATATCATAAGGTTTCCCACGGCTCTGCTGACACTTGCTCCTCTTATCGGACATAATCTTATAGTGTGCATTACTATCTTCCTCGAAGATTCTATAGCTATCAATCAAATCCGCAAAGACACGGATTTTCTAATAACCAATCGCTTTCTTAATCTCAGGACACAAGCCATTCTCAAATTTAATGCACTTAGAAAACTCGGCACCTTCACCATCATAGTGAGGGTAGAACTTAGCCAGCTCGATAAACTTCGCAGCATAATCAGTGATAGACATATTCCCTTGTTTCAGCTCAAGGAACTCAATCTCCTTCTTTCCCCGAACATCCTCCGGGTAATACTTCCTCAAGAACTCCCTACAGAAAACTTCCCATGTCACTTCCTCACCAGAAGCTTCAAGCCTCTGACGGGTGTCAACCCACCAGTCATCAACCTCTTCACTTAACTTATGAGTACCATAATGGATTTTCTGCACAAGAGTGCAATCCATCACACGAAAGATTCTTTCAATCTCCTTCAACCAGGTTAGAGCACCTTCAGGATCGTACTTTCCTTGGAAAGTATGGGGATTCTCTCTCTAGAAGGTCACCAAACTACGAGACCCGGCGTTCTCGTCAGCATTCGGCGGGTGTTGGAAAGCCTGAGCCATTGCCTTCATAGCAGCAGCAAGAGCCTCATCATTCCTACCAACATTCCTACCATCCATAACAACTCTGCTCATAACAAAACAAGAATTAGAATCAACAAATAACAATACTTGATTGTTAGACAACAACAAACTCAACAACTTAGCCGGACAGACCGACCTGCTCTGATACCACTAATGTAACACCCCAATTCTACCCCGCGTAATTAATAATAAAATCAGAGTTTCAAAATTTCATTTAACAAAATTGAGGCATCACATATTCGCATTTCCATCAATTCGCATTATAATGCACATCAAAAGTCGGATATACCGATTCATACATAATTTATCATATACACACATGAATATTCACAACACAGCGGATATGTTCACAAAATATACATAACATCATGTTGTCATCAATACATAAGGTTATAACATCATAAGATAGTATACATAAACTATCCTATCAAAATAATGACGTCGCCCAAATCCTGAGTGTTACTACGACCAGAGCAGAGCGACACAAAATAAAGAGACTCGAGCTAATTCTCCTCATCCTCGGGGATCACCTGCACGTTACCAATATATAGGTAACGACGAAACAAGTAAAGGGTGAGATACTCCAAAACATATAATTAAAAGCATGATAGAATATATAAATAGTTTTTGAATTATAAATGATATAAGTTAAATAAAGTATGTCGACATGTATTAAAAGCTTGCATACTTTAAATTAGCATTTAGTGTATAAATTAACACTTTAACTTCATCACATAGTCATTACACTCGCATCAACACCAAACATCATGTACCATCGCAATTCAATCATCATTCATCAATCAAATCCAATATTAAACAACTCAAACATAACTATAACCGACTCCATGAGACACGACTATGTTATGCATGTGGTACCCGTCACTTTGTCCATGATTAGGAACACTTGGCATAAAGCCCATCGTCGCTTGGCATAAAAGCCCTCGTCGCATGGCATAAAAAGCCCTTATCGCTTATGCAATGTATGTGACTCAATGATAAAGACCACACAACAACACATCATCATCGCTCATCAATTTTGACATAAATTCCACATCTCCATATTTATTCACATCAAATAAACATGTCATCGCATCACATAAACAACAAGTATTCATAAATAAATACACCGTCGCAAACATTATGTTTATTCACACAACATCATTATCAATTAATCCACCAATTTCCAAAAACGGAAAAATAGTCAAAAGACCAATAATCGTTGCAAAATCCATTCTTAATTACCCACATTAATTATAAACATCAACATCGAAATCGGATAGTTCATATATGTCTTAAATTGACTAAAACACCATCCGGTTCAATTTACCGTAAATTGGCCTATTTCGGTCGCGTAAAACTCGCAATTTCGAAAAACTAATCTCACCACTACGTTCGACACGTCGAACTTAGCTAGCACGTCAATTTTCATTGAATTCGGAGCAACTTGCTCCATCGTCGAATTTACCGAAATCGGAAAATCGAAACATAATCGGGTACTAAATTTAATCGGCTATCTTATCTCCTAATTATATTTTAGTGATATAAACAGTTACTAGGTGAAATTGGGATTTTAGGAAGAAACAAAAGCTATTTCCAAAGAAAATTATGCAGGAGTTATTTTTTTGACATAAAACAGAAAACTGTGTTTCAACATACAGCAAAACTGGGAAATAAGAAAAATTGCGCAACTCCCCTACCACACAGGGACGCACGTCCCGGGCTTGCTTGGTGAAGGGAGGAGGCTGCCTCACCTTGGGGGACGGTCGCCCCACACATAGAGGTGGGCGCCTCCCCCTCCTTGCTTCCCCCACCCTACTTCATCTCCTTCATTGCGTTTTGGTTTCTTACAGTTTCTTTTTCTGGTTTTATATTTTGCTGTTATGTTTTTCTTTTCAATTTACATTTCCATTTTCATTCTATAATCCATATACTACAATACTAATAGCAACACACCAATAATCCCTACACCTAATTCAACTTTTCTAAACATTTTCAACAATCAACCAACCAAACCCTATAAACCAACTATTAATTTTTCCCCAATCCAAACTATAACCACCAAAACCTAACTATATGAAATGGAAATCAAACCCCTTACCTAGCAAGCTTTGACTGTTCTTTGATGATTCCTCAAACCACGCCTTGCTCTTCTTCTTGCTCCCCTCTTCTTCCTCTACCAAAGCCCTAACTTTCTCCAAGTTTCTATTTTTAGTGTTTTTGGTGTTATGTTAGGAAAAGATGGAGGAAATGCTTTTATATGATAGTTGTTTTACTAACCAAGGGTGAGAAACCCAATTCTTCCCAAATGCTCCACACACCCTCTTCTATTCTTAACACACTAATTATATCATTAACTCAATTTATTAATATAATTCCGGGGGATTAAATATCGGTCAGAATAATATTTTACCGAACCGAACGGAACGTCGCCAAATATATTAATAGATATACTGATTAAAATAATTATTTTTGTCGCCAAAGCAATCGCCAAACGGTAATTCAAAAATATTAATATAATATAATATTAAATAAAACGGGCGTTAGAGAAGGCAACATATAAGGATATCTTAGCATATTCGTAGGGACGATCATCACTTTTCGTAGGAAATAATCGAGGGACGAGATCATATATTCGTAGGCAACATCGACGGTCATCGAGGGACTATGATGATATGTTTGTAAGCGTCTTAGCTAAGATATCCCTACGTTCGAGGGACATGACAATTATTCGAAAGACAACAAGAGAGGATACCCTAAGGTGTGAGTGAGTGCAAAAAGTGTGTTGTATTCAGATATTTTATCTTGAATTAGGGCGATCTAATTTGATTTTTATCTTGCCATACACGCCTAGTTACTAGCAGTTAATAGGTGCGGAAAATAAATTGCGGAAATGTAAAGTGTGGAAAGTAAATGTCCGACGCTATTACATGGCTTTGGGGCAGTTACATAATTGAGGAGTACGGAAAGTAAATGTCCTAATTATCTATTACATCCCATAAGCAGATACATAAAGATAAAAGGAACGCGCGCGAAAAATTATACATCCTGGAAGCAGTTACAATAATATGCACGAAAATAGATAATCGAACGAAAAATAGAATCGGGAGAGGCTTGAAGAATAGTTAGTAAAAAGTTTTAGGTTAGTTAAAAAAGGTTTGATTTTAGTTAACCTAATTACTAACTGAAAATTGCGTGAATCGGAAACCCTAATTCTAATAGATTTTAATTGATAAAAGAAAATTAATTTAAATTAAATGATTAACCTAAATTAAACTAATCAAATTAATTAATTAAATTAAGAAAAAATAGAGAAAGAAAATTAATTGTGAAATTAATCCTAATTAAGCTAATTGTTTAACCTAATTACTAATTAATTAATTAATTGAAATAATTAAGAAAAATAGAAAAAGAAAATTAATCAGCAGAAAAATAAAGGTTTTTGTCAGTGCTTCTGACAGAGGTTCCCTCCAGAACCTGTGGAAACCTATTTTCTAGAGCTTCTGGAGGATGGCACGAAAGCTGCTCTTTCTAGCACAGAAGTTGTTCCTTCTGTGGGTAGCACTCCTAGGCATCCAAAAGCTGGAGCTTTTGGAGGTGATACTTCTGAGGAATCAGAAGTTGGAGCTTCTGGAGGTGATACTTCTGAGGATCCAGAAGTTGGAGCTTCTGGAGGTGATACTTCTGAGGGTCGAGAAGCTGGAGCTTCTGGAGGTGATACTTCTGAGGGTCCAGAAGCTGGAGCTTTTGGAGATAACGCTTCTGAGGGTCCAGTAGCTGGATCTTTTGGAGATAACGCTTCCGAGGGTCCAGAAGCTGGAGCTTCTAGAGATTATGCCCTTGAGGGTCCAAATGTTGGAGCTTCTGGAGATAGTGTTTCTGGAACCCGAAAATCAAGTTAATAGCCAAACACGCATATGGGTCCCTGTATGTTTGAATGAACGAATCAGATTGCACCATGCTTGGACCACCGGAGTCAAACGTTCAAACCACCGTCCAGGGTGGTCAACTTCATCTTCTCCGATCTCTGCAAAATCAAAAATGTACAAATAACCATGATAAATGGAAAATAATGACCCTACCCCCTAATTTGACCCCTGCGTATCGATTGGTGGTGTTTTTACAGCCTGAAAGTTCCTGTATGGACGGGTTCGAAGCTCACAGTTTCTTATGGCCTAACAATGGCATCACATGATCTAAGCTCTGAAACTCACATGTAACACGTTGCACCTGTTCTAAATGACATCCTGAACAAGAACAAACACCTCAAATATGGTAAGAATGCATGGAAATTAAAATCGATCTCAAGGAAACCTTACCAATCGGTAAGTCTTGGACAACATGTTCTGGAAGGCTCCGGCTTTGTATAATGATTGATATGAACTCCTGGGAACCTCTAGAACACAAATGAATGAGTGAAACGGATGGAAAATGGCTACAATTTGAAGCACGATTTTGCATGTTTGTATGAATTTTTTGGAGAATTTTTGGGTTTGTAAGACGCTAGGAATTCGTGTCCTTGGCTTGTGGTTGTGTTAAGTATATATAGAGGAGTGGGAATAGGTCAAGACTTTAAGAGAAAATATATTCTTTCAATGGAGAATATGTGATTGAAAAATCTTATCAAAATCTTCGAAATTTGGCTCAATCGTGTATTAAACACATCCATGCATTTTTGACAGCTTGCACAACCTTCCTTGGACCTCAAGAAACTTGGGCATCAAGCCCACACGCCTTGTACCTTGTCTTAACATTTTATTTTAATTAAATTTGAATGTTAATGATTTAATTCAAAAATAAATAAAATAAATGGAAGGAGGTCGTGCAGCTGGGTTTAGAGGCTCTTAATAATGTTAAGATCCAGTTTGAATCATAAAATTATAATCCCATTTGAAAAATATTTGCAATTGTCAAGTATTTTCATTTATGCACCTCCTCAAAAATGCTCAAACACAACTTGTATCTTGCTCAATTTTAAACATTTTTTAGTGTTCTCGGACTTTTTAGAAAGCTCAACTTGTATTTTCCATGTTCATGAACACTTCTTTGCAAAAACATGACTTTTTGTTAACTTTTAAAAGGAACTGTAATGTTTTGATCCATAACTTCCAAATGAAGCATTTCTAGCCCGAGCTTGTGAGACATGAAGTTGTAGAGAATTGAATTCTCTCTAAAATGAGCTTTGGTGGAAAAATTTCTGGTAAAGTATGTGAAAGTTATGCTTGGTCAAAGTTCTGTTGACTTTTGTCTGAAAAACCCTAATTTGGAAACTTTGACCTTTGATCAAATCATGACTTTTCTTGATGAATCATGATCAACCCTTGATCAAATGATGAATATTAATTCAAAATATTGACGTTGGCCAAAAATTATGAAGTTTGACTGTATTTTGACCATAGTTGACTTTTTGTCCAATACAACTGATTTTCAACCATCTTAGCAATTGGATGAGCAATTTTGACTTGTAAGGCTTGAAACTTGACATGATGATCCCTTGAAGCATATGGTGAGGCATGATGACCATTTAGAGCAATGGAAATCCATCTTAACTTGAGAGGAGCAAAACCCTAGCTTGGATTGATTGCTTAGGAGACGGTTTGTCTGGTCAACCCTTGTGAAATCCTTGAGTATGGAGTTGTGGATTGTCTTGAGAAGTAGGAGGGAAAATTTTGGGGTATAACAGTTTCCCCTATTCAATCTTCTTGTACCTGAAGGGTTAGATTGGTATGCTTGCCTTTCGTGACCTGAAGGTAGAAGATGATTGAACACTAGACTACACCTGAAAATTTGCACTTGTTGTTGTATGGAATGGGATCGTCAGTTGACGATACGCTGGAATGGGATTATAGATGCCATTTGGAAAATATGATGCTGGAGAGTGAGTCGTACGCTAGACTCTGTGTTCGTCTTTTGGATGAAAGAGAAATCAGAGATAGGCTTAAGATTCCATCTGCGGCGATTGATAATAAGAGAGAGCCAGAATAAACCTTCGTCTTGGCGATTTCTGAGATGAATATTTGTCAGAATGTAGATAGTTTTCCCGTCTTGTTTCGGGTGTTAATCTATGATCTATTGCCTAAAAATAACTTGCGTGGTCATTCAGATAGTTCTCTCGTCTTGTTTCGGGTATTAATCTTTGACCTTCCGTTTAGAAAATAGTTGTTACCTGCTGGGGGAAACAAAATCTTGACAGGATATGGTCAGTCCTATGCAAATTATGATGCATGCGAGTATATGACAAATTCGTGAACAATGTTATTATGATACGTGCACATGTTATGACTTTTATGAATAATATATGAATGTAGACGTTGTGGTATTTCAAAACATATCCATCTTGAAGAAGATAACAACGCTCACTGAGATTCTTTTAGATTCCTCGCTGATGGTGTTGTTGAAAACCCTGGCTGGAGAATGACAAAGATGATTCTGATTTCCTTCGATGCATTATCTAACCAAGTTTCGAATCTAGATATTACTGTTGTTGGGAGATACTCCGCTGGGGATCTTATGTATAGACCTTGTTGGGGATGATGCGATATTGCATAACCTGGTACTGCTTGGAGACTGACGTAATATAGTGAAGCTGATAGGATCACTACTCAGGGACTAATGTGATGGAGTTGATAGGATCACTGCTCGGGGACTAATGTGATGATGTTGATAGGATCACTGCTCGGGGACTAATGTGATGATGTTGATAGGATCACTACTCAGGGACTAATGTGATGATGTTAATAGGATCACTACTCGGGAAATAATGGGATGATGTTGATAGGATCACTGCTCGGGGACTAATGTGATGATGTTGATAGGATCACTGCTCAGGGACTAACATGATGAAGTTGAAGCTGATGTAGCTGATAGGATCACTGCTCGGGGACCAACATGATGAAGTTGAAAGCTTATGTAGTTGATAGGATTACTACTCGGGGACCAATGTGATGAAGTTGAAAGTGTTGGAACACTGTTGGGAGGAGATGATAATGTAGTACTTCGTTGGAGAAGATTCACCTTTGTAGGAAGAGCGATGGTTCTGTGGGGATTGATGATCCTGCAGATGTATTTCTTGTGAAAGTGACTCTCTGGGGATATATTGGTGACTTTAGCCGTCATATCAATTCCTAGAGCCTGTAGTAATTACTGTTTATGTTCTCTTTTCATATGTTTATGAACATATGTTTATTGTCAGATGCATATAATTATTCAAAGCAATCATTGGACTTTATGCAAACAAAACAATAAAATTGGAAAAGAGTAATTTGTATTGAATTTTGAAAAGTGGCCTATATTCAGGAAGTTTGTATACAAGAGACGAATATCCTAGTGAGAGGAAATTGTCATAATAGTAAAAAGCTATGTGGAAACAATCTTGTCGAGTTTCAACTATGTTATTGCTCATATATGTTTGATTATCTCATCTCCTTGTTGTCAGAAGAAAGTGATTGAACTGATTTTTGCCATTCGAATCTTGAATGCTGATAGGTGATCTGGACGAGACATAATCGTACGCTTAAATCCCTAAATTTTGCCTAAACTGCCCTTTTGGGTTTTCAGTCTACTGGGATAACCTTTTTTGCCCAAGCCGCCTTTGCAACCGGTAAACTTTTTGCTAAGTTAGTATATTGTTTCACAATCGGTAAACTTTTTGCTAAGTTAGTATATTGCATACTTTTTTCGACCAGACTCATCATGTTGCCCCAACACACACCCCATTGAGTTCTCTAACACTGTCAAGTACATGATGAGAGGTCTTCCTTTGATAGGTGGCATCATGATAGGAGGATTTTGTAGGTATCCTTGATTTTGTAAAAGGCTATCTAGAAATCATCGTTCCATTACACCACTTGATCTTTCTTCAGTAACTTGAAGATTGGCTCACAAGTATCAGTTAGATGTGCAATGAATCTGTCAATGTAGATAAGTCGTCCCAAGAAACCTTTAACCTCCTACTCGCTACAGGGAACTGGCATTTCTTGAATATCTTTAACCTTGGCAGGGTCAACTTCGATACCTTTACCAATGACAACAAATCCCAGGAGTTTACCGGATCTGACTCCAAAGGTGCATTTGTTAGGATTAAGTCTTACTCTGTATTTCTTTAGTCTATCAAACAACTTTTTCAAATGGTCAAGATGTTCTTCTTCAATTTGTGATCAAGATATCATATCGTCGACGTAAACCTCTATCTCGTGATGAATCATGTCATGGAATAAAACTACCATAACTTTGTAGCAGAATGTGCCCCACTGTGTAACGAAGGTAGTCTTTTCCATGTCTTCGGGAGCCATTTTGATCTGATTGTAACCAGAGAAACCATCCATGAAGGAGAAAACCTGGTGTTGAGCAGTGTTATCAATTAGGACATCAATATGAGGAAGTGGAAAATCGTCTTTCGGACTTGCTCTATTCAGATCTCGGTAATCTACACACATGCGCACTTTGCCATCCTTCTTAGGTACGGGCACCACGTTCGCAACCCATTGTGGATAAGAAGTAACAGCTAGGAAACTGAAATTGAGCTGTTTCATAACTTCGGCTTTGATTTTCTCAGACATCTCAAGACGCATACGACGAACCTTCTGCTTCACAGGGAGAAAACCTTCTTTCTTTTGTAGTCGGTGTACCACAATATCAATGTCTAAACCTGACATGTCTTCGTAGGACCAAGAAAAAACCTCAATATAGTCTCGCAGCATCTTAACCAATCTCTATTTCACACTGTCCTCAAGACCTGCTCCTATCTTGATTTCCTTTTTGTCTTCGTTAGTACCTAGATTCACAACCTCAACTGGCTCCCCGTGTGGCTGTATAACATGTTCTTCCTGTTGTAGCAGTCTGATAAGTTCTCCTGGCACTTCACAATTTTCCTCTCCTTCATCTTCAGCTTGGTAGATCGGATTATCGAAGTCATATTTAGCAATAGCATAGTCATATCGATTTAGATTCGAGTGAATCATAGTATCATGTCGGTGTGTGTAAGAACACATAGCTTTTTGAAAGGGTGATAAAGTAAAAGAAAGAAAAGAGCACAGTATTTGAATGCAAAAGTCCAATGATTTTATTGAATGAAAATATGCAAATGACAAATAATAACCCTCACAAACGAGCCGTGGTTCCCCGAGCAAGGCACTAGGCTTAAAGTTTATTGTTCGAAACATAAAAAACGAAAAGCATAATAGAAAAAGAAATTACTCCGGTCTAAAGGAGATTAGTATGACATCTTAAGTCCTCCAATTGTTGAGTCCGCTGCTTGGAGTTGGAAGATCCAATTATTGATATCAAGTCGCCGCCGCCGTCTTCAATAGCATGGCTCCGCTTTTGTTGATGTGGAAACGGTTAGCCAAAGACGCTCACGGCATCATCTTCTAACCTTTGATAGTGAAGCCTAAACCAGCCTTGTTAGATTTGAGTGGAAAGTTATGGAGCTGGCCCCAAATAGTGCAGCCTCCTTCTTCAACCGCAGCTTTGGCGTCTTTCAGTGAAGCCATCTTTAGTGGAACTCTAGTAACTTCAGGAGTGATAGGAGACTCAATAGGCATGACTCGTGGAATTGCTTCGAAAGCTTGACAGGGAGTTTCAACAAATTCACCTTCTATTTCGATGTATCTGAGTGACTGCAGATGGCTTACCATATATTCTTCTTCACCGCATACTGTAACAATCTTCCCTTTCACTGGGTACTTCAACTTCTGATGTAGGGTAGAGGTGACAGCGCCTGCCCCATGTATCTAGGCGCGTTCTAGTAGGCAAGAATAAGCTGGACGAATGTCCATGACAAAGAATATAGAGTCAAAAGTCTGGGAACCGACTTTAATTGGCAAGATAAGCTCTCCAAGTAATGTTCTTTTCGAACCATCAAAGGCAATTACGATTATGTCACTGGGCTTCATTACCACTTATTCAGTATTAAGTCGGTCGAGAGCACTTTTTGGCAGAACATTCAGAGCAGAACAAGTATCCACCAATACATGAGACAATGTAGTACCCTTGCAAGGCTTTGTTGTGTTTCCTTCTGGCAGGAGTTAAATCAGTATCAGAGAAACCCAAGCCATTGTTGACGGTAAGCCTAGCAATACAACCTTCGAATTGATCAGCAGTAGTGTCTTGCGTTATGTGAGCATTCTTCAGAAACTTTACCAAGGCTTTAGCATGAGCCTCAGAGCACAACAACAGAGCTAACATGGATATCTTGGACGGAGTTTGTCCCAACTGCTCCACAACATTGTAGTCGCTCTTCTTGATGATCTTCAGAACTTCCTCCATTTATTGCTTGGAGGTATCCTTAGCAACTTCCTTTGGTACTTTTGTCTGAGCAGGATGAGTATCTGGTTCTTTCCCTTTAGCTTCGGTAACTAGTTCGATAGCGGGAATGCGAGTTGGCGTAGTAGTATCCTTTGGAGGAGAGATATCTGGAGAAAATACTCTTCCGGTTCTGGTTACTTTGCTTGATCCGGTGATGTTGCCAATGTTAGGATTCGTAACTTCAACTACAATGTCTTCAAGGTCAAAGGTTCTTGCTTGACGCCATGATAGTAAACTTCGGCTCCATAATTCCAAGGTATAGCTCTGTTAGAGGAATATTGTATTGATCTGGGAGAGGTAATAATGAGAGGCGCCACTCTAGGCGCAGGATCGTCAGAGGTGATCCTGATTGTGTTCACATCAGCACAGTCATCTGGGTAATCATCTCCCCATCCAGTTTCCTCGATGTCTTCGATTGGAATCTTGTAACTTTTGGGAGCGGTATATTCAACCATGAAATCAAACTTTCCACTTGGATGCCCCAAGGTATCCCAGACTTCTGGTTTGGCTTCGCTTACGTCTTCGATCTTCAGATTCTTAGAAATGTCTTCGCACAGATTCTCCACAGAGGGAGGTTTCAGAAATAGCACTTCTCGGTTGTCCATCATGCATTGAATACGCCTTTTAAACCAAGCGTATCCGTCAAATTCAGATGCACACCAACGACAGTCATCAGGGCATCCTGGAAATACACCGGCTTGCAACAAATATATCTTGACAGTCATCAAGGAATAGTCAACTTATTCACATCATAAACATATGAGTCATTGTCAATAGCATTGGAACTTTTACCATGGTCAGGCATTGGCGCATTAATCAGATTCAGAGTTTCTGCGGGAGGGTCGAATTCAATTTCTCTTGCTTCAATCATGTCTTGAATCTTGTTCCTCAGAGCCCAAAAGTTGTTGGTGTCGTGCCCCGGGCTGTTGGAATAGTATGCACACCTCACATTAGGATTGTACTTTGTAGAGGAATTGTTGACGTGTTGAGGAGGATCCCTCAAGGTAATCAGCTCTACTTTCAACAAGTGTTGTAATTCTTGAGACAATGGCATGTTGATCTTCGTAAACAGCCTTTGTGGCGCGTTCTGGCTACGCGTGTTGTCTCGTTGAGGTTGCACTGGCGCGGGGTTGGAGATCACGACTTCCCCCACAGATTGAGTGTGATCAGCTTTATCACGGTTCTTTCTTACCACCAAAAGATCTCTTCGCAGCATTTGAAGATGACTCTACTTGAATCTTTCTGCTCTTGATTCCAGCTTCGATATGTTCGTCTGTCAATATCAGCTCGGTGAATCCAGCTGAAGAGTTTCCAATCAGATGATTGGAGAATGGGCCTGTCAGTGTTCTCATGAACATGTCAACCAATTCACTATTGGACAAGGGTGGTTGAACTCTTCCTGCTAGATCTCTCCATTTTTGGGCATACTCTTTGAACTTCTCATCACGACCCATAGACATGCTGTGTAGTTGCATGTGGGTAGGTGCCAATTTAGCATTATACTGGTATTTCTTGTAGAAAGCATCTGCTAAGTCATTCCAGGTACGAATGTGGGTACTCTCTAGCTGATAATACCACTCCAACTGAGTTCCGGATAAACTCTCTTGAAATAAATGGATCCACAATTTCCTGCCTTTAGTATGAGGATGAATCTTCTGAACATAGGACCTCAGATGTAGCTTCGGACAAGAGATGCCATCATACTAGGCAAAGGTAGGAACTTTGAACTTGCGGGGAATTACCACACCAGGAACAAGACTCAAATCATCAAAGTCAAGCCCTAAGATTTTCAGATTTTCAACAGCATTTAGACGGTCTTCAAGTTGTTTGTACCTTTCGTTGTCGGGAGGATACTGCTCGCTCACATAGTCTTCATCTTCTAATTCAGACACATGATGGCTTCCTTCATCGTTCTTCATACTTCCTTTCGTTTCACTGCTCTTGTCTGAGAGTTCGAACTCTCTGACCATCCTAGCTGGACCCTTGTGATTTCTTCCTATATTAAGAATACCAATGGTCTTCTTCTTTCGGGTAATGAGCTTCTTCAGATCTTTCTGTCCTTGGACCAAGTTGGTGAACATTTTCTGGAATTGAGCATTCCATGCTTGGAGATCTTTGATAGTCTGTTCAAGAGCCATTTTCTGCTGAAATAAACAGCGAGAGAATAAGAAAACCGGTCTTCAATGTACCTGTTATGGAATGTTATGCCATGATATGTGATGTTATGCAATGCAATGTTTTCAAGGACATTAGGAATTTCAATTTGTTAAACAAGCACAAACAAATTTTTTATTAGTTTACTTTTAGCAAATACGAAAGAAAGTTTTAAACAAAAAAAAAAGAAATTCCTAAAGCTTAGGTCTCCCATGGGCGCTTCCTCTTTGTGTTGAAGTAGGTATTGATGCTTCGCTCCTCGTGAAGTAGCTTTGTCAATTCTAATACCTACTTCTCGCTTGCATAGCACTAAGCTTCGAATGTATCCCTTTCTTATCTAAGTTGACTCCATGATCTCTTCAAGTCTTCGAAATTAGTAGGCATGTCCGGATGGAGAATAGTATAGGGTTCGTCTCTTATAGCAACACATTCCATAATCACTGGTAGAACAGCTGTGAACGGCACCATAAGGTTTTGAGCTCGAGCTCGCACCCATTTGAGGTAAGGTTCCCAAGGAATGGAATTTTTGTGTCCCAAATTCTTGGTATCAATCTTCTTTACCATGCCCCAAGCGTGCACAAATCTTCGACGGTAGTTTTGGAGATCGTTGTTGTAGTCAAACACAATGTTTGGAAGAATCATATCATGAGGACCATCTTTTCGAGCATAACCAAACTGACGTAGAGCTAGAGAAGGGTTGTAAGTGATACCTCCCCTTATGCCAAGGAGTGGTACATTAGGGAATTCCCCACAACGCTCACTGAAAGTGAAGTCCTTTTAAGTAAAAAGACACCAACGGATATCTGAACGAGAGAGTGACATCAACCTTTGAGACCACTTCAATCTTTGCTCATTCTTCATTACTGTATGAGGATGGTGCGAAATAAACCACCTGGAAAGTAACAGTATGCAACACATGAGAGTTCCTTGTCTTTTGGTAGTACGAGTGTGGAGAGAATGCAGAATATCTCCAAGCAAGGTAGGCACCAGATTACGAGTGAGGAATTTCTTGATGGCGTTCACGTCTATGAACTGGTCTGGATTAGGAAATAGCACCAAACCATATATTAACAAGGCCAAAATGTCTTCGAATGCATGGAAACTCGTAGCCTTTAGGAATTCTTGAGCTTTCTTTATTAGAAATTTCGCAAGCAATCCCTTAACTCCACTTCTTGTTTCCCAACTAGCTTCAATGTCTGATTTCTTTAGATGTAACGCTGATGCAATGTCTTCGTATTTCGGAGCTTTTTCGGAACCAGTGAATGGTATTTGATCAAGGATAGGTATCCCAAGTAGCTTAGAGAATTCTTCCAATGTAGGTACCAATTGATAATCTGGGAATGTAAAGCAGTGATATTTCGGATCGAAGAACTGGAATACGACGTGCATCATATCTTCTTCAAAAATGGAGATAACCAAGTCAAGTATATAACCATGCCTTTTGATGAACTGATCATGATCGGGAACTTTTGAAACTAATTCTTTGAGTTGAGAAGGTATACCCACGAAGTTGATTCAGATAGTCTTCCTGGAAGTCATAACTCCTACAAAATAGAGCAAAGATAAATCACTAGGTTCTTGAAATAGTTAGAAATGATATGATGTTATGATGTTATGATTTCATGTTTAAAACAAGTAGCAAGCACAAGCAATTCACATAATAGTCCTAGGTTTAAGGCCTGCATGAGGTATAGGTGTCTACCCTACCAAATTTTGAGTTTGTTCAACCTTCCTATAATAGTACCCGAGTTATAGGAATCTCATATCATTGATCTTTCTCATAGGCTTTATTTCAATACGACTACTAAGGGTTCGACCGAAACATCCCAAAAGTCGAATCTTAATGAGCGTAGCATCGAGTATCAACCAACCTTAGTCTACACCGAAGCCGACCATCTCACTATCTTCTAATGGCCAAGATGGGTCAATTAGGGTTCTAAAAGTTGAGTTAGTGCTTATGGCACCATGCAGACACTAAATACTTTCCTCAACTGAACATGAGAAGCATCGGGACATCTAAAGTGTTGCACTAACGTAGCCATCATGTTGACTGTTTCGGTATACGCCTAACGGTTGCGATGATTTATTGCTACTTATCTAAGGAAACCTGGATCCGTGTGAAGGATCCCCCACAAGTTTAATACCTAAGCAACCCTTAAAAGTAAATCATACAAGTCAAAAAATTAAATTGATCTAGACCCTAAGGTAACCTCTCTTTAGGGTATTCCCAAGCAGAGTCGCCAGTTCTGTAATACGGTGGGAGAACTGACTTGTTTGTTTTGCATTAGATCGCAAATGTTGCGGATAGCAAGAGTCACCACCGACTTTTCTTTTATCCAATTAAGGGAAGGCAAAAAGAACAAGAAAAAACCTTCTATAGATTCTGAGTAAGAGAGGCGGTTATGAAAAGGGGAGGTATTAGCACCCTTTCCATCCGTAGTTATCTACGGGCTCTTAATTGCTTAGCTCACTTTAATTGCTTTTTGTGTGTGTGTTTGAAAAGATTTTTGAGATAAGGAATTTCACTTTGACTTCATAATAATACACGCTGGAATTTATACAAAGTGTTTGGAAACGTTTTGTTTTGGAAAAGGACATTGTAATGATTCATGCTGGAATGTATACAAAGTGTTTAAAAAGAAGATTTTTGAAAGTGTGAGGTGTGAAAAGTGTTTTGATAGAGCAAGCAATTAAGAGTCTATTACCTACTCAGAACGGTTGTTTCCGTGTTATTTTGCTTTCCTTTAGAATAAGCTATCCATACCATGGTTGATAGGTAACCTTATTCATTGGATGTAAAGGGACGTTCGAAGGGACAATAAATGATCATAGAAGGCAACATGTAAGGATATCTTAGGATATTCGTAGGGATGATCATCACTTTTCATAGGCAACAATCGAGGGAAGAGATCATATATTCATAGGCAACATCGAGGGACTATGATGATATGTTTGTAAGCGTCTTAACTAAGATATCCCTACGTTCGAGGGACATGACCATTATTCGAAAGGCAACAAGAGAGGATACCCTAAGGTGTGAGTGAGTGCAAAGAGTGTGTTGTATTCAGATATTTTATCTTGAATTAGGGCGATCTAATTTGATTTTTATCTTGCCATACACGCCTAGTTACTAGCAGTTAATAGGTGCGGAAAATAAATTGCGGAAATGTAAAGTGTGGAAAGTAAATGTCCGACGCTATTACATGGCTTTGGGGCAGTTACATAATTGAGGAGTACGGAAAGTAAATGTCCTAATTATCTATTACATCCCATAAGCAGATACATAAAGATAAAAGGAACGCGCGCGAAAAATTATACATCCTGGAAGCAGTTACAATAATATGCACGAAAATAGATAATCGAACGAAAAATAGAATCGGGAGAGGCTTGAAGAATAGTTAGTAAAAAGTTTTAGGTTAGTTAAAAAAGGTTTGATTTTAGTTAACCTAATTACTAACTGAAAATTGCGTGAATCGGAAACCCTAATTCTAATAGATTTTAATTGATAAAAGAAAATTAATTTAAATTAAATGATTAACCTAAATTAAACTAATCAAATTAATTAATTAAATTAAGAAAAAATAGAGAAAGAAAATTAATTGTGAAATTAATCCTAATTAAGCTAATTGTTTAACCTAATTACTAATTAATTAATTAATTGAAATAATTAAGAAAAATAGAAAAAGAAAATTATTCAGCAGAAAAATAAAGGTTTTTGTCAGAGCTTCTGACAGAGGTTCCCTCTAGAACCTTTGGAAACCTATTTTCCAGAGCTTCTGGAGGCTAGCACGGAAGCTGCTCTTTCTGGAACGGAAGTTGTTCCTTCTGTGGGTAACACTCCTGGGCATCCAGGAGCTGGAGCTTCAGGAGGTAATACTTCTGAGGGTCCAAAGCTGGAACTTCTGGAGGTGATACTTCTGACGGTCCAAAAGCTGGAGCTTCTAGAGGTGATACTTCTGAGGGTCCAGAAGTTGGAGCTTCCGGAGATAACGCTCGAGGTTCCGTGTCGGAGATTCGGAGATAATGTTGAGGGTCCGTGTCGAGCTTCGAGATAACGCTTTTGAGGGTCCATAAGCCAGAGCTTCTGGAGATAGTGCTTCTGGGGGTCCAGAAGCTGGAGCTTCTAGAGATGACGCCTCTGAGGGTCTAGAAGCTGGAGTTTCTGGAGATAGTGCTTCTGGAACCTGAAAATCAAGTTAAAAGCCAAACACGCGCGTAGGTCCCTGTATGTTTGAACGGACGAATTAGATTGCACCACGATTGGACCACCGGAGTCCGATGTTCAAACCACCGTCCAGGGTGGTCAACTTGATCTTCTCCAATCCCTGCAAAATCAAAATTGTACAAATAGCCATGCTAAATGGAAAACAATGACCCTACCCCCCTAATTCGACCCCTGCGAATCGATTGGTGGTGTTTTTACAACCTGAAAGTTCCTGTATCGACGGGTTCGACGCTCACAGCTTCTTATGCCCTAACAATGGGATCACACGATCTAAGCTCTGAAACTCACATGTAACACGTTGTACCTGTTCTAAATGGCATCATGAACATGAACAAACACCTCAAATAGTTAAGAATGCATGGAAATAAAAATCAATCTCGAGAAAACCTTACCAACCGGTGTGACTTAGACAGCGTGTTCTGGAAGGCTCTAGCTTTGTGTAATGATTGATATGAACTCCTGGGAACCTAAGGAACACGAATGAATGAGTGAAACGGCTGGAAAGTGGCTACAATCTGAAGCACGACTTTGCAAGTTTGTATGAATTTTTTGGAGTATTTTTG
Organism: Vicia sativa; assembly: GCA_021764765.1. Classification (NCBI taxonomy): domain Eukaryota; kingdom Viridiplantae; phylum Streptophyta; class Magnoliopsida; order Fabales; family Fabaceae; genus Vicia; species Vicia sativa. The sequence continues at coordinate 132,239,331 of CM038793.1, read as the reverse complement.
GGTTTGTAAGAGGCTAGCAATCTGTGTCCTTGGCTTGTGGTTGTGTTAAGTATATTTAGAGGAGTGGAAATTGGTCAAGACTTTAAGAGAAAATATATTCTTTCAATGGAGAATATTTGATTGAAAAATCTTATCAAAATCTTCCAAATTTGGATCAATCTTGTATTAAACACATCCATGCGTTTTTGATAGCTCGCACAGCCTTCCTTGGACCTCAAGAAACTTGGGCATCAAGCCCACCCGCCTGCATTTGTCTTAACATTTTATTTTAATTAAAATTGAATTTTAATGATTTAATTCAAAAATAAATAAAATAAATGGAAGGAGGTCGTGTAGCTGGGCTTAGATGCGCTTGATAGTATTAAGATCCAATTTGAATCATAAAATTATAAGCCCATTTGAAAAATATTTGCAATTGTCAAGTATTTTCATTTTTGCACCACCTCAAAAATGCTCAACTTACACAACTTGTATCTTGCTCAATTTTTAACATCTTTGGGTGTTCTTAGACTTTTTAGAAAGCTCAAGATGTCTTCTAAACAGCCTTTTTAGTTTCATCTACATTTAAGTTTCCATGTTTATGAACACTTCTTTGCAAAAAGATGACTTTTTGTTGACTTTTAAAAGGACCTGTAATGTTTTGATCCATATCTTCCAAATGAAACATTTCTAGCCCAAGCTTGTGAGACATGAAGTTATAGAGAATTGAATTCTCTTTAAAATGAGCTTTGGTGGAAATATTTCTGGTAAAGCACGTGAAAGTTATGCCTGGTCAAAGTTCTGTTGACTTTTGTCTAAAAAACCCTAATTTGGAAACTTTGACCTTTGACCAAATCTTGACTTTTCTTGATGAATCATGATTAAACCTTGATCAAATGATGAGTATTACTTCAAAATATTGATGTTGGCCAAAAACTAGGAAGTTTGACTGTATTTTGACTACAGTTGACTTTTTGTCCAATATAGTTGATTTTCAACCATCTGAGCAATTGGATGAGCAATTTTGACTTGTAAGGCTTGAAACTTGACATGATGATCCCTTGAAGCATATGGTGAGGAATTATGACCATGTAGATCACTAGAAATACATCTTCACTTGATAGGAGGAAAACCCTATCTTGGATTGATTGCTTAGGAGAGGGTTTGTTTGGTCAACGCTTGTGAAATCTATGAGTATGGAGTTGTGGATTCTCTTGAGAAGTAGGAGGGAAAATTTTAGGGTATAACATTTGCCCCTGTTAGATCTTCTTGTGTCGGAAGCGTTATATTGGTATGCTTGTCTTTCGTGACCTGAAAGTAGAAGATGATTGAACACTTGAGTACACTTGAAAATTTGCACTCGCTGTTGTATGGAATGGGATCGTCAGTTGACGATACGCTGGAATGGGATTATAGATGCCATTTGGAAAATATGATGCTGGAGAGTGAGTCGTACGCTAGACTCTGTGTTCGTCTTTTGGATGAAAGAGAAATCAGAGATAGGCTTAAGATTCCATCTGCGGCGGTTGATAATAAGAGAGAGCCAGAATAAACCTTCGTCTTGGCGATTTCTGAGATGAATATTTTTCAGAATGTAGATAGTTTTCCCGTCTTGTTTCGGGTGTTAATCTATGATCTATTGCCTAAAAATAACTTATGTCATTCAGATAGTTCTCTCGTCTTGTTTCGGGTATTAATCTTTGACCTTCCGTTTAGAAAATAGTTGTTACCTGCTGGGGGAAACAAAATGTTGATAGGATATGGTCAGTCCTATGCAAATTATGATGCATGCGAGTATATGACAAATTCATGAACAATGTTATTATGATACGTGCACATGTTATGACTTTTATGAATAATATATGAATGTAGATCTTGTGGTATTTCAAAACATATCCATCTTGAAGAAGATAGGAACATTCTGTTGGAGATTTTTTTTATTCCTGCTTGGTGATGATGTTGTTGAAAACCCTGGCTGGGGAATGAGAAAGATGATTCTGATTTCCTCTGATGCATTATCTGACCAAGTTTTGAATCTAGATATTACTGTTGTTCGGAGATACTCCACTGGGGATCTTGTGTATAGACCTTGCTGGGGATGATGCGATATTGCATAACCTGTTACTGCTTGGAGACTGACGTAATATGGTGAAGCTGAGAGGATCACTACTCATGGACTAATGTGATGGAGTTTATAGGATCACTGCTCGGGGAGTAATATGATGATGTTGATATGATCACCGCTCGGGGACTAATGTGATGATGTTGATAAGATCACTGCTCGGGGACTAATGTGGTGATGTTGATAGGATCACTGCTCGGGGACTAACGTGATGAAGTTGAAGCTGATGTAGCTGATAGGATCACTGCTCGGGGACCAATGTAATGAAGTTGAAAGCTGATGTAGCTGATAGGATCACTGCTCGAGGACCAATATGATGAAGTTGAAAGTGTTGGAACACTGTTGGGAGGAGATGATAATGTAGTACTTTGTTGGAGAAGATTTGTATTTGTAGGAGAGCGATGGTTCTTTGGGATTGATGATCCTACGGATGTATTTCTTGTGAAAGTGACTCGGGGATATATTGGTGACTTTAGTCCATATAAATTCCTAGAGCTTGTAGTAATTACTGTTTATGTTCTCTTTTCATATGTTTATGAACATATGTTTATTGTCAGATGCATATAATCATTCAAAGCAATCATTGGACTTTATGCAAACAAAACAATAAAATTGGAAAAGAGTAATTTGTGTTGAATTTTGAAAAGTGGCCTATATTCAGGCAGTTTGTATACAAGAGACGAATATCCTAGTTAGAGGAAATTGTCATAATAGTAAAACGCTATGTGGAAACAATCTTGTGGAGTTTCAATTATGTTATTGCTCATATATTTTCGATTATCTCATCTCCTTGCTGTCAGAAGAAAGTGATTGAACTGATATTCGCCATTCGAATCTTGAATGCTGATAGGTGATCTGGACGAGACATAGTCGTATGCTTAAATCCCTAACTTTTTCCTAAACCGCCCTTTCGGGTTTTCAGTCTACCGGGATACCCTTTTTTTCCCAAGCTACCTTTGCAGGTTTTTGACTTTCTGGGTGTATATTTTTTTTTTATATATCCTTAATTTTTTCCCGAACCTTTTTGGTTCGCCAGGATGCCCTTATTTTTGTCTAGGCCAGTCGACCTAGTGGGTCTCGTTTTATGCGTAGTATTTTTTGACTATGTCTACGTTCACAGGGTGTGGGAAGTCTTTTCCATCCATAGTGCTCAATATCATAGCTCCGCCGGAAACTACTACTTTGACTACAAATGGTCCCTCATAGGTGGGAGTCCATTTGCCCCTGGGGTCACCTTGTGGAAGAATGATGTGCTTGACTACTAAATCACCTACTCGGTAGACTTAGTTCTTGAAGTTTTTGTTGAATGCTCTGATCATCCGCTTCTAGTATATTTGTCCATGGCAGATGGCTGTGAGCCATTTTTGTCGATCAAGTTTATCTGTTCAAGGCGAGTCTGGACCCATTTGTCTTCATCTAACTCTGCGTCCAGGAGTACTCTGATTGAGGGTATCTAAACCTCGATAGGTAGGACTGCTTCCATACCATATACGAGAGAGGAGGGGGTTTCCCCTGTAGATGTTCATATTGTAGTGCGATAACTGTGGAGAGAAAATGGCAATATCTTATGCCAATCCTTGTAAGTCATTGTCATCTTCTATATGATCTTTTTGAGATTCTTGTTGGTGGCTTCTACTGCGCCGTTCATTTTTGGCCGATATGGAGAAGAGTTGTGATGCTGAATCTTGAACTGCGTGTAGAGTTCGGTAATCATTTTGTTATTCTTCTGGGGAGAGCAGGTTTCTCGAATATTTATTTCATCGGATCCATCTTCGAGATCAACAAGGTAGTGTGAGTCAACATATACTATCTTAGTCAGCAAGCAGCCCAAGCCAAAGTGCTGCAGGTTTTTCTCAAGCTGTGAGTATCGTGTTTCACAGTCGGTAAACTTTTTGCTAAGGTAGTATATTGCATACTCTTTTCGACCAGACTCGTCATGTTGCCCCAACACACACCCCATTGAGTTCTCTAACACTATCAAGTAGATGATGAGAGGTCTTCCTTTAATAGGTGGCATCATGATAGGAGGATTTTGTAGGTACTCCATGATTTTGTCAAAGGCTATCTGGAAATCATTGTTCCATTCCACCACTTGATCTTTCTTCAAGAATTGAAGATGGCGATGTGCAATGGATCCGAAATGTAGTTCACCATCCCAAGAAACCTCTAACCTCCTACGTTCATTAATAGCTTCCATGATTGATCACCATTTGATTATCCATATTAGATCTTCTCATGATCTTTGTAGATAAATCATGTGCCATGCAATCTACTATGAAACGAAGGTAGTCTTTGACATGTCTTTGGGAGCCATTTTGATCTGAATGTAACCGGAGAAACCATCCATGAAGGAGAAAACCTTGTGTTGAGCAGTGTTATCAATTAAGACATCAATATGGGGAAGTGGAAAATCGTCTTTCGGACTTGCTCTATTTAGATCTCGGTAATCTACACATATGCGCACTTTGCCATCCTTCTTAGGTACGGGTGTAACACGGTGAACTGACTTTGTAGGATTTTTGTATCACAAATGTGCGGATAGCAAGATTCGCCACCGACTTTTATTTTTATCCAATTAAGGGAAGGTAAAAGTACAGAAAAAGACCTTCGTTAGATTCTGAGTAAGGGAGAAGGTTATGAAAAGGGAAGGTATTAGCACCCCTTTCCATCCGTAGTTATCTACAGGCTCTTAGTTGCTCTTAGATCATCTTTAAAATTGTGCTTTCTGTGTGTTTGACAAATGTTTTGAAAAGGCATTTCGCTTTGACTTTGTAATGATTCATGTAGGAATGTATACAAAGTGTTTGGAAATGTTTTGTTTTGAAAAGAGTTTGAAGTTTGATAAAAGTGTGAGGTGTGAAAAGTATTTTGATAGAGCGAGCAACTAAAAGTGTTATTACCTACTTAGAATTGGTCGTTTTCGTATTGTTTTACGTTCCTTTAGAATAGCGCTATCCATACCATTAGTTGGTAGGTAACTCTATTTGTTGGATGTAAGCGGGACAATCGAAGGGACATCGTATGGTCATAGAAAGCAACTTGTAGGAAGTATCCTAGCACATTCGAAGGGAGTATCATCATTTTTCGTAGGCGACAATCGAGGGTCAAGATCATGTATTCGGAGGCGACATCGTGGGTCTATGATCTTTGTATCGAAGGGACTATGATGATTTGTTTTGAAGGCAACGGTGCTAGAATACCTCTACGTTCGAGGGACTTGACCATTTGAATTTGTAACAGCAACGAGAGAGAATTACCGTAAGGGGTGCATGTGTGAAGAGAGTGTGTTGAATTCAGATACGTTATCTTGAAAATTAGTGGGCTATGTTCAATTTTATCTTGCCATACACGTCTAATTACTAGTAGTTTATAGGGTGCGGAAATTAAAATGCGGAATGTAAAGATGCGGAAAGATAAATGTCCTACGCTATTACATGGCTTTGGGGCAGATACATAATTTAAACTTGCGGAAAATAAAAACCTAATTTAAACTATTACATCCCATGAGCAGTTACATTATTGAAAAGAAAGAAACGATAAAGAAAAATCGTCCGAAACGGGATAACCTGTGAAAAGATGAGAAATCGGAAAATACGATGAAATTGAATAAGAAGAAAATATTAGTAAAAATGCAAGCTTTTGAATGAGAAAAAATATGACATGCTGGAAATAACATAAATATGCTAAAATAAATTTTTGGGATTTTTTGGATGCATTTTAATAATTTAAAACTAATTAAATGTGATTTAAATGCTAAAATATGAATAAAAATAAATATGCATGCAAAATTGTATTTTTAAATTTTATAAATTAAATAAGTATTTTCTGGGAAATAAATGCAAAAGGAAAAAATATTTTGATGATTTTTAATGCATGAAATAAAAATATGAAAAGAAATTAAAATTGATGCAAAATATTAAATAATAAGAAAATAGAAAATATGCAAGTTTGGAAAAAGAAACTCAAAACCGGTCCTGGGGAGATTCGAACTGAGGACCCGGGGGAGCATCTATGAACAGGAAGCGCCTTTACCACTACGCCAAGTGTGCAAGCATGTTTGGAAACTGGAACGAGTAAAAGAAAAACAAGTGTCATCTCCTGGCTTCATCGTTCTCGCGCCAAGCTTCATCGTCCCCGATTTGAATTTTTAAAAGCTTGCGTCGGTCATTCTTCGACGCTATGTCCCTGGAAAAACTGAAAATCAAGCATACATAATATAAATAAGTTATAAGGACATGGTTCGATTCCAGGCATCGTTCCGAATTCATTGGTCATAGTCTTGTGGTCCAATTTTTCCTATTTTGTGAAACCCTAAAACGGCATAGGAAACCCTAATCATGGCATATCATGTTTCCGGCCATGGAAACTCAATCAATGTGCCCAGAATGCTTGCAAACTCATTACTAATCACAAAAACAAACACAAAACATGTTAATAATGCATGATGATTGAAACACGATTTTGGAAAAAACAAGAACAAACCGATTCGTGATTTCTTAATTCTGGATGGTTTTTGACAATGTAAAGGTCTGGATCGACTCAAGAGGTATCAAGGAATGCAATGGACACCTCAAAATCGATTGAAAACGGCTGGAACTAGGGCTGCACTTTGCTTGAGAGGCACGGTTTTTTGAGTTCTAGGTTAGGGTTCTTGAGCCAATGTTTTCATTCTCAATCATGTGCTATGTATTGTACATTTATACTGGATGGATTTGGAGTTAATTTGAGGAAGAATCAATCACAAATTAATGCAAATCAAATTTGATTTTTGTACAAAATCAAATTTTCAATTCTTGATCAATTTTCAATCCAATCTTGCCATATCAATCCAAATTTCGAAATTTGCTGAGTTGCTTGGATCTCAAGGAAGAAATAAAAATCAAGTTTGTAATTAATTTTGATTTTATACTTTATTTTTGAATTTAATTTGTATTTAAATGAATAAATTCCAAATTAAATAGAAAAATAAAATAAAAATTCGTGGCATTGGGCTTGGATATTCCTAATTGTATAAGGAACAAGTTTGGATGAAGAAAAAGTAAGCCCATTTGCAAAGTTTTTGATTTTTAGAAGTATTTCTCCTTTGTGCACTTCTTCAAAATTGCCCAACTTGTGAATGGTGTATCTTGCTCAATTTTCCACATTTTTGAGTGTTCTTGGACTTTTTGGAAAGCTCTAAGAGTCCTCTAACCAACCTTTTTGGTCTCATCTCAATTGGAGTTTCCATTCTCAATGTATCTTCAAAACAAAAAGTCGACGTTTTGTTGACTTTGAAAATGACCTGTAATGTTTTGAGCCATACCTCTCAAATGAAGCATTTTTTGGACATTCTTGTGAGACATGAAGTCGTAGAGAATTGAATTTCCTTCAAAACAAGAGGTGGTGGAAAAATTTCTGAGAAAGTATGAGAAAGTTATGATCAGTCAAAGTTCAGTTGACTTTTCACCTAGAAACCCTAATTTAGAAAGTTTGACTTTTGAGCAAATCTTGAGTTTTCTTGATGAATCATGATCAACCCTTGATCAAATGATGAATGTAACTTCAAAATGAGGATGTTGACCAAAAAATCATGAAGTTTGACTGTATGTTGACCACAATTGACTTTTGTCCAATACAACTGATTTTCAACCATCTGAGCAATTGTCTGAGCAATCTTGACTTGTAAGGCTTGAAACTTGACATGGAGAATCTTTGAAGCATATGAGAAGGCATGAATACCATTGGAGATGTTGGAAGTCCATCTTGATCTGAGGATCACCAAACCCTAGTTTGGGTTGATTGTCTAGGAGAGGGTTTGTCTGATCAACCTTTGAGGAATCCTTGAGTATGGATGTATGAAATATCTTGAGAAGATGGAGGGCAAATTTTGGGGTATGACACTGCCCCTGCTCAATCTTCTTGTACCGAAGGGTTAGATTGGCATGCTTGCCTTTCGTGACCTGGAGGTAGAAGATGATTGAACACTCGAGTACACCTGAAAATTTGCACTCGCTGGATGATGCGGGAATGGGCTTACAGATGCCATTTGGAGAAGGTAGAGACATCGCTGGGGGATGAGTCGTATGCTAGACCCGAGGTTACTGACATGAGAATTGACGGTGATGGGCTTAAGATGCCATCTGGAAGGGTCGATGCTGTGGAGTGAGCCGTACGCTAGGCTCTGTAGACGTTTCTGGAAGGAGCACAGAGATGGGCTTAAGATGCCATCCGGAGGGAGTCGTATGTTAGACTTTGTGCTCATCTTTGAATGAAGTTATTGATTTGTATTGATTTTTAACCAAATATGCAGCATTTTGAAACCGGAGAAATGTTGATAAGTAGTCGGAGATGGGCTTAAGATGTCATCCAAGGCAACTGATAATAAGAAGGAATCAGAATAAATCTTCGTGCTGATTACTCTGAGGGGATAGTAGTTGGCAAAATATGGATATCGCCCTCGTGCATCGGTATTGATCCACTGCCTGTTATCGGAGGATAACTTGTGATCGTTCGGATAGGGTTTCCCGTCTAGCTTCGGGTATTAATCCTGGATCCGTTGTCGGAGGACAACGAGGGAGGTCATTCAGATAGTTTTCCCGTCGAGATTCGGGGCTTAATCTTGGACCACGTCGGAGGAAAACTAGGGGGTCTTTCGTAGTTTTCCGTCGAGATTCGGCTAACTCGGACCAGGTCGGAGGACAACTAGGGCGGTCTTTCGATTGTTTTCCCGCCGGGCTTAATCGGACCTGCTTATGCTGGTGACTTTTGGAAAAACAAGAGAAACTTTGATAGAATATTTGTTAGTCTTATGCAAAGTATGATGCATGATAATGTATATGAATGACACATGCATGAATTATGACTTTATGAGTAATGTATGCATGATAAATGTTAAAGATTTCAAAACATATCCATCTTGAAGAAGATGCGATGTTTTGCTTGAGGATTCGACTGCTTGGGGATGGAGATCCCGAGAAGAAAAGAACTTTGATCCCTCCGATGCACTATCTCGACCAAGTCTTGGGCCTAGATATTGTCGAGGGGAGATTGAGAAACTCGTTGTTGGAGATCCCATACATAGACCCCGCTGGAGAGTCCGGGAGGCAACTGTGGGGATCTTGTATGTAGATCCTGTTGGGAAGAATTACGAGGGCTCTATTGGGATTTTGAGTATAGACCTACCGAGAGCGTTGATGCTAGGAGACCGGTTGGGGCTTGGAATCTCGACTGGGGAATAGAAGATGTAGATTTTCTCCTGCACTATCTCGACCGAAGTTTCAAGCCCGACGCTGGGAAAAGGGAATTGTTGAGAGATATTCTCGGTGATAAATACCGGCCGATGAAGTGTTACCGCCGAGATCGATGTAACATTGCCCTTGAGTGGAATCACCGCCGGATTAACATATACTCACTGGGGAGGTTTAGTGAGTGACACCTCTGCCGGGATTATGTTCTGCGGGGGAATGTTTTTGGTGACCTTTGTTGTCATCTCAATTCCTGGAGCCTGTAGTAATTACTTTTGTTCGTTCACTTTTTGCGTGTTTGCGAATAGATTCTTATTGTCAAATGCATATAATCATTCAAAGCAAACGTTGGACTTATTGCAAACGACAATAGTGAAAAATGTAAAGAGAAAGAACTTGTATTCATTCAAAAGGTGGCGTATGGCCAAGCAGTTTGTACACACGAAAAGTAAAAAGCTATGCGGAAGCAATCTCGTTAAGTTCCAACTATGCTAGTACTCATATATTTCAACTATCTCATCTCCTTGCTGTCAGTAGAAAGTGAGTGAACTGATCTTCGCCATTTGAATCTTGAATGTTGATAGTAGTCCGAAGCGGTGATCCGAAGAGACATAGTCGCACGCTTAAATCCCTAACTTTGCCTAGACCGCCTTTCGGTTTTCACCATCGATACCTTTTTGCCCAAGCCGCTTTTCGTGTTTTCGACTTGCCGGGTGTACCTCTTTGTATATATCCTTAACTTTTGCCCGAACCCTTTGGTTCGCCAGATGCCCTTATTTTTGCCTAGGTCACCGACCTAGCGGGTCTCGCTCATGCGTAGTATGTTTTGACTATGTCTCGCATTCACAGGTGTGGGAAGTCTTCGCCATCCATGGTGCTAAGTATCATAGTCTCCGAAAATACTGCTTTTGACTACAAATGGTCCCTCGAGGTGGGAGTCCATTTGCCTCGATCACCTTGTGGAGAATGATGCGCTTGACTACTAGATCATCGACTTGGTAGACTTTGCTTGACCTTCTTGTTAAATTCTCCGATCATTCGCTTCGATAGATCTGTCCATGATGATGGATGCGAGTCGCTTCATCGATCAAGTTAATCTGGTCAAGGCGAGTCCGAATCCAATCGCTCGCTTAACTCGCCCGGAGGACTCGTCGAGGGTATCCAATCTCGATAGGCGTGACCGCCCATACCGTATACAAGGGAGAAGGGGGTTGCCCCTGTTGATGTCCGTATTGTTGTGCGATAACCATGAAGAGCGAATGGTAACATCTCATGCCAATCTTTGTAAGTCACTGTCATCTTCTGTATAATCTTCTTAATGTTCTTATTGGCGGCTTCCACTGCGCCATTCATCTTAGGCCGATATGGAGAAGAATTATGATGTTTGATCTTGAACTGTGTGCAGAGTTCGGTGATCATCTTATTGTTGAGATTAGAGCCGTTATCTGTGATAATCCTCTCGGGAGTGCCATATCGACAAATAAGATTATGTTTGATGAATCGAGCCACGACATTCTTGGTGACAGATGCGAACGAGGCTGCTTCTACCCACTTGGTGAAATAGTCAATTGCCACAAGGATGAAACGATGTCCGTTTGAAGCGGTGGGCTTGATTTCCCCAATCATGTCAATGCCCCACATTGCAAAAGGCCAAGGAGAAGTTAAAACATTTAGAGGTACTGGAGGTACATGCACTTTGTCTGCGTAAATCTGGCACTTGTGACAAGATCGAGCGTAGCGGTGACAATCAGCTTCCATGGTGGACCAATAGTAACCTGTTCTCAAAATCTTTTTAGCCATTGTATGACCACTGGAGTGGGTACCAAATGCGCCTTCGTGTAACTCTTCCATGATACATATTGTTGTTTCGTCTACATGAGTAAGCATGATCGTGGTTGCGCTTGTATAAGATGTCGCTGCGAGGAAGAATTTAGAAGCGAATCTCCTCATGAACTTCTTATCGTTGATGATGCCCTCGGATATTCCCGAGTCTCAAGATACCTCTTCACGTCATAGTACCAAGGTTTCTCTTCGCCAAGCTCATAATAATATGCTGGTTCGCCAAACTTCTCAATGATGATCCGGGAGCCTCGTGGTCCCATCTCGACCGAACATAGATGACATAGTAGCCAATGCGTCGCCAACCGATTCTCTTCTCGTGGATGTGATTAAAGTAATCTCTTCAAGTAGGGATCAAACTCAACATGCTCTCGATACGGAATGAGGTTTGATGCTTCGATCCCACTCGCCTTAATCCGACCGATCATTAAAGTCGAGTCTCCATACACCGTAAGAACTTGATTCTTAAGTCAATAGCAGCTTTGATACCCATGATGCACGCCGTATTCGGCCATGTTATTGGTGCAACTGAAACATAATCAAAGGCGGTGTCCGTCTAGGGATGTAATGATGGCGCCAATGCCATTGCCAAGTGTGTTTGAGGCTCCATCAAAACCATGGTCCATCGGGATCCTTGTTCGTGTCCTTCGTCCGCCTAGTTCTTCACAATCAGAATTAGTAAAACATCTTCATCTGAAATTGAACCGCATAGACCGATAGTCATCTACGGCTTGATGAGCTAAATGATCGGCTACTACACTTCCCTTGATTGCTTTCGAGAAGTGTATTGATGTCGATTCGGTCGTGATCATTTGCCATCTTGCTATTCTTCCGAGAGAGCTGGTTTCTCAAATATGTATTTTATCGGATCCATCTTGGAAATCAACAAGGTAGTGTGAGTCAACATATATTGTCTTAGTCGAGCAGCCCAAGCTAAAGCGTTGCAAGTTTTCTCGAGTGTGAGTATCTTGTTTCACGGTAAACTTTTGCTAAGGTAGTATATTGCATGCTCTTTTCGACTGCACTCGCCATGTTGCCCCAACACACATCCCATTGAATTCTCTAACACTGTCAAGTACATGATAAGAGGTCTTCCTTCGGCGGGCGGCATCAGGATGGGAGGATTCTGTAGGTACTCCTTGATTTTGTCAAAAGCGATCCGCAATCGCTGCTCCATTCTACCACTTGATCTTTCTTCAAGAATTGAAGATTGGCTCACAAGTAGCGCTTAAATGTGCAATGAATCTGCAATGTAGTTTAATCGGCCCAAGAAACCTCGACTTCCTTCTCGTGGGAGTGGCATTTCTTGAATAGCTTTAACCTTGGCGGGGTCAACCTCAATTCCTTTACCGCAGACAACAAACCCTAGGAGTTTTCCGGACCTGACTCCAAAGGTGCACTTGTTAGGATTGAGTCTCAGCATTCTTCAACCTATCAAATAGCTTCGCAAATGATCAAGATGTTCCTCTTCACCGTGATCGAGCTATCATGTCGCCGACGAGACCTCTATCTCGTGATGAATCATGTCATGAAATAATGTTACCATAGCACGATAAGTGGCGCCGTTTTAGTCCGAACGGCATAACCTTGTAGCGAAAGTGCCCCACCGTAACAAAAGTAGTCTTTCCATGTCTTCGGAGCCATTTTGATCTAATTGTAACCGAGAAACCATCCATGAAGGAGAAAACCTTATGGCGGTGTTGTCAACCGTAACATCAATATGAGGAAGTGGGAAATCGCTTTCGGACTCGCTTTGTTCGGATCTCCGTAATCCACACACATTCGTACCTTACCATCCTTCTTAGGCACAGGAACCACATTCTCAACCCATTGTGGATAGGAAGTAACAGCTAAGAAACCGGCGTTGAACTGCTTCATAACTTCAGCTTTGATCTTCTCGACATCTCAGACGCGACATAACCTTCTGCTTCACCGAGAAAACCTTCTTTTGTCAACCTGTACCACAATATCAATGTCTAAACCCGACATGTCTTCGTATGACCAAGCAAAAACCTCAACATAGTCTCGTAGCATCTGTACCAATCTTCCTTTAACACTTCTCTCAAGACCCGCTCCTATCTTGATCTCTTTTCCGTCTTCGACAGTACCCAAATTCACAACCTCAACTTGCTCTTCGTGTGGTCAGATAACTCGCTCTTCTTGCTGTAGTCGACAAGTTCTCCGGCACTTCACAATCTTCCTCACTTTCGTCTTCTTGGTAGATCGGATTATCGAAGTCATATTTAGCAATAGCATAGTGTATCAACGAGATTCGGAGTGATTCTGCATGTATCACGTGGGTGTGTAAGAAACACATAGCTTTTTGGAGGGTGATATAGTAAAGAAAGAAACAAACAATTGAATGCAAAAGTCCAACGAATTTATTGAATGAAAATATGCAAACGATGATAATAACCCTTGCAAACGAGCCATGATGCCCCTAAGGCACTAGGCTTTAGAGTTTATTGTTCAAACATAAACATACGAAAAGCAAAACAAAAACAAAAGCAATTACTCGGCTAAAGGAGATTGGTATGACGTCTTCCTTCCAATTGCCGAGTCCGTTATCGAGTTGGGAAGATCCACTTGCGATGTCGTTGTCGTCGCTGCTATAGCATGGATTCCACTCGCTGATGCGGGAAGGAAGTTGGCCGACACGTCATGGATCATCTTCGACTTGATGGTGAAGCCTAAACCATTTTGTCAAATTTGAAAGGAAGGTCGGAGCGACCCCAAATAGTACTACCTTCTTCAACAAAGAACTTGAGCATCTTTAGCGAGGCCATCCTAGGCGGAACTCGTGAGGAGAGAGTCAAGCATGACTGGGATTGTTTCAAAAGCTTGACAGGGAGTCTCGTAGAATTCACCCTCCATCTCGAGATATCGGAATGATTGTAGATGACTGACCATATACTCTTCTTCACCACATACTGTAACAACTTTCCCTTTCACCGGGTACTTCAGCTTCTGATGTAGGGTAGAGGTAACAGCGCCTGCCCCATGTATCCAAAGGCGTCAAAGTAGGCAAGAGTAAGCTAGACGGATGTCCATGACAAAGAAAGTAGAGTCAAAAGTCTGGGAACCGACTTTGACAGGCAGAATGAGCTCTCCAAGTACTGTTCGCTTAGAACCATCAAAAGCTCTCACAATTATATCACTGGGTCTCAGAACCAACCCTTCGATATCTAGTCGGTCAAAAGCAGTCTTCGGTAGGATATTCAGAGCAGAACCGGTATCCACCAAAACATGAGATAGCGTAGTGCCCTTGCATTCGACAGAGATGTGCAAGGCTTTGTTGTGTTTCTTTCCGGCAGGAGTCAAATCAACATCAGAGAAGCCTAGGCCGTTGTTGGCAGCCAGGCTAGCAATACAAACTTCGAACTGGTCAATGGTAGTGTCTTGCGGCACATGAGCATTCTTCAGAAACTTCACCAAGGCATTAGCATGAGCCTCGGAGCACAAGAGCAGAGCAAGCATGGATATCTTGGACGGAGTCTGTCCCAACTGTTCCACAACATTGTAGTCACTCTTCTTGATGATCTTCAGAATTTCCTCCATTTCTTGTTTGGAGGTGTCTTCAGCAACTTCCTTTGGTACTTCCGAGGTGATGAGTCACGGTTCTTTCCTCTAGCTTGGGAATGGGTTGAATAGTTAGAATGCGAATGGAGTCGCAGTGTCTTTTGAGGAGAGATATCCGAGAGAATACCTTCCGTTCGTCACCTTACTTGATCCAGTGATGTTGTCGATGTCAGGAATGGTAGCTTCAACTGTAAGATCTTCAATGGTCAGTGGGTCTTGCTTGACACCATGATAGTAAACATCAGCTCCATAATTCCAAGGGATAGCTTTGTCAGAGGAATATGGAACTGGCCTTGGAGAAGTGATAATGAGAGGCGCCACTCTAGGCACAGGATCAACAGAGGAAATTCTTATAGTGTTAACATCAGCATAGTCTTCTGGGAAATCGTCACCCCATCCGGTTGCCTTAACATCTTCAATAGGAATCTTGTAGCTCTCAGGAACAGTGTACTTCACCATGTAATCATACTTTCCACTTGGCTGCCCCAAGGTATCCCACACAGATGGTGCGGCTTCATTCACATCTTCGATCTTTAGTTTAGACATATCCTCACACATCTTCTACACAGGTGGTTTCAGAAATAGTATCTCACGGTTATCCATCATGCACTGAACACGTCTTCTCAAACAAGCACAACCATCAGGTGTAGATGGGCACCAACGACAATTCTCTGGGCATCCTGGATTGACACCGGCTTGTAGCAAATTCTTAACAGTTATCAGAGGAATGGTCAAGTCATCTATGTTGAAAACATAAGTATCGCCACCAACAAAGATTGGAACTCTTGTCATGATTAGGCATAGCGCGCGTGATCACATTGAGTCTCAACAGAGGATCAAACTCAATCTACTTAGCTTCAATCATATCTTGAATCTTGTTCTTCGAGCCCAACAATCATCAGTACTATGTCCTCGGCTATTGGAATGGTAAGCACACTTAGCATTAGGATTATATCTCGGAGAGGAGGTATTGACATTCGAGGAGGATCCTCAAGGCAATCAACTCGCTTTCAACATGTGTTGCAAGGCTTGCGACAATGGCATGTTGATCTTCAGAACCGCCTTCGTGGCGCATTCTCGTTACGCGTTGTCTCACCGAGATTGTGTGTAGGATTGAGATCACGACCGCCCCACGATTGAGGTCGGTCTTGGCTCAGCTTTTCTGGCCATACACAGCATTAGCTTCTTTCTTACCACCAAAAGATCTCTTCACAGCATTTGAAGATGACTCTATCTGAATATTCCCACTCTTGATACCAGCTTCAATACGCTCATTGTCAAGACGTTCGGTGAATCCGGTGAAGAGTTTCCAATTAGATGATTGAAGAATGGGCCTGTTAGTGTTCCCATAAACATATCAACCAACTCCCTATTGGACAAGGGTGGTTGAACTCTGCCTGCTAGATCTCTCCACTTTTGAGCATACTCCTTGAACTTCTCGTCACGGCCCATAGACATGCTCTGTAGTTGCATGCGAGTGGGTGTCAATTCAGCATTGTACTCATACTGTCTGTAGAAAGCATCTGCCAAATCACTCCAAGTACGGATACGGTCATTCTCTAGCTGATAATACCACTCCAACTGAGTTTTGGACAAACTCTCTTGAAAATAATGCATCCACAACTTTCATCATGTGGGGTTGATCTTCCGAACATAGGACTTCAAATGCAGCTTCGGACAAGAAATGCCATCATACTTGGCAAAAGTAGGAACTTTGAACTTAGGAGGAATCAGAACACCAGGGACAAGACTCAGATCATCAAAATTCAGCCCGGACATCTTCAGGTTTTCCATAGTGTTCAGATGGTCTTCAAGTTGTTTATACTTGTCATCTTCATCAGAGTATTGGCCATCATCATAGTTTTTCTCAGGCTCATGCTGACTACCTTCACCATCACCCTTGTTACTTTGCTCATCCTCCTTCTTGACACTTCCTTCATAGAGCTCAATTCGACTAACCACTCTAGGACCTCCTTTGTAGCGTCTGCCCATGTTGAGAAGAACAACAACCTTCTTCTTTCTGTTGATGAGCTTCTTCGTGTCTTGGCCTTGGACCAAGCGGTAAACATCTCGAAACCGAGCATTCGAGCTTGAAGATCTTTGACAGACTGTTCGAGAGCCATTTCTGCTAAAATAAATAGCGAGCAAATGAGAAAACCAATCTTCAATGTACCTGTGATGCAATGTTATGCTATGATATGCAATGTTTATGCGGATGCAATGCAATGTTTTCAAGGACCTTAGAGATTTAAATTTGTTAAACAAGCAATGAACAAACATTTATTAGTACTCTTTTCATTATTCTTTTTAAGTACAAAAGATAGTTCAAACTAAATAAAAGAAAACATATAAATCCCAAAGCTCTAAGTCTCCCATGGGCGCTTCCTCTTGGTGCCGAGGTAGGCTTTGATGCTTCGCTCTTCGTGAAGTAGCTTGGTCAACTCTAGCACTTTCTTCTCACTTGCATAACACTGAGCTTCAAAGGTATCCCTCTCTTCCTTGAGTTGAATCCAGGATCTCTTCAAGTCTTCAAAATCAGTAGGCTTGTCGGATAGAACGGTATAGGTACGCCACCGTAGCAACAGTTCCATAATTACGGTAGAACAGCGTGAATGGCATCATGAGGTTTTGAGCTCGAGCTCGCACCCATTTGAGGTAAGTTTCCCAAGGAATGGAGTTCGTGTCCCAAAGTCTTGGTATCGCCTTCTTTACCATGCCCCAAGCGTATGAACCTTCGCTTAACTCGAGATCGTGATTGTAATCGAACACAATATCTTGGAGAAGCATATCATGAGGACCATCTCTTCGAGCAAAACCAAACTGACGTAGAGCTAGAGAAGGGTTGTAAGTAATACCTCCCCTTATACCAAGTAGTGGTACATTAGGGAATTCTCCACAACGCTCAATGAAGGTGAAGTGCTTTTGAGAGAAAAGACTCCAACAGATATCGGAATGAGAGAGTGACATTAACCTTTGAGACCATCTCAACCTTTGTTCATTCTTCAAAACTGATGGAGGAAGGTGCGAAATAAACCACCTGGATAGTAACGGTATGCAACACATGAGAGTTCCTTGTCTTTTAGTAGTACGAGTGTGGAGAGAATGTAGGATGTCTCCAAGCAAAGTAGGCACAGGATTACGGGTAAGAAACAACTTGATGGCGTTGACATCTATGAATTGATCCGAGTTAGGAAATAGAACCAAACCATAGATTAGCAAGGCCACAATGTCTTCGAATGCATGAAAACTCATAACCTTGAGGAATTCTCGCTTTCTTAATCAGGAACTTGGAAAGTAAACCCTTAACTCCGCTTCTAGTTTCCCAATTGGCTTCAATGTCTGAGCGCTTAAGATGTAAAGCGGATGCGATGTCTTCGTACTTAGGAACCTTTTCTAAACCGGTGAATGGCATTTGGTCAAGAACAGGTATCCCAAGTAGCTTAGAGAACTCTCCCAAGGTAGGAACCAACTGATAATTTGGGAATGTAAAGCAATGGTGTTTCGGATCGAAGAACTGGAATAGGACATGCATCATATCTTCTTCAAAACCGGAGATAACCAAATCAAGTAGATAACCATGTCTTTTGATGAACTGAGCATGGTCGGGAATTTCTGAAACCAATTCTTTGAGCTGAGAAGGTATACCCATGAAGTTGATTCGGATAGTCTTTCTAGAAGCCATAATCCCTACAAAACAGAGCAAAGATAAATCCCTAGGTCCTTGAAATAGTTAGAAATGATATGCAATGCAAATGATGTCATGATGTCATGTTTGGCACACACAAACAATTCACACAATGAGCCTAGGTTTAAGGCTTGCATGAGGTATAGGTGATTACCCCACCAAAAGTTTGAGTTGGTTCATCCTGTCCTATAATAGTAACCGGGTTCTAGGAATCTCACATCATTGATCTTTCTCGTAGGCGTTTATTTCAATACGACTACCAAGTGGTCGACCGAAAATATCCCAAAAGTCTGATCTTAATGAGCGTAGTATCGAGTATCAACCAACCTCGGTCTACACCAAAGCCGGCCATCTCACTACCTTCTAATGGCCAAGATGGGTCAATTAAGGTTCTAAAAGTTTAGTTAGCACTTGATGACACCACGCAGAAGCCAAATACTATCCTCAACTTAGGAATGAAGAGTATCAGGACATCCAAAGTGTCACGCTAACGTAGCCATCATGTTGACCGTTTTGATATACGTCTAACGGTCGCGACGATTTATTGCTACTTACCTAAAAGGAAACCCGGATCCGGGTGTAGGATCCCCCAACAATATAATACCCAAGAAACCCTTAAAGATAAAGCAAGCAAGTCAAACAGAAAACAATAAATGTGATCTAGAAATCCCTAAGGCATTCTCTCTTTAGGGTGTCTCCCCGGCAGAGTCGCCAGTTCTGTAACACGGTGAACTGACTTTGTAGGATTTTTGTATCGCAAATGTGCGGATAGCAAGAGTCGCCACCGACTTTTATTTTATCCAATTAAGGAAGGTAAAAGTACGAAAAAGACCTTCGTTAGATTCTGAGTAAGGGAGAAGGTTATGAAAAGGGAAGGTATTAGCACCCCTTTCCATTCGTAGTTATCTACGGGCTCTTAGTTGCTCTTAGATCATCTTTAAAATTGTGCTTTCTGTGTGTTTGACAAATGTTTTGAAAAGGCATTTCGCTTTGACTTTGTAATGATTCATGTAGGAATGTATACAAAGTGTTTGGAAATGTTTTATTTTGAAAAGAGTTTGAATTTTGATAAAAGTGTGAGGTGTGAAAAGTATTTTGATAGAGCGAGCAACTAAAAGTCTTATTACCTACTCAGAATTGGTCGTTTTCGTATTGTGTTACGTTCCTTTAGAATAGCGCTATCCATACCATTAGTTGGTAGGTAACTCTATTTGTTGGATGTAAGCGGGACAATCGAAGGGACATCGTATGGTCATAGAAAGCAACTTGTAGGAAGTATCCTAGCACATTCGAAGGGAGTATCATCATTTTTCGTAGGCGACAATCGAGGGTCAAGATCATGTATTCGGAGGCGACATCGTGGGTCTATGATCTTTGTATCGAAGGGACTATGATGATTTGTTTTGAAGGCAACGGTGCTAGAATACCTCTACGTTCGAGGGACTTGACCATTTGAATTTGTAACAGCAACGAGAGAGAATTACCGTAAGGGGTGCATGTGTGAAGAGAGTGTGTTGAATTCAGATATGTTATCTTGAAAATTAGTGGGCTATGTTCAATTTTATCTTGCCATACACGTCTAATTACTAGTAGTTTATAGGGTGCGGAAATTAAAATGCGGAATGTAAAGATGCGGAAAGATAAATGTCCTACGCTATTACATGGCTTTGGGGCAGATACATAATTTAAACTTGCGGAAAATAAAAACCTAATTTAAACTATTACATCCCATGAGCAGTTACATTATTGAAAAGAAAGAAACGATAAAGAAAAATCGTCCGAAACGGGATAACCTGTGAAAAGATGAGAAATCGGAAAATACGATGAAATTGAATAAGAAGAAAATATTAGTAAAAATGCAAGCTTTTGAATGAGAAAAAATATGACATGCTGGAAATAACATAAATATGCTAAAATAAATTTTTGGGATTTTTTGGATGCATTTTAATAATTTAAAACTAATTAAATGTGATTTAAATGCTAAAATATGAATAAAAATAAATATGCATGCAAAATTGTATTTTTAAATTTTATAAATTAAATAAGTATTTTCTGGAAATAAATGCAAAAGGAAAAAATATTTTGATGATTTTTAATGCATGAAATAAAAATATGAAAAGAAATTAAAATTGATGCAAAATATTAAATAATAAGAAAATAGAAAATATGCAAGTTTGGAAAAAGAAACTCAAAACCGGTCCTGGGGAGATTCGAACTGAGGACCCGGGGGAGCATCTATGAACAGGAAGCGCCTTTACCACTACGCCAAGTGTGCAAGCATGTTTGGAAACTGGAACGAGTAAAAGAAAAACAAGTGTCATCTCCTGGCTTCATCGTTCTCGCGCCAAGCTTCATCGTCCCCGATTTGAATTTTTAAAAGCTTGCGTCGGTCATTCTTCGACGCTATGTCCCTGGAAAAACTGAAAATCAAGCATACATAATATAAATAAGTTATAAGGACATGGTTCGATTCCAGGCATCGTTCCGAATTCATTGGTCATAGTCTTGTGGTCCAATTTTTCCTATTTTGTGAAACCCTAAAACGGCACAGGAAACCCTAATCATGGCATATCATGTTTCCGGCCATGGAAACTCAATCAATGTGCCCAGAATGCTTGCAAACTCATTACTAATCACAAAAACAAACACAAAACATGTTAATAATGCATGATGATTGAAACACGATTTTGGAAAAAACAAGAACAAACCGATTCGTGATTTCTTAATTCTGGATGGTTTTTGACAATGTAAAGGTCTGGATCGACTCAAGAGGTATCAAGGAATGCAATGGACACCTCAAAATCGATTGAAAACGGCTGGAACTAGGGCTGCACTTTGCTTGAGAGGCACGGTTTTTTGAGTTCTAGGTTAGGGTTCTTGAGCCAATTTTTTCGTTCTCAATCATGTGCTATGTATTGTACATTTATACTGGATGGATTTGGAGTTAATTTGAGGAAGAATCAATCACAAATTAATGCAAATCAAATTTGATTTTTGTACAAAATCAAATTTTCAATTCTTGATCAATTTTCAATCCAATCTTGCCATATCAATCCAAATTTCGAAATTTGCTGAGTTGCTTGGATCTCAAGGAAGAAATAAAAATCAAGTTTGTAATTAATTTTGATTTTATACTTTATTTTTGAATTTAATTTGTATTTAAATGAATAAATTCCAAATTAAATAGAAAAATAAAATAAAAATTCGTGGCATTGGGCTTGGATATTCCTAATTGTATAAGGAACAAGTTTGGATGAAGAAAAAGTAAGCCCATTTGCAAAGTTTTTGATTTTTAGAAGTATTTCTCCTTGTGCACTTCTTCAAAATTGCCCAACTTGTGAATGGTGTATCTTGCTCAATTTTCCACATTTTGAGTGTTCTTGGACTTTTGGAAAGCTCTAAGAGTCCTCTAACCAACCTTTTGGTCTCATCTCAATTGGAGTTTCCATTCTCAATGTATCTTCAAAACAAAAAGTCGACGCTTTGAAAATGACTTGTTTTGAGCCATACCTCTCAAATGAAGCATGACATTCTTGTGAGACATGAAGTCGTAGAGAATTGAATTTCCTTCAAAACAAGAGGTGGTGGAAAAATTTAGAAAAAGTTATGATCATTTGACTTTTCACCTAGAAACCCTAATTTAGAAAGTTTGACTTTTGAGCAAATCTTGAGTTTTCTTGATGAATCATGATCAACCCTTGATCAAATGATGAATGTAACTTCAAAATGAGGATGTTGACCAAAAAATCATGAAGTTTGACTGTATGTTGACCACAATTGACTTTTGTCCAATACAACTGATTTTCAACCATCTGAGCAATTGTCTGAGCAATCTTGACTTGTAAGGCTTGAAACTTGACATGGAGAATCTTTGAAGCATATGAGAAGGCATGAATACCATTGGAGATGTTGGAAGTCCATCTTGATCTGAGGATCACCAAACCCTAGTTTGGGTTGATTGTCTAGGAGAGGGTTTGTCTGATCAACCTTTGAGGAATCCTTGAGTATGGATGTATGAAATATCTTGAGAAGATGGAGGGCAAATTTTGGGGTATGACAACGGGCACCACGTTCACAACCCATTATGGATAAGAAGTAACCTCTAGGAAACCGACATCGAGCTGTTTCATAACTTCGGCTTTGATTTTCTCAAAAATCTTAGGACGCATACGACGAACCTTCTGCTTCACAGGGAGAAAACCTTCTTTCGTTGGTAGTCGGTGTACCACAATGTCAATGTCGAAACCTGGGATGTCATCGTAGGACCAAGAAAAAACCTCAATATAGTCTTGCAGCATCTTAACCAATCTCTGTTTAACACTGTTCTCAAGACCTGCTCTTATCTTGATTTCCTTTCTGTCTTTGTCAGTACCTAGATTCACAACCTGAAATGGTTCATCGTGTGGCTGTATAACCTGTTCTTCCTGTTGTAGCAGTCTTACAAGTTCTCCTGGAACTTCACAATTTTCCTCGTCTTCGTCTTCGACTTGGTAGATCGAATTATCGAATTCATATTTAGCAATAGTAGAGCTGTTATCGACGAGATTCAAGAGTGAATCTGCAATGTATCATGTGGGTGTTTGTAACAACACATAGCTTTTTGAAAGAGTGATAAAGTAAAAGAAAGAAAAGAGCACAGTATTTGAATGCAAAATTCCAATGATTTTATTGAATGAAAATATGCAAATGACAAATAATAACCATCACAAATGAGCCATTGTGCCCCGGGAAAGGCACTAGGCTTAAAGTTTATTGTTCAAAACATAAAAAACGAAAAGCATAACAAAAAAAGCAATTACTCCTGTCTAAAGGAGATTGGTATGACATCTTCCGTCCTCCAATTATTGAGTCTGTTATCTGGAGTTGCAAAGATCTAATTGTTGATATCGAAGTCTCCGTCGTCATCTTCTATAGCATGGACTCCGCTTTTGTTGATGTGGAAAGGAAGTTTGCCGGTACATTCACGACGCATCATCTTCTGACCTTTGATAGTAAAGCCTAAACCAGCCTTATCATGTTTGAGTGGAAAATTATTGAGCTAACCCCAAATAGTGCAGCCTCTTTCTTCAACCGCAGCTTTGGCGTCTTTCAGTGAAGCCATCTTCGGTGGAACTCTAGTAACTTTAGGAGTGGCAGGAGAGTCAACAGGCATGACTCGTGGAATTGCTTCGAATGCTTGACAGGGAGTTTCGACAAATTCACCTTCCATTTTGATGTATCGGAATGACTGCAGATGGCTTACCATGTATTCTTCTTCACCGCATACTATAACAATCTTCCCTTTCACTAGGTACTTCAACTTCTGATGTAGGGTAGAGGTGACAGCGCCTGCCCCATGTATCCAAAGGCGTCCGAGTAGGCAAGAATAAGCTAGACGTATGTAAATAACAAAGAATGTAGAGTCAAAAGTCTGGGAATCGACTTTAATTGACAAGATGAGTTCTCCAAGTACTGTTCTTTTCAAATCATCAAAAGCTCTTACGATTATGTCACTGGGCTTCATGACCACTTTTTGAGCATTAAGTCGGTCGAGAGCGCTCTTTGGAAGAACATTCAGAGCAGAACCAGTATCCACCAATACATGAGACAACGTAGTAACCTTGCATTCAATGGAGATGTGCAAGGCTTTGTTGTGTTTCTTTCCAGCGGGAGTTAAATCAACATCATAGAGACCCAAGCCATTGTTGACTGTCAGGCTAGTAATACAACCTTCGAATTTATCATCAGTAGTGTCTTGCGGTATGTGAGCATTCTTCAGAAACTTTACCAAGGCTTTAGCATGAGCCTCAGAACACAACAACAGAGCTAACATGGATATCTTGGATAGAGTTTGTCCCAACTATTCCACAACATTGTAGTCGCTCTTCTTGATGATCTTTAGAATTTCCTCCATTTCTTGCTTGGAGGTATCCTTAGGAACTTCCTTTGGTACTTTTGTCTGAGCAGGATAAGTCATTGGTTCTTTCCCTCTAGCTTCGGGAACTGGTTCGATAGCAGGAATGCGAGTTGGCGTAGTAGTATCCTTTGAAGGAGAGATCTCTAGAGAAAATTCTCTTCCGGTTCTGGTTACTTTGCTTGATCTGGTGATGTTGTCAATGTCAGGATTGGTAACTTCAACTACAATGTCTTCAACGGTCAAAGGTTCTTGCTTGACGTCATGATAGTAAACTTCGGCTCCATAATTCCATGGTATAGCTCTGTCAGAGGAATATGGTATTGATCTGGGAGAGGTAATAATGAGAGGCGCCAATCTAGGCGTAGGATCGTCATAGGTGATCCTTATTGTGTTCACATCAGCATAGTCTTCTAGGTAATTGTCTCCCCATCCAGTTGCCTCGATGTCTTCGATTGGAATCTTGTAACTTTCGGGAGCGGTATATTTAACCACGAAATCAAACTTTCTACTTGGCTACCCCAAGGTATCCCAGACTTCTGGTTTGGCTTTGCTTACGTCTCTTCGATCTTCAAATTCTTAGAAATGTCTTCACACAGATTCTCCACAAAGGGAGGTTTCAGAAATAGCACTTCTCGGTTGTCCATCATGTGTTGAATACGCCTTTTCAACCAAACACATCCGTCAGATTCAGATACACACCAACGACAATCATCCGGGCATCCTGGAAATACACCGGCTTGCAACAAATCTTTCTTGACAGTCATCAGAGGAATAGTCAGCTTATTCACATCATAAACATATGAGTCATTGTCAATAGCATTGGAACTTTTACCATGGTCAGGCATTGGCGCGTTGATGACATTCGGAGTTTCGGCGGGACGGTCTAATCCAATTTCCCTTGATTCAATCATGTCTTGAATCTTGTTCCTCAGAGCCCAATAGTTGTTGGTGTCATGCCTTGGGCCATTGGAATGGTATGCACACCTCACATTAGGATTGTACTTTGGAGAGGAAGTGTTGACGTGCTGAGGAGGATCCGTCAAGGTAATCAGGTCTGCTTTCAACATGTGTTGTAATGCTTGAGACAATGGCATGTTGATCTTCGTAAACTGTCTTCGTGGCATGTTCTAGCTACGTGTGTTGTCTCGTTGAGGTTGCACTGGCGCGGGCTTGGAGATCATGACTACCCCCACAGATTGAGTGCGATCAGCTTTGTCATGGTTCTTTTGACCATACACAGCATTGGCTTCTTTCTTACCACCAAAATATCTCTTTGTAACATTTGAATATGACTCTTGAATCTTTCCTCTCTTCGATATCTCGATCGTCATATACGGAATCCATCAAGCGTTTCAATCGATGATTGAAGAATGGGCCTGTCAGTGTTCTCGTGAACATGTCAACCAATTCCCTATTGGACAAGGGTGGTTGAACTCTGCCTTCTAGATCTCTCCATTTTTGGGCATACTCTTTGAACTTCTCGTCATGACCCATAGACATGCTCAGTTGCATGCGGGTAGGTGCCAATTCAGCATTGTACTGGTATTGCTTGTAGAAAGCATCTACTAAGTCATTCCAGGTATGAATGTGGGTACTCTCTAGATGATAATACCACTCCAACTGAGTTCCGGATAAACTCTCTTGAAAGAAATGGATCCACAATTTCCTGTCTTCAGTATGAGGATGAATCTTTTAAACATAGGACTTCAGATGTAGCTTTGGACAAGAGATGCCATCATACTTGGTAAAGGTAGGAACTTTGAACTTGCGGGAAATTACCACACCAGGAACAAGACTCGGATCATCAAAGTTAAGCCCTGACATTTTCAAATTTTCCACAGTATTCAGACGGTCTTCAAGTTGTTTGTACCTTTCATTGTCGAGAGGATACTGCTCGCTCACATAGTCTTCATCTTCATTTTCAGACTCATGATGGCTTCCTTCATTGTTCTTGATACTCCCTTTAATTTCACCGCTCTTGTCTGAGAGTTCGAACTGTTTGATCATCCTAGCTGGACCCTTGTGATTTCTTCCCGTGTTGAGAATACCAATGGTCTTCTTCTTTCTGGTGATGAGCTTCTTCAGATCTTTCTGGCTTTCTTCAATGTACCTGTTATGGAATGTTATGGCATGATATGTGATGTTATGCAATTCAATGTTTTCAAGGACCTAAGGAATTTAAATTTGTTAAACAAGCACGAACAAACTTTCTATTAGTTTACTTTTAGCAAATACAAAAGAAAGTTTTAAACAAAAAAAATAGAAATTCCTAAAGCTTAGGTCTCCCATGGGCGCTTCCTCTTTGTGTTGAAGTAGGTATTGATGCTTCGCTCCTCGTGAAGTAACTTTGTAAATTCTAATACCTTCTTCTCACTTGCATAGCACTGAGCTTCAAATGTATCCCTTTCTTCTCTAAGCTGAATCCAGGATCTCTTCAAGTCTTCGAAATTACTAGGCATGTCTGGATGGAGAATAGTATAGGGTTCATCACCTATAGCAACAGGTTCCATGATCACTAGTAGAATAACTGTGAGCGGCATTATGAGGTCTTGAGCTCGAGCTTGCACCCATTTGAAGTAAGGTTCCCAAGGAATGGAATTTTTGTGTCCCAAAGTCTTGGTGTCATTCTTCTTTACCATGCCCCAAGCGTGCACAAATCTTCAATGGTAGTTTTGGAGATCGTTGTTATAGTCAAACACAATGTCTTGAAGAAGCATATCATGAGGACCATCTTTTCGAGCATAACCAAACTGACGTAGAGCTAGAGAAGGGTTGCAAGTGATACCTCCCCTTATGCCAAGGAGTGGTACATTAGGAAATACCCCACAACGCTCACTGAAAGTGAATTCCTTTTGAGAAAAAAGACACCAACGGATATCTGAACGAGAAAGTGACATCAGCCTTTGAGACCACTTCAATATTTGCTCGTTCTTCATTACTGATTGAGGAAGGTGCAAAATAAACCACCTGGAAAGTAACGGTGTGCAACACATGAGAGTTTCTTGTCTTTTGGTAGTACGAGTGTGGAGAGAATGCAGAATATCCCCAAGCAAGGTAGGCATCAAATTACGAGTGAGGAATATCTTGATGGCGTTCATGTCTATAACTTGGTCTGGATTAGGAAACAGCACCAAACAATAGATTAACAAGGCCAAAATGTCTTCGAATGCATAGAAACGCATAGCCTTTAGGAATTCTTGAGCTTTCTTTATCAGAAATTTAGCAAGCAATCCCTTAACTCCACTTCTTGTTTCCCAACTTGCTTCAATATCTGATCGCTTTAGATGTAACGCTGATGCAATGTCTTCGTATTTCGGAGCTTTTTCGGAACCGGTGAATGGTATCTAATGAAGGATAGGTATCCTAAGTAGCTTAGAGAACTCTTCCAATGTAGGTACCAACTGATAATCTAGGAATGTAAAGCAGTGATGTTTCGGATCGAAGAACTGGAATACGACGTGCATCATATCTTCTTGAAAACCGAAGATAACCAAGTCAAGTAGATAACCATGCCTTTTGAACTGAGCATGATCGGGAACTTCTGAAACTAATCCTTTGAGTTGAGAAGGTATACCCACGAAGTTGATTCGGATAGTCTTCCTGGACGTCATAACTCCTACAAAATAGAGCAAAGATAAATCCCTAGGTCCTTGAAATAGTTAGAAATGATATGATGTTATGATGTCATGTTTAAAACAATTAGCAAGCACAAGCAATTCACGTAATAGTCCTAGGTTTAAGGCTTGCATGAGGTATAGGTGTCTACCCTACAAAAGTTTGAGTTTGTTCAACCTGTTCTATAATAGTAACTGAGTTCTAGGAATCTCATATCATTGATCTTTCTCTTAGGATTTATTTCAATACGACTACCAAGCGGTCGACCGAAACATCCAGAAAGTTGAATCTTAATGAGTGTAGTATCGAGTATCAACCAACCTGAGTCTACACCGAAGTCGGCCATCTCACAACCTTCTAATGGCCAAGATAGGTCAATTAGGGTTCTAAAAGTTGAGTTAGTGCTTATGACACCACAGAGACGTCAAATACTTTCCTCAACTGAACATCAGGAGCATCGGGACATCCAAAGTGTCACACTAACGTAGCCATCATGTTGACCGTTTCGATATACGCCTAACGTTTGCGACGATTTATTGTTAGTAACCTAAGGAAACCTGGATCCGGGTGTAGGATCCCCCACAAGTATAATACCCAAGCAACCCTTAAAAGTAATACAAGTCAAACAATTAAAGTGATCTAGAACCTAAGGTAACCTCTCTTTAGGGTATTCCCCAGTAGAGTCGCCAGTTCTGTAATACGGTGGGAGAACTGACTTGTTTGTTTTGCCTTTGATCGCAAATGTTGCGGATAGAAAGAGTCTCCACTGACTTTTCTTTTATCCAATTAAGGGAAAGCGACAGGAAAAAACCTTCGTTAGATTCTGAGTAAGGGAGGCGGTTATGAAAAGGTAAGGTATTAGCACCCTTTCCATCCGTAGTTATCTACGGGCTCTTAATTGCTTAGCTCACTTTAATTTCTTTTTGTGTGTGTGTTTGAAAAGATTTTTGAGAAAAGGCATTTCACTTCGACTTCATAATGATTCACGCTGGAATGTATATGAAGTGTTTGGAAATGTTTTGTTTTGGAAAAGGACTTTGTAATGATTCACGCTGGAATGTATACAAAGTGTTTTAAAAAGAAGATTTTTGAAAGTGTGAGGTGTGAAAAGTATTTTGATAGAACAAGCAATTAAGAGTTTTTTACCTACGCAGAACGGTTGTTTCCGTGTTATTTTGATTTCCTTTAGAATAAGGTTATCCATACCATTGTTTGATAGGTAACCTTATTTGTTGGATGTAAAGGGACGTTCAAAGGGACATCGGATGGTCATAGAAGGAAACATGTAAGGATATCTTAACATATTCATAGAGACGATCATCACTTTTCGTAGGCAACAATCGAGGGAAGAGATCATATATTCGTAGGCAGCATCGAGGGTCATCGAGGGACTATGATGATATGTTTGTAAGCGTCTTAGCTAAGATATCCCTACGTTTGAGGGACATGACCATTATTCGAAAGGCAACAAGAGAGGATACCCTAAGGTGTGAGTGAGTGCAAAGAGTGTGTTGCATTCAGATATTTTATCTTGAATTAGGGCGATTTAAGTTGATTTTTATCTTGCCATACACGCCTACTTACTAGCAGTTAATAGGTGCGGAAAATAAATTGCAGAAATGTAAAGTGCGGAAAGTAAATGTCCTACGCTATTACATGGCTTTGGGGCTGTTACATAATTTAGGAGTACGGAAAGTAAATGTCCTAATTATCTATTAAATCCCATAAGCAGATACATAATGATAACAGGAATGCGCGCGAAAAATTATACATCCTGAAATCAGTTACAATAATATGCACGAAAACAGATAATAGAACGAAAAATAGAATCGGGAGAGGGTTGAAGAATAGTTAGAAATAATTTTTAGGTTAGTAAAAAAAGGTTTGATTTTAGTTAACCTAATTACTAAGTGAAAATTGGGTGAATCAAAAACCCTAATTCTAATTGATAAAAGAAATTTAATTTAAATTAAATGATTAACCTAGATTAAACTAATCAAATTAATTAATTTAATTAAGAAAAAATAGAGAAAGAAAATTAATTGTGAAATTAATCCTAATTAAGCTAATTGTTTAACCTAATTACTAATTAATTAATTAATTGAAATAATTAAGAAAAATAGAAAAAGAAAATTAATCAGCAGAAAAATAAAGGTTTCTGTCAGAGCTTCTAACAGAGGTTCCCTCCAGAACATCTGGAAACCTATTTTCCAGAGCTTCTGGAGGCTGGCATGGAAGCTTCTCTTTCTGGCACGGAAGTTGATCCTTCTGTGGGTAGCACTCCTGGGCATCTAGGAGTTGGAGCTTCTGGAGGTGATACTTCTGAGGGTCCAGAAGCTGGAGCTTCTAGAGGTGATACTTCTGAGGGTCAAGAAGCTGGAGCTTCTAGAGGTGATAATTCTTAGGGTCCAGAAGCTGGAGCTTCTGTAGGTGGTACCCCCTAATTCGACCCATGTGAATCGACTGGTGGTGTTTTTACAGCCTGAAAGTTCCTAGATCGACGGGTTCGAAGTTCACAGCTTCTTATGCCCTAAAGTGGCATCACATGATCTAAGCTCTGAAACTCACATGTAACACATTGTACCTGTTCTAAATGACATCCTGAACATGAACAAACACCTCAAATATGTTAAGAATGCATGAAAATTAAAATTGAAATCAAGGAAACCTTACCAACCGGTGTGACTTGGACAACATGTTTTGGAAGGCTCTGGCTTTGTGTAATGATTGATATGAACTTCTGAGAACCTCAAGAACATGAATGAATGAGTGAAACGGCTGGAAAGTGGCTGCAATATGAAGCACGATTTTTCAAGTTTGTATGAATTTGTTGGAGAATTTTAGGGTTTGTAAGAGGCTAACAATCCATGTCCTTGGCTTGTGGTTGTGTTAAGTATATATAGAGGAGTGGAAATAGGTCAAGACTTTAAGATAAAATATATTCTTTCAATGGAGAATATTTGATTGAAAAATCTTATCAATATCTTCCAAATTTGGCTCAATCTTGTATTAAACACATCCATGCATTTTTGACAGCTTGCACGACCTTCCTTGGACCTCAAGAAACTTGGGCATCAAGCCCATACTCCTTGTACCTTGTCTTAACATTTTATTTTAATTAGAATTTAATTTGAATGATTTAATTCAAAAATAAATAATAAGCCCATTTGAAAAATGTTTGCAATTGTTAAGTATTTTCCTTTATGCACCTCCTCAAAAATGCTCAACTTACACAACTTCTATCTTGCTCAATTTTTATAATTTTTGGGTGTTATTGGACTTTTTAGAAAGCTCAAGATGTCTTCTAAACAGACCTTCTGTTTTCATCTTCATTTAAGTTTCCATGTTCATGAAAACTTCTTTGCAAAAAGATGACTTTTTTTTTACTTTTAAAACGACCTGTAATGTTTTGATCCATAACTTCCAAATGAAGCATTTCTAGCCCAAACTTGTGAGACATGAAGTTGTAGAGAATTGAATTCTCTTTAAAATGAGGTTTGGTGGAAAACGTTTTGGTAAAGCACGTGAAAGTTATGCCTGGTCAAAGTTTTGTTGACTTTTGTCTGAAAAACTCTAATTTTGAAACTTTGACCTTTGATCAAATCTTGACTTTTCTTGATGAGTCATGATTAACCCTTGATCAAATGATGAGTATTACTTCAAAATATTGATGTTGGCCAAAAATTATGAAGTTTGACTGTATTTTGACCATAGTTGACTTTTGTCTAATACAATTGATTTTCAACCATCTGAGCAATTGGATGAGCAATTTTGACTTGTTAGGCTTGAAAATTGACATGATGATCCCTTGAAGCATATGGCGAGGCATGATGACCATTTAGAGCACTGGAAATCCATCTTGACTTGAGAGCAAAATCCTAGCTTGGATTGATTGCTTAGGAGGGGGTTTGTCTGGTCAACCCTTGTGAAATCCTTGAGTATGGAGTTGTGGATTGTCTTGAGAAGTAGGAGGGAAAACTTTGGGGTATAACAAAGCTCAAAAACAAAGACTTTCAACCGGGCCAAAGTTTTCTTTTGTTTAATTCTCGGATGTGGCTTTTTTTGGGAAAACTAAAGACAAAATGGTCCGATCCGTTTTTAGTCAAGGACGTTAAAGATTATGGAGCTGTTGGGTTTCAAGACCCTGGAAGCAAGAATGAGTGGATAGTAAATGGGCAAAGGTTAAAAATGTATGTTGGTGGCTAGAAAATCCGGGAGATTGTTGCACTATACTTTGATGATCCATGATCATCTTGAACCGTCGAGCTTGAAACGAGGTTAAACAAAGCGCTTGTTGGGAGGCACCCCAACATTGTAAGTATTTCATGTTTTTAGTCATTTGTATTTTTTAAGAATGTGTGAGGAATTGAATTTTGAAAGAAAAAAATTGGAAGTTGGGGCTGCCAAGCTTCGCCCGGCGAGAATCCTCCTTCGCCTAGTGAAAATGCACGAGCAGAACATCTCTACTACGCGTTTTGGGTTTGTTAATGTTATAATTTGGGTGGCCCACGACCCAACCCATCTTTCTCCCTATTTTGGAACATTCATTCCTCTTCTCCCAAAACTCTAGAAGCCAAGCTCCCATTCCTCTCTTCAAATTTCAAAACTTTCAACATTTTGGCAAGCTTCCTCTCATTCTTAAGCACTCATAGTAAGTTTCTACCTTTTCTTGTTTGGTTAAGTTGTTTCTGATAGATTTAGGTTATGTAGTGTAGTGAATTAGGTGGTTAGGATATGCTAAACCTTTTGTCATCATCATGTTTGGTTAAAATCATGGTTGAGTATGAATATGGAATCAACACCCATGGCAAATATGTGCAGAAAAATTCTGCAGAAGATGCAGTTCGCGAGCGTCGCCTGTCGACCAGTATGCTCGCCCGGCGAAAGTGGACAGGCTTGCCATGTTTAAATTTTGTTTGGTTCTTTGAATTTTAACAATATTCTAATGTCTTGGGTTGTCTGTTGCACTGTTTTGTCGACTTGTTTTTGCAGATGTGAAATAAACGTGGACGCCTTAGACAAAATAAGGAAACTGTAGGTGGTAGTTCTAACCCACCATGGGACTTTGATGACACTAGGTTTATGAGTGTCAAAGTTGAGGCTAGTTACAACCTGCTGATTGGGAGGTTTTTTGTGCCTGAGAAAAAATTCAACATCAGCACCAATGGCACGTATAGCAAGCCTATGCAGATTTTTCTAAACAAAAAGTGGGACGTTTTGATTGACCCGATTGACTGTGTGAGCTATGATTTGGTTCGGGAGTTTTACGCAAATGCTCTTCCAGCTGAGGGAGAGAAATTTTGTTACCGGACCACCGTGTGTGGGAAAGCTTTATTCTTTTCTATTAATGTCATTAACATTTTTTTGGGTTCTCCATACCACTATACACAGGGCAATGTAGATGACTACAACAATGAGCTTAGAAGCGACAGAGATCATGATTCTATTAGGAAAGCAATCTTGTTGTCGGGGCGGAGTATGGAGAGAAATGCATCTGGCCATCCCTTGAGGTACCTCTGAGAAGACATGACTCTGGAGGCACGCATTGTTCATCTCCTCATTTTGAACAACATAAAACCTAAGATGCATAGATCCACAATTCCAATTGACGTGGCGGTCTTGGTCAAATGTATCATGGTGCAAAAGTCCGTAAGTGTTGCTTCCGTGATTTCAAGGGAGATGAAAAATTTTGTTGAAGGATTAAAAACAAAGAAGGTAAATGCTAGAAACCCTATCATTTTTCCTTGCTTAATCACTAAGATGTGTCTTGATAACGGTATATTGTTGCCGAATGAAATTAGTGAGAAAGTAAAGGGAGTTATTGATGATGATTATGTTAACCACTATTTTTTGGGTAAGCTAGCTCTAAAAAAGAAGGGTGTCCGTACGGGTGAGTCATCAGGTACTCAACCTAAACCTGAGGCACCCGAGGGTCTCGATTATGGAAATTGGGATCCTTAGATGCGTGAGACTTGCAACTATACTTGGGACATGTTAGAAGCGCATCAGAGGTCTGATGGCTTTCTTCATGACACCATGGCTAGAGTTTATCAGAATCAAGTTGCACCTCAGGAGAACTTCACGTTTCTGACCCGTGCGGAATATGATGCATATTGTGCTTGGCCTGTGGGCAGGCGCCCTTTCTTTTCGGAGGGGGAAACACCTACGGATGTTGATGCGAATGTTTGTGATGATGTTGATGTTGGTGATGATGATATGGAGCATTGAGCTTCAAAGTGAAGAATTTTTAATTTTTTCAGCTTTATTATCAATTTAGTTTGTTATGTTTTGAACTTATTTTGGATGTATTTTGGGATCGGTTCCCTTTTTGTGGTGTTTTACACCAAAACAATATTATTTAATTAAGTTTTTATTTTTATTATTAGTAATTTAAATTAGTACCATTATATTTTAATTATTGTTTGTACATTAAAATGTGAATTGTTTGTCTTGGAAAAATAGTGGACTTATGTGCTCAAGGAGAAAGAATGAGTTTTGGGGCATAGTGTTTAATTTGGGTGGTGATGATAAAATTATCAATTGCCTTGCGCAAACAAGGTATTATTTTACCGCTTTATAGAATGTTAACATTATAGTGAAAGTAGTGCTTTATACAAATTACCTAATTTATGCATTTGTGTAAATATTTGTTCATGTTTGAATCATTAGGACATAAACCACATATGTGAGAAGCTTCCACTTTGTACAAAAATTGAGAGTACTAGTAGTTGTG
The DNA here is from genome assembly GCA_021764765.1 of Vicia sativa. NCBI lineage: Eukaryota > Viridiplantae > Streptophyta > Magnoliopsida > Fabales > Fabaceae > Vicia > Vicia sativa. Next base: position 132,204,660 of record CM038793.1, on the reverse strand, counting down.
TTAACTCGTTTAATTCATGCTTAATATTAATTTGTTTATTACAATTATGGAAATATAGAAGTGATCAAGGAAATTTTTTGTGTACTACGAGAAAAACCATCAATTCCAAAAGGGCTTCAATTAACCGTGAGTGAGTGAATCTTAGTGAACCCTTTTGAGCTTAAAAATTGAATTTTTGGAATGAATCTATCAAGATCAACAAATTGTTAAGTATACCACTTAGTCATTTTGTTGATAATCAAAATAAAATTCAATGATGATTCATTCTATAAATTTTTTCTTGTTTGTAATGCTCTTCATTGTGAAAATATGAAATGCTCTTCATTGTCTTTACCCCATTTTTCTTCAATTTTTTTTTATATATATCATTTGTTTTTAACCCAAACCAAGTTACAACCCTTGAAGTCCTTAGTGATCTTTGTTTCCATTTTGTACATTTAACTTGTTTTGATAAATGCATGAATTATTCCGGATGTGCATGATTACTAGTTAGAGTGTTTAGTCTTATGTAAATATTGCATTTTGTTCTTCAAGGAATATTGAAGAAATCTTTAGGTGATTTAAATATGAACATGTTGTTAAATATATTGCATTACTTGATGTTTGTGTTTAGAACTTAGTCACTATCTTGTTTTGATTCTAGGAGCGATTGAGTTCGAACCATCCAAGTTAATTTTTGATTTTTGCTCCAATGAACTTTTTCTTGTTGTTTTGATTTTTATCTTTTGATTTGAGGACAAACAAAGAGTTAAGTTGGGGAGAGTTGTTAAGTGTCAACTTTTGGATAAATATCGTATAAATTATTGACACTTTTAACCTCTTTCGTTTATTTTATCTAAGTTATTACCTATTTTTAAGTCATTTAGTGTAAATATAACTATTTTGAATGTTTTAATTGGTTTGTTACTTTTTCAGTTTAATTTGATAAGAACTTGCAGCATTTGGTTGGCTTGGAAGATGTCAAGAAAGCAAGCAATTTTTCACCATCTGAGCATCTTTGCCCGGCGAGGATCCTGAGTCGCCCCGCGAAAAAGCTTCAAGTTTTGGGGTTTGGCTCTGGAGCGTGTCGCCCCGCGAAAAAGCTTCAAGTTTTGGGGTTTGGCTCTGGAGGGTTTCGCTCCGTGTCGCCTGGCGTTTTCTCATATTCTCTTGGCGAGGTAGCAACTTTACCCGACGACGGACCTGACTCGAAACTGCTTGGCTCACCTAACTTGGCATGTGTTCACAGTTTGTGGTTCTCGCCCGGCGATGCTTTATGGTCGTCTGGCGAATCTGGGAGGGCAGCCCATACTTTTGAGCTACTTTTAAGATATTTTGTGCTTCTTCTTCTCATTCCAACAAGCTTCCAAGGCATGTTTTGATAAAAAAAACCCTAAGAAAACCTATTTTCCTCCATTGTTACAAAGATCAAAGCTTTACTACCTCAATCTTTGATCATTCAAGGTTGATGTTCATAAAGCTTTGGAGATTTCTTGATCATCAAGCTATCATGGAAATGGATAGCTAAACCTCCTCTTTGTGTCAAGAGTAAAGGTAGTTAATCTAGCTTTTATGTATTTTTTTTGATCTTAATGTGTATGAACTTGGTTGAGGATATATATGTATATATATACATATGATGAATTTCTTTGATTTACTTGTCCTTTTTATGCTTTGGATCATGATTGAAAAATATGTTCAAACTTGACATAGGAGATTCATCCACTAATGAACAAATGCTAGAGATAGATTTGTGGGCTAGTGTTTACTTGTATTAAACTTCATGATTACCATGTCAATAGTTAGAGTGAGATATCATCTAAAGATTAACATGATAACATTCACAATATTGGTTGGAAATCAACAATATTGAGAGGATACGTAATTATATCGATCATCAACTAGTTCATCCGCGTGGTTAATTGAATTTATATCAAATTAGGTTAATGAAACTAATCTTGACATGCTTTTATCAATTGGAAACCACTCAAAACTCTCTTTAATCCAAACATCTCTCTTTTGAAAAGGATACTGAACTTTGTTTGATTGAAACTTATGATTCTTGTAGTTAGGAAACAAAACCTTTGTGTTACCAAATCTTAAAATACGCTTTAACTATTGAACGATGGTCATACCACCTTAATCCCTGTGGAAAAAATAATTAAAAATACTTGTAGAGAAAATACGAACAACAACTCTTCAACTAGTGTCGTGCTAATCACTGCTATACTCGGAACCTCATGTTACCCATGCAGAGGCAACATCACAACAGAAGGGTGAGAATTCACATCATTATTCAAAAAAGTATATAAATGGAAATAATGAAGAAACTGCATCTATTCACGAATTCCACGCACTTCAAGTCATATTCCAAGATAACATGATCATACAAACATTACAAGTATAATATATTCATACATAGCATAATTATCATCCATTCAAACAATCCAATTAATCCATATGATTAGACATCACAATTTCATTTCACACATTGCATATACAATAATGACTCATGTGATAACAATGAAATGTGACTCAATATGCATGTGGTACCAATTTTTTGAGAACATTTCGTTAACCATGCTTCCGACTCATTCATAGAATCCAAGCCCTTACTTTCGATCCGGACAAGACCAAAAGCCTTCTCTACTTATTCCCAATGGAATCGAGCCAAATGTGAACCCAACGTTTAACCGCTACTTATCCATCATGGATCGAGCTAATTTGTGAACCCACAATTTCACCGCTACTTATCAACACAAGGATCGAGCCAAATGTATACCTGTACAACTCATCAAAACAACATATGCAAATTAAGATTATTCATAAAACCTCAATTATCCAAGCATATCATCTCCATTCAACTCATGTGAATTTTCCATCAATTGCAAAACATCATAATCTAACCACATCGATTATTACACGTAGCATATACATATCACCACACATAACAACTAGCATATGGCATATCATTCCACCAGTGTTATCCAAAACATTCCATCAAATAATATTAGCACATACTATACTCAAGTAATCCAATATACATTGAAATAGTATTCAAAAACAATTCGAAACACATTCAATCACAATTGGATCAATTAATCACATATATAAAAATACTACAATAATTATAATCATATAACATTCCATGTCAATAGATCCTAAAAATAACATTTTTCATTCCAGGTCACGTTAAGCCTAGTCTGCGATACTGCACTTTTTCTACTTTGAACCAGCTTCCTTATCCCAAGAAATCACCACATAAAACTCATTGAAATCAGTCTAATAAGATCATTAAAGGGTATCCTAACATGTTTTTAATCATGGGTCATCATTTCTAAGTTGAAAAAAAACACAATTTTCATTCAAACCCTAACATTTAAAGACTATAGAAATTGGAATTGAACAACCTAGCATGTTCCTAATCATTACCCACAACATACAATCAAACAATAACATGGATTCTCCACTCGTACCTCTTGAAGATTCCACTTCTAGGGTTTCCTCTTCACTTTTCTTCTTTCTCCTCTTCTCTTCTCTTCTCTTCTTTCTCTTCTTTATCCAAATGAAAATTCTAATTATGATTCCCTTCTAATCCTTACTAACTAGGATTGTCTTATAGGGCTTAATACTTAACACCTTTCTATTACTTCCATTCTCAGAAATAGGCCCAATACTAAATAACCACAATTTTATTCATAAAACACAATTATTTAAATAACACACTTATTCAAGTAATTCAAATTCCAATTAAATCACCCAATTGAATTAATTATCACATAATATAATATATCAGAATAATTAATAATTAGCTATTTAAAAATATGGATGTTACAACTCTCCCCCACATAAAAGATTTCTGCCCTCGAAAATTACCTCAAGCGAACAACTCAGGATACGAATCTTTCATCTGACTCTCAAGCTCCCAAGTCACATTACCACTAGCAGGACCTCCCCATGCTACTTTCACTAAAGTGATTTCCTTCCCTCGAAGTTGCTTAACTTCTCGATCCTCAATGATTGATACGTAAATGACATTATTCTAAATATTCGTGTGTATTTGTATATTTAACTATTTCTATGTCATTGTTCTAAATGAATATTTTTATTTTGTCAGACCAATACAAGTATTCCGATGTCAAAGAGAAGCTCGGGTACCATGGTCTAAATCAAACAACATTAATTGGATCAAAGTGCAGGTATATTAATTTTCACAATCTTGCTTGTAATATTTATGCTACTTGATAAAACAATACATCTATATATTCTTATTTATTTTTCTATGTAGTGTCCTCAACAACAAAACGACATAGATTGCGGATACTTCGTTTTGAAGTTTATCAAAGAAATCATTCAACTGAATGAAATAGAGATTCCAGTCACGGTATGGATTTATAACTTAGGATTTGTTTTATTATTTATCGGATATTTCATATAATTTATTACTTTTAACTAAATCATGCATATTTTTTGTTTTTTTATGTAGTATTTTGATGAGCACAAGTGTGCATATTACACGAAACTTCAATTGGAAGAACTCAAAGAGGAATTGTGTCAATATTTTATTAAGCAAAGAATCCTATAAGGCATATACATTATTGTGTGAAAATGGTTATGAATACATTATTGTGTGTATACAATACTGACCGTGTTATTATGTTCATATCTTCCAGGATCAGGACCTTAAATATATATGTACATTAGGACTGATTTACTTATTGTTATATATCTGATTTTGTTAGGGTTGATTTTGGTTATGTTAAAAATATGTTAATTGAATTACAATGGTGTATATATATTTTGGATAACAATGGTATATAATGGTATTTGTATATAATATTTAAATTTGGTATTTGGATAACAATGGTATATAATGGTATTTGTATATAAGATTGTAAATTACCGGTTTATGAATTACAGGTTTATGAAATAATGCTGCAAAAAATGCAGCTTTAAAAATTATATAAATTTTTGATTTTTCAGTAAAAAACCTTTGAAAGCGCTTTTAGGTAAAAAGCGCTCCCTTAGGCCACCTATGAGAGCGCTTTTTGAGTAAAAGCGCCTAAGGTATACCTATGAAAGCGCTTTCACAGGTAGGCCTAAGGCAGCGCTTTTACTGGAAAAACGCTTTCTTAGGGTGCCTATAGAATGCATTAAAGGCATTCTAAAGTAGGCCTAAGAAAGCGATTTTCCAAAAAAAATCGCTTTCGTAGACCTACCTATGAAAGCGCTTTTTAGTAAAAATAGCTTTCATAGGTAGGCCTATGAAAGCGCTTTTTCCTAAACAAAAAGCGCTGCTAAAACCTATAGTAGTGCCACCTAAGAAAGCGCTTTTAAAGCCAAAAAAAAGAGTTTTCATAGGTCTTTTATGGCATAGTGGGTATGAAAAGTATTTGTTTATTGGATTGGAGCAAGCAATTAAAAGTCTTATTACCTACTCAGAAAGTTGTTCTTGTTATTTTCCTTCTACTTTAGGACAACGATATCCATACCATTAGTTAGTAGGTAACTCTATCCGTTGGATGTGAAAGGACATGCCTAGGGTCATCGTTTGGTCATTGAAGGAAATATTGTAAGGATACCTTAACAAATCGAAGGAACGATCATCACTTGTTCGTAGGCAACAATCAAGGGACGAGATCATATATTCGTAGGCAACAATCGAGGATCATCAAGGGACTATGATCTTTGTGATGATTTTTGAATCGAGGGACTTTTGCTAATGGTACGCCTACGTTCGAGGAACATGACCATTTGGTTCATAAGGCAACAAGAGAGGATACCCTAGAGGGTGTGAGTGTGCAAAGTGTGTTCAATTCAGATATCTTATCTTTGAATTAGAGTTATCTAATGGTTGATTTTAGTCTTGCCATACAATCCAATTAGCATACATATAACCAATGAATATTTGCAAAAAAATAAAGGTGCGGAAAGTAAAGTCCTACTCTATTACATGGATTTGGGGAAGTTACATAATAAGAGATGCAGAAAAGTAAATGTGCGAGAAAAGTAAATCTACACTATTACAAAAATATCCTTACGACCTATACATCGATTTCAAGAATTTAAAATGCGAAATAAATAAATGGATAGTAGAAAAAATGTTCTAAATGTTAAGAAAATGTTATAAACCAAATTACTAGAAGAAAATAATTTATAAACCAAAGTTAGTGAAGAAAACCCTAATTCTAAGTTAATTAGAATTTAATTAAGAAAAATAATTTATATGTGAATAAAAATCAAATGTTTTTTGTGTCAAAAATTAAGTAAAGGTTTTTAAAACCTAAATCTAAAATTAGAACATTTTTTAGGGGTTTTTATAATTACTAAAACAATTTTTGAAAAGAATTAAAATAAGAAAAGAAAAATTGAAAAAATGTTAGAAAACAAAGGTTAAGGAGTAAAGTGGTAAAAAAATAGGGTGAGGCTGCCAAGGATCGAACTCAGGACCTTAAGGTCTTTGGTCCAAAATCAGACCACTGCGCCACCTGCTTGTGATGATATAACCACACCTCCAGAAATATATATGTTATACCCTGTAAAAATCAGAAAATTGAGAAAAAATTGCAAAAGGCAGGGATCAAACCTACGCCTTAGGGGAGGAAGAGACTTAGTGCGCGCATGGCTTACCATTGGGGTGGCTATACATCCAATAAATAATAGTGATTCTAAAACTAAACAAGTGAAACAAAGCTCATGATTTCTGATTTTTCAAACCAACTGTGCGTGGGTCCTAGAGTTATTTGAATGGACCAATCAGATGGCTTCCCTCTGCCACTTTTTTCTCCTCCCTTGTCAACCACCCTGGGACGGTGGCTCCGGTCATCATCTTTGATTGCTCAACCCAGATCAACATAAAAGCATCCCCTAAGTTTGAATCTATGGTTATTTTGGCCTGAATCGTCCTACATTTATGGATACGAAAGCTTATAAGATTTGTGCCCTAGCCATGGTGTTTCCTTATTCCTGCACTAAAACTTACAACCAGTGCATCAAATCAATTCATAATAACATGATAAACATGAATGAATGCATAAACACAGTTTATATCATGTAAATCCAGAGTTAGAAATCCAACACTTTACCAAACTAGTGAAATTTTGTGGGGATGGTTTTGGGGTGCTTCAGGCTTGTGTAAGAGCTTGGCTCGATTGCTGAAATGCTCAGGAGGATGAATGGATTCTTGGTTTCAATTGAATTATGATACGAACTTTCCCTAGGTTAGCAAATTTTTGGAATTTTTGTGTAGGGCTTTGAGTGCAACAAACCTTATTCTTCTCTTGTACTCTTGTTATGTATATATAAAGGAATGCATTAGGCCAGAAAATATGAAGAATAACTCTTGCATTCATGAGAAAAATATTTGATTGGAAATCAAAAATAAAATACTTAAATCATGGCCAATCCTGCATCAATGCTTCTTGCATGTTTTTTTCCAGCTATTTGGGCTATCTTTGACCTCAAGCCACTTGGAAATCAATCCCACATGCCCTTAAGCATTTCCTTGCCTTTTATTATAATTAAAATTGAATTTTAGTGATTTAATTTAAATATAAATAAAATAAATAGAAGGATGGCGTGTAATTGAACTTTGAAGCTATGGATAATGTTAGAAACAAGTTTGGATCATAAAAACATATGCACACATGGAAGAAATTCAAAATTGATCAATGTTTTCTTCATGCAGTTCTACAAAATTTCCAATTTTGCTCATGCCATAACTTGCCCAATTTTCATCATTTCACAGTTTTCTTGGAATTTTTAGAAATCTTAATATGTCCTCTAAATTCTCCTTTTAGTTTCATCTTCATTGAAGCTTTCATGCTCAGGTACACTTCTTTGGAAAAAGATGACTTTTTGTTGACTTTTAGAAGGACCTATAATGTATTGACCCATAACTCTCAATGTAGCATTTTTGGGCAAATATTGTTTGACTCAAAATAGTAGAGAATTGAATTACCTTTAAAATGAATTTCGATGGGACAATTTTTGATGAAGTATGTGAAAGTTATGCTTGGTCAAAGTTCTATTGACTTTCCCTTAAGAAACCCAAATTTAGAAACTTTATACTTTTGATCATTCTTTGAGTTTTCTTGATGAATCATGATAAACCCTTGATCAAATGATGAGTGTGACTTCAAAATCATGACGTTGGCCAAAAATGATGAAGTTTGACTATATGTTGACCAAATTAGACTTTTTGTCCAATACAACTAACTTTCAACTATCTTAGCAATCGATTGAGCAAACTTAGGTTATGATGCTTGAAACTTGAAATGGTGATGCTTTGAAACATATGAGGAGGCATGATGCTCACTTGAGGCAATTGAAGTCAAATTTGACTTGAGAGAAGGAAAACCCTAGTTGTGGGTTGATTGCTTAGGAGAGGGTTTGTCTGATCAACAACCCATGCGGAATTCATGAGTATGGCGATGTTTATTGACTTCAAAAATAGGACGTAAAATTTAGGGGTATAAGAAAAACCAACCTCACTTCAAACCTTTTTCGCCTACGGGCTCTTTGTTGTGTTTAAAACCTTTTTCGAAAAGGGTGTTCCCTTTCAAGTCCAAGCAAATTGCTAAGTGTGCGAGCGGCCAACCATAAGACTTCCTAAAAGTTGCAACGCCGAGCACGAGTTGCAATTGTTAGGATGCGGAATAGAACTTCCCATAAAAAACATTGCAACAAACCAAAACATTGATGCATTAGGTTAGAAAAATATGGAGAATAACTCTTGCATTCATGAGGAAAATATTTGATTGGAAATAAAAAATAAAATCCTTAAATCATGGACAATCATGCATCAATGCTTCTACATGTTTTTTTCCAGCTATTTCGGCTATCCTTAACCTCAAGCCACTTCGAAATCAAGCTCACATGCCGTTAAGCCTTTCCTTGCCTTTTATTATAATTAAAATTGAATTTTAGTGATTTAATTTAAATAAAAATAAAATAAATATAAAGAGAGCATGTAATTGAACTTAAAAGCTATGGATAATGTTAGAAACATGTTTGGATCATAAAAACCTACCACCATTTGGAAGATATTCAAAATTGATCAATGTTTTCTTCATGCAGTTGTACAAAATTTCCAATTTTTCTCAAGCCATAACTTGCTCAATTTTCATAATTTGGAAGTCTTCTTGGAATTTTTAGAAAGCTTAATATGTCCTCTAAATTCTCCTTTTTCTTTCATCTTCATTGAAGCTTTCATGCTCAGGTACACTTCTTTGGAAAAAGATGAATTTTTGTTGACTTTTAGAAGGACGTATAATGTATTGACCCATAACTTGCAAAGAAGAATTTTTGGGCAAATATTGTTTGACTCAAAGTTGTAGAGAATTGAATTCCCTTTAAAATGAACTTTGCTGGAAAAAATTTGATGAAGTATGTGAAAGTTATGCTTGGTCAAAGTTCTGTTGACTTTCCTTTAAGAAACCCTAATTTAGAAATTTAGACTTTTGATCATTCTTTGAACTTTCTTGATGAATCATGATAAACCCTTGATCAAATGATGAGTGTGAGTTCAAAATCATGATGTTGGCCAAAAATGATGATGTTTGAATATATGTTGACCACATTTGACTTTTTGTCCAATACAACTGACATTCAACTATCTAAGCAATCGACTGAGCAAACATAGGTTCAGATGCTTGAAACTTGAAATGGTGATGCTTTGAAACATATGAGGAGGCATGATGCTCACTTGAGGCAATTGAAGTCAAATTTGACTTGAGAGAAAGAAAACCCTAGTTGTGGGTTAATTGCTTAGGAGAGGGTTTGTCCGATTAACCCATGGGGAATTCTTGTGTATGGAGATGTGTATTGACTTCAAAAATAGGAGGGATAATTTTGGGGTATAAGAAAAACCAACCTCACTTCAAACCTTTTTCGCCTACGGGCTCTTTTTTGTGTTCAAAACCTTTTTCAAAAAGGGTGTTCCCCTTCAAGTCCAAGCAAATTACTAAGTATGCAAGCGGCCGACCATAACACTTCCTAGAAGCTGCAAGGCCGAGCACGAGTTGCAATTGTTAGGATGCGAAATGGAACTTCCCATAAAAAACATTACAACCCACCAAAATTATGATGCATTAGGTAAGAAAAATATGAAGAATATCTCTGGCATTCATGAGGAAAATATTTGATTGGAAATCAAAAATAAAATCCTTATATCATGGATAATCTTGCATCAATGCTTCTTGCACGTTTTTTTCCAACTATTTGGGCTATCTTTTTCTTCAAGCCACATGGAAATCAAGCTCACATGCCCTTAAGCCTTTCCTTGCCTTTTATTATAATTAAAATTGAATTTTAGTGATTTAATTTAAATATAAAGAAAATAAATAGAAGGAGAGCGTGTAATTGAACTAATAAGCTATGGATCATGTTAAAAACAAGTTTGGATCATAAAAACCTACGCCCATTTGGAAGAAATTCAAAATTGATCAATGTTTTCTTCATGTAGTTCTACAATATTTCCAATTTTGCTCAAGCCATAACTTGCTCAATTTTCCTAATTTGAGAGTCTTCTTGGAATTTTTAGAAAGCTTAATATGTCCTCTAAATTCTCCTTTTGGTTTCATCTTTATTGAAGCTTTCATGCACAAGTACACTTCTTTGGAAAAAGATGAATTTTGGTTGACTTTTAGAAGGACCTATAATGTATTGACCCATAACTTGCAATGAAGAATTTTTGGGCAAAGATTGTTTGACTCAAAGTTGTAGAGAATTTAATTCCCTTTAAAATGAACTTTGATGGAATAAATTTGATGAAGTATGTGAAAGTTATGCTTGGTTAAAGTTCTGTTGACTTTCCTTTAAGAAACCCTAACTTAGAAACTTTAGACTTTTGATCATTCTTTGAACTTTCTTGATGAATCATGATAAACCCTTGATTAAATGATGAGTGTGACTTAAAAATCATGATGTTGGGCAAAAATGATGAATTCTGACTATATGTTGACCACATTTGACTTTTTGTCCAATACAACTAACTTTCAACTATCTAAGCAATCGACTGAGCAAACTTAGGTTATGATGCTTGAAACTTGAAATGGTGATGCTTTGAAACATATGAGGAGGCATGATGCTCACTTGAGGCAATTGAAGTCAAATTTGACTTGAGAGAAAGAAAACCCTAGTTGTGGGTTAATTGCTTAGGAGAGGGTTTGTCCGATTAACCCATGGGGAATTCTTGAGTATGGAGATGTGTATTGACTTCAAAAATAGGAGGGATAATTTTGGGGTATAAGAAAAACCAACCTCACTTCAAACCCTTTTCGCCAACGGGCTCTTTTTTGTGTTCAAAACCTTTTTCAAAAAGGGTGTTCCCCTTCAAGTCCAAGCAAATTACTAAGTATGCAAGCGGCCGACCATAACACTTCCTAGAAGCTGCAAGGCCGAGCACAATTTGCAATTGTTAAAATCAAGAATGCAACTTCCCATAAAAAACATTACAACCCACCAAAACATTGATGCATTAGGTCAAAGAAATATGAAGAATATCTCCTGCATTCATGAGGAAAATATTTTATTGGAAATGAAAAATAAAATCCTTAAATCATGGACAACTTTGCGTCAATGCATCTTGCACATTTTTTTCCAGCTATTTGGGCTATCTTTGACCTCAAGCCACATGGAAATCAAGCTCACATGCCCTTCAGCCTTTCCTTGCCTCTTATTGTAATTAAAATTGAATTTTAGTGATTTAATTTAAATATAAATAAAATAAATAGAATATGAGCGTGTAATTGAACTTATAAGCTATGGATAATGTTAAAAACAAGTTTGGATCATAAAAAACTACGCCCATTTGGAAGAAATTCAAAATTGATCAATGTTTTCTTCATGCAGTTCAACAAAATTTCCAATTTTGCTCAAGCCATAACTTGCTCAATTTTCATAATTTGAGAGTCCTCTTGGAATTTTTAGAAAGCTTAACATGTCCTCTAAATTCTCCTTTTGGTTTCATCTTCATTGAATATTTCATGCTCATGCACAATTCTTTGGAAACAGATGACTTTTTGTTGACTTTTAGAAGGACCAATAATGTATTGACCCATAACGCTCAATGAAGAATTTTGGGGAAAGATTGTTTGACTCAAGTTGTAGAGAATTGAATTCCCTTTAAAATTAACTTTGATGGAAAAGTTTCTGATGAAGTATGTGAAAGTTATGCTTGATCAAACTTCTGTTGACTTTCCCTTAAGAAACCCTAATTTAGAAACTTTAGACTTTTGAACATTCTTTGAACTTTCTTGATGAATCATGATAAACCCTTGATCAAATGATGAGTGTGACTTCAAAATCATGATGTTGGCCAAAAATGATGACTTTGACAACATGTTAACCAGATTTGACTTTTTTGTCCAATACAACTGACTTTCAAGCATTGGTGGTTTAACTCGGGAAGCCAACTCTCTCCATCTTTGAGCATACTCCTTGAACGACTCGTTAATATCAGAGAAAGATTCTGTAATTGGATACGGGTTGGAGCCATGGAAAGGTTGAACTCGTATTGCTTCAAGAATGAGGAAGATAAATCTTTCCAATTGTGAACATCCTTTTTCTCCAATTGCGTATACCAATCCAGAGATGCCCCACTAAGACTGTCTTGAGAATAATGGATGAGAAACTTTTCATCATGAGCATAAGCAGACATCTTGCAAACAAACATTTTCATATGAGTCTCTGGACAACTAACACCTTTGTATTTCTCGAAGTTAGGCATTTTAAACTTTGGTGGAATCACGAAGTCTGACACTAAACAAAAGTCAACAGCATCTAGACCAACAGTATCGTTTCCATTCAATACCCTCAATTGTTCCTTCAGATCAAGACACATTCGTCTGGCTTCAATATCTTGAGGAACTCTGGTGTTGACCACTGAATTCATTCCTTGAGGATTTTGCACGTAGTTGGCAAACCTAGGCTTCTTAGCTGGCTGAGGATGTGGGATACAACCTTCTTGGACAGTTGATTGCCTTTGGACCGTAGGGATTGCGTTAGATTGAACATTGAGCACCAATTGAGGTTGAATAGGATCATCCACATGCAGAGGAGAATCGTACATTGGATTATACATAACAGTAAATCCTGACGTGGAATCCGTAGTAGCATCCTGGGAATTGTCATCCGAAGAAGCTATCATGGCTTCCAACATTTGATCCACCTTGTCTTTCACACCTTCTAGGTCTTCTCTTATCACAACTTGATTATGTTCCAATTGGTCTATCAGACTTTTCATGAGTGCAGGAAATCAGCTAACTGGCCAGGAACAAAAGGTGACATGAGCTTTTTGTAGTGGAGGAGAAAATGCATTCATGTTGATGAATGCAAATGCATGATTTTATTTCTATTTTTGAATGCAAATGATTTTTCTTTTGAATGCGATGCAATGGAAATGAGTGTAAGAATGTAATGTGATGCGATACATATCGATGTTATGCGCAAAATTACATGTAAAGTTAAACAGACATGGGTTTAAAAGGGACGGTCGGACATGGTTTCGACGTCTACCCAACGATTCCCCCCTGGATGGCTCTTAGGGTTTTTTGATACAACAAACACAAATTCTCGTGCATCGCAAAAGATACTTGCAACGCTACCATACTTTTTTAAGAGAATTTGGGTTTGAGGGAGAGTTACGTATTAACCGAATAGACAAAGCAGGTCTAACGATCTGACAAACGTAACCCTCAATACCGGGATCTGAACGGGGTGCTCAAAATCATTGATCCCAACTTGGGTGTATCATTTTCACCGCAAATAAATTTGTGATTAGATGATACATCCAAGAACGTCTCATTTGAGCATTCTTAAAGCCTACAGGTTAGGTTTTCCTTAAAGGTCAAAACTAGGGGAAAAATCCCTTCTAACAACACTATTGCCAATGCAAAAACAACTTGCAATCGACAATAATGTCTTCGAAAGAACCTCCCCTAGGTGTGGTCTTCGCACCAACTTACGAGACATTTCCGTCTAGCAAATTAATACTACGCAACCACTCTAATTTATGTGTTCTATAGCCTTGGTAGTGGGCTTTTCCTATAGTCCCAACCAATATTCCCACACAACAATAATATATCAATAAGATAATAATTAAAGCGATAGGAAATAAATGACTAATTTAAAACACAAAAATAGAGTGATATAAAGAAAGCGAAAATAAACACACATACGAAGAGCTAAATTAGGGTTGACACGCTTAGTCAAAGTCTCCCCAGTGAAGTCGCCAACTGAAGCAACTCGATTTTCAAAAATCTTTTAAATTCTCGAAAACTGTGAAATCGCCACCTAATTTTATTTATTCCAAAAGGAAAGGGAAAATATAGATAAAACCCCAAAGAAACGGATAAGACGGTCTACGACCAAAAATTGGGATCGGGAGTCGGTTATGTAAGGGGAAGGTGTTAGCACCCCTTACATCCATCGTACTCGATGGGACCCATTTAGTTCTACGTGTGTGTGTATATTCGCTAATCTCTAAGTTATAAAAGAAAAGAAATTTGATTATTATTATTTTGAGTTTGGCACGGTTTTGAACCGTGTGCCTACATATTCCCTTGTGCAATGGGAAAGTCAAAACTCTGTAGTTCCTCTTAAAAAGGTTTTAATTGGTTGCATGGATTTTATCTGAAAAATCATGCGTTTAGACGTTTTCAAATGCTTTGAACTAGGACTTGTTTTGTTTGTTTGAAAAGCTTAAGTCCTCGTTCGTATTTGAAACGACTATTGCACCCTCTTTATCTGAAAAGAGTTTTAATGATCGCATATGAGCGATAAAAAGAGTTTGAATGAGTTATAGTTGTTTTTTATGTGGGAGACGAGTATTGGACCATAAGCGTTCAACGGCTAACGCCCCAATTACTCGGATGAGTGGACAGAAACATCCGAATCATCTTTTTCTACCCAAAAGTTTTATTAAGAAAAGTGAGGTGAAACATGGTTCACGTTTAATTAAATTCAATTGAAGACACCAAGCATACGGTCGAGGGTCGATACTGGACTAACTACCATATGCTTGGGAGGAGGGAGAGATAGAAATTTATTTAGAAATTATTTGAAAAGAAACCCGACGTTGGATCGGGGTTTAGAATTTTAATTGCGAAAGTGTTCTGACACGCGTGCTGAGATGGAATGGAAGCGGGTTATGATTAACCAAGTATGTGGACTTGATTAACCTCGTGAGGATAGGTGCTCCTATCCCCAACCATGAGACCCTGGTGCATGGTAATTGGTGTAGACCAATATTATTTTCGGGTTATGATCGATTAAAGCAACAAGGGCTTTAACCGATCTTGTGAGGATGGCCATGCCCATCCCCAACTATGAGACCCTTTAGGAAATTGACATATGAGTCAATCAAAGCGGAATCGAATTGATTTTAATTTTGAATCGTGTGCAGAGTGTACAATGGTGAATAATTGCGGAATGAATAAATAAACAGACAAAACTATCATACAATACAATCGGAAATTTAAATAATTATTGGAGATGATTTTTTCTGTTTGATGAAAAATCGGCTAATAATTTAATTGATAAATCATCAAACACAAACTATCAGATCCAATAATCATTTAGTACATCGCACAAAAATATTATTTACGAAAATAAATTAATTGAAAAGATAAGTTCAGAAATAGCCTGGATTGCCGTGATTCTGGACGAAGCGAAGAGAAATCCATCTGATCTTTGACCGGTCCGTAATGCCTCCACGTGCTAGCGAACTGAGTCCAATGCGTCCACTCCCAAAGTACTCCGACGGTTCCAAAAAAAAAACAATATTACACCGCATGCATATTTATCAATATTAATTAATATTTTTTCTAAAATAAATTAATTAAGAATGATAAAATAAAGAGAAAGATTTTTTTTTATATTAAAACAAGGTGGTGACACTTGTCACCACCAGATTTAAAGTAAAATAAAAATAATTAAATAAAATAGAAAATTTAACTTGCTTTTCTCTTTTTTTTATATTTAAGATGAATAAATAAATAAAAGAAAAAGTAAATTAAAAAGAAAAAACAATAGAAAAATCAATGAAATCGTTTCTCATTCTCCCTTGCGCTCGTGTTTTCACCGTTCGGTTTTCTTTCTTCTCCACCTCGCGATTCTCACCGTCTTTCCTCAAACCCTTACCTCTCTCTCGCGTCCTGCGCCTGGGTTTCTCTCTCGCCGCAATTTCAACGTCGCTCACTTCCGCCGATCGTTCTCCTCGTTCTCTCTCACCGATCTCATCGCGATCATCTCTCTCATCTCGAACTGCTGCATGTTGGTTTCTGATTGTTTGATTTCTGATTATGTTTTGATCATTGTTTTTCACAGATGATTTACCGATTTGGCTTGGAAGGTTCGGAAACCCTAGGTCAGCGACTCATGGCGAGTGGATTCCGGGTGAGATTGTTCCAAACCCTTTTCCTTTTCCCCGTCTTCTTTCTCTGTCCGAACAAAGTTTCTGAAAACAAATCAAGGGCTAGTTTTAGGAAAATGATGATGAACCGTTAGTGTTTGATGTTGTTATCGATTTTGCTATCGTGTTTGGCTTATGGTGTTGGTTTATGGTATTTTGTTAGAACATAATGGTTTCTGGCTTTGAGTTTTTTTGAACAGATGCCTTCACTTCCTCCTTCTTTTCTGGGTTACTTGTGTATATATCTTCTGGCATTTGGATAACAACAGATACTTTTTTTTTGTTCTTGGTGTCCTGTGAACTGATATGCACTTGAGTATTCCTGCTGCCTGCTATTTTTCTTTACTTTTGGCTTTAACAGAGTTTAACATGATCTTGGCCACTTTAGAACAGATTTCTGCCTTGGTCTATTATCATTCTTGTGTAATCTTCATCTGTCCCTTATTGGTAACATGTAATTAGTTGCTTGTGGTTAATAGCAATTTTCCTCTTTGGGCTACACCTGCTGCTCTGATACTTGAATTTGCATTTTGGCATCTTATCATTTCCATGTATGCTGTCTGTTGAGTGAAAAAAATTCACATTACACTGATAATCAAGCAAATGGGTAAAAACTCTCTCTTGTTGCCTGTTGCCTCTTGCTGGCTGTTGTATGTTGACTGCTGTATGTTGACTTCATTTGAGTACAAACTGATTTTTTTGAATTGCCAAGTTATAGGGCTGTTGGGCTGCCTGTGGAAAAATGATGTTTTCCTTTCCTGATTTTCGACCTGCACCTCCTTTGTGAACCAACAACGGAAGTTGTTGTGATTTGCAAAGGAGGTAATGGTAATGGCCGATGAAAGAACTTTGGTTCTGAGGCTTTGCATCTGAAACAGTTAACCTTCACTCCTGATTCCTGAAATTAGCCCTAATGATGAGTTTGAAACTTCTTTAGCAATACCGTTTACGTTTACGTTTAAGCTACTGACCATGCATTTCTTTCTCTTGCTTTCAGGTAGACGATGTGGTGGACAAAAGTTCGGAGACTTGAGGGTGAAGAAAGGAAAGAATTGTCGACATCCCTGGAACGGCAATGGAGTCTAGTACGATGAAGAGGCTTGCATAGTAGCATGAGGATTAGGATACATCTTTAACCGAATGCGTTGTAAACCTTTAGGATTTGTAGGATTTAGGATTTAACCTTGTAGTTTACAAATTCCCTTTTTGTAACAAGTTTGTAATTTCCATGAGCAAGCTTTGAATACTTTGTATTTTTTTGTAATTCAAATTTGATCGAGTTAATAATACGAACTTATTTCTTCACATTTCAAGCTTAATTCTCCAATCCCTCACAAAAATACATCATAACCTTGTAGAAACTCAAGACAACTAAATGCAACCTTGAATAATATCCGTACCATCTTACCGTACTCAAAAAGGTGAATTAACCGACATTTTGCTTAACGAACTTGAATCGTTCCTTCCAGTGAATTTAAATTTCAAAGACAAACAAATCCTTTAACGTTTAAACCCCGAAAAAACAAAACAAATACTTATCTTGAATGCCAATTCCGAAAGCAAATAAATTCCTTTTCGAAATTCGAATTGTATCGAATTAATGACAAAAATAAAGTTATCTCTGAAATCCAGTGTAATCTTTTTCCATGAAAACTTCGCCCGTAGAATTTTGAAACCAACATGATAGAACATCTATGATAAAAACAAATCACCAAAGTGAAACAAAGGAGAAAATTTTTGGGGTGCGACAGTTGCCCCTATTCAATCGTCTTTAACCTGATAAGTGAGAAAGATTGATAGCTTTCGAACATTCAAGGTGGAAGAGGATTGAATACCAGAGAACCCCGAAAATTTGCCCTATAAAAGAAATTGGATAACATATCTTGACTACGGAGCCAAGAAAACATATCTTGACTACAGTGCACACTGAGAGATAAATAGGAGATTTCGACAACACTAGGGATAACCGAAATGAGTTGACAACAATTTTAATGAAAATGCTAAGAGAAGCAAAACGAACTTCTTAAAAGGAAAACAATATATTAAGAATTTGACATGTTTGGGAACTTAACAAAGAGTTCCCTGAATAATTAAGGAATACCTGGAGACCTTAAACAAAATTGAAAAAAGACACGATTGAGAACTTAACAAAGAGTTCTCTGATTGACACGACTGAGAACTTAACAAAGAGTTCCCTGATTGACATGATTGAGAACTTAACAAAGAGTTCTCTGAAAACTAAGGAATACCTGGAAACCTTAAACAGAATTGAAATGACATGATTGGGAACTTAACAAAGAGTTCCCTGATTGACATGATTGAGAACTTAACAAAGAGCTTTCTGATTGGTTGATTGAGAACTTAACAAAGAGTTCTCTGAATATATGGCTAGAACAATATCGGAATTGTTGGTGCACGAAAGTGCGAGGAGCCATGGCATGCTGAATGTCTTTAACCGTGTAACCTCTGAGTTACTCGCAGAACAAAATCAGTAGCGCACCCGAGAGTACAACTCTCTGGGGATAAACAAAACAATATCTAGCACACCGGCGCGATATAGATGTTTATGAAGTCGGTAAATCTTGTTTCCGACACTTCTGCTGATGAGAGATCTTACTGAACATGTACGGACATGTTGAACAACTTCTGAGTTGACAAGATCTTCAATTTGTATGCAGATAGCTTTACCGTTGATAGAAGAATCAGATTCAGCGCCTGTGTGAAAAACTTCTAGGGTAGTGAGCTTCGATTTGCTGACATTGTATGGAGAATGCGTTGTAGCAAGTGGATATGTGGATCAACATCTGAGTTGGAGAAATATCCTGAGGTTGAATAAACATCCCACCTGGTGGACAATTGTTGTTGAGTAGTTGATGACTTACTGGGGAAATAAACGCACCAGAAGTTTGATGTAATTTTCTGAGAACCGCTCAGAGAACGAAATGCGGAATTTTAGAAATTGTTGGGAAGATTCTTGTCTGAAAGAAATCTCGAAAATACCAAGAATGATATTGTAGTAATCCTTTCTGAAGGAGATTCACTTGGGGAGAGAAATAAGCTTCGCTGGGGAAACTTCGTAAGAAAACCGTGTGGAAAATTCACTGGGGATTCCCGGTTGATAATTTTGCTGAACATTTGAGTCCAACGGAAAGAGATAACCACTTCACTGGGGAAGAAATCTCGATTGGAGAAAACCTCAGTTGTTGACATACATACAAGCATATAACTTGTGCTTGTAGAAAAGAGGATAATTTTTCGTCTGAGAACTAATCCTTCAATTTTGATCCTTACGAGGATACTTACAGTTTCAATTGAAAAACCTGCAAAACAAATAGCCGAAGCTAATGCATGGGTATGATATGCATGATATAATTTTTTTCTAATGCAAATAGTGCACGATGTCCTGATACTGTGGAGAGAAGGAAGACATCACTGGGGAATCCAACCGAACGATCTTGTTGTCATAAGAGATCACTGGGGATGGTCGATCGGTTCTCTGGGGAGAGACTTCACTGGAGAATTGACACTATTGTCGATTGTCTGTCACCCAAGCGTTCACCTGGCACTGGGGAGAGAACTAAGTTTCCATTTGAGAAATAGTCTTCTGGTTGCACTTAACTTCATTCTAAAAAGACCCCGAATCCTGACTAGGGTTTATGCATGAATATTGTATTTGATATGTCTGAGTAAAGCGACGTGATTGATGCATAACAATGACTTATGTAATGATTTATGAATGCATGTATGGATTATTAGATATGTGCCAAATAAAATTTGACCTTGAAGGAAAAATCGTTAGACGAGAATTGATTTTAAGTTAAACCACCAGACGGAAACTGGTGAAAACATTTTAACAACCAGACGGAAACTGGTGAAAATATTCTAACCACCAGACGGAAAATGGTGAAAACATCTTTAACCACCAGACGGAAACTGGTGAAATGATTTTGGTCAACCAGACGGAAACTGGTAGAATGGTTTTGGTCAACCAGACGGAAACTGGTTAAATGATTAACCACCAGACGGAAACTGGTGAAAACATTTTAATCAACCAGACGGAAACTGGTGAAATGATTTTAGTTAACCAGACAGAAACTGGTAGAATGGTTAACCACCAGACGGAAACTGGTGAAATAATTTTAGTCAACCAGACGGAAACTGGTGAAATGATCTTAATCAACCAGACGGAAACTGGTTAAACGTACCAAACAAGGTCAGATATTAATGGCACGGGATGAGATGCATGATCGACGATGCATGAAGATGCTTTGACTGTTTGACTGGTTAAGACCAAGAAAGATTCTTGAA
Organism: Vicia sativa; assembly: GCA_021764765.1. Taxonomy (NCBI): domain Eukaryota; kingdom Viridiplantae; phylum Streptophyta; class Magnoliopsida; order Fabales; family Fabaceae; genus Vicia; species Vicia sativa. Next base: position 132,183,959 of record CM038793.1, on the reverse strand, counting down.
ACAATTTTCCCATCAAGAGGAAGTTGTTAGCATGATTCCCTGCCGCTCAAATTGAACACAACAGTTGTTGACCCTTGAGAGAAGAAATTCTGAGCAGCTTGAAGATACAGAACGAAGTTGTCCGTATATAGCAATCATTGCCCCAACCTATTAATTATCTGAAGAGATTTGCTTCGAGAAGATGCTGGAAACAACTTACAGTAATCTGATACTAGGATGGCTTGCCCCAGAATTTGTATTCTAATGCAGGATGCCCCTGATTAGCAACTCCTTTGAGAGATATTACTGTATCTCGATGTGACTGCCCCAGATTGACTGAATCTTGCAGGGTTGACTTCACTATGCTATAGAAATAGCATGAACCAAAATGCTCCTCGGAAAGACTCCAACGCGTTAAGGTGGCTCCTTCAGATTGACAGAATCTTAGAACGACATGCCCCAAGTTAAACTGCTCTTTGAGAAAGTCCAAATCACTTGTTGATTGCTCTTTAAGGACCCGCCCCCGGATTGGCAGAAATTCGAGGAGCTGAATTTCGTATTGATTGCCCCCAAATTCTTGAGAAGACAACTTGTGATATGCTCAAAGGAGTCCTTAGACGTCCTGCCCCTTGCTACAAATAACTGCTAACTCAGCAGAATAATCAAGTTTCTCTTCTTTGGACAAAGTTAAACTCTTCACTGATGTTCATTATGAGAACTTCTTCAATGTCAAACAATTGTTTTACATGTAGAAGAATGTTTGTTGTGACAACTATAATGCAACATTTATGCGTCTTGAAGTTTTGTATGAAAAACATGACTTTTTTGTGAGTAAAACACTTTTTGGAGTGCAACACTGAAAATTTTCTTTTTGAAAGATAAGACGAGCATATGATACCAACACAGATACTTAGCACACACTGTAGGAGTCAGGTAAACGCGATCTCTTCGTTATATGCTTTTGAATTAAACCCATACTTCAATTAGGACTTTTAAGGGTTGTAAAGCGGCCTGGTTCACGGGCTTTTAGAAAAAGGTATTTTAGGCTCAAAATATTTGGTGCCCGCCCATTCTCCATGATGTTATTCAGTCCTAAGTTCAACTATCCTGATACGAGCACTCATCTCTCGAGAGGCGTTATGATGGTTGAGGAATCAATACGAGATTTTTTTTTGGACCCGACAATCACTCACATTTTGTCTTTTGGTATTTGACCACACAACTTGTTCTTTGTTGAGAATCCTTTGATAATGCAATTCAAGATTTTCTTTTCTTTTTCTTTTCCTGACTTTTGCCTGACTTTTGCCTAAGCGACTTATTACTAAGTTCCGACTTAGCGGGCTTTTTGTCTTTTTCTATTCATTTTTTTTGAACAAGTCGTGGATTTATACACAACCTTTGATTTGTTAGAAGTGATGGTGACTGTCTGAGTCCTGAGGTAGATGAGGGATAACTGTCATGGTATCGTCATCTATTGACCTTTCTGATGTGCGAGAGATACCCAACATGGTATCATTCTCCTTTGATGCACAATATTGATAGATGGAGGTCGACTACTGTGGTTTTGACCTTTCTCAACCTTTTGAAGGATATCCATTATTGTATCCTTGAATGCACACTCTCTTGATGAGTTTTGAACGCTCGATCAGATTAACTGAACACTACCCGCCCACAGGGTAAAATGATGAGGGTTTTTTCTGAACAGAAAGGAAACTCCTACTTCAAGGCTCAAAGGGGTTAACGAGGGTCTATCTCCCTTATAACTCCGGTGTTTGGGGATTTGAAACAAGGCCTGTACATCATCAGCAAGGTTTTTACTCAAGAGCTAGAGACCTGGCGTTTTTTAATCATCGTCATCCTCCCTCCAATCTTTGCCTAGGCGAAAGGATTGGTAACGTTGGTATCAAAATGTTCGCAAATCATTTAAAGAGTGATAACGAATGGATTACTTCAAGACAAACATACTCATTGCATTAAGATAAAAACAAACAAGTTTCTACATGCAAACAACGTCTAAACAATTAAACAAGATACACATGAAAATGCAGTAAAGAAATAAAAGATTGTCGTTGTTGAGGAGACTTGAGCTCTGTCTTGACTTGTTAATTCAGATGAACTTCCGTAAGCTTGGCGTTCACTTGAGTACGGGGTTTCCATTCACAAACAGATTCCCTCCTTGAAGAGTCAAGTACTTCTGGTCAATCAACTGTTGAACTTTGGCTTTGTAAGGATTGCAATCCTCTGTCGAGTGTCCTACCGTACCAGCATGGTATCCACATCGTGCATTATGATCATATCGTGGCGGGAATGTCTTTGGTGGCTTAATGAACTTGGGAACCACCAACGAGCTTTGAACCAGATATGGCAGAAGTTGACTGTAGGTCACTGGAATTGGATCAAGAAGAGCATTCCTTCTTTCCAAATTACTTCGAGGTTTGCGTGGATTCTGACGTTGACTTTGATATCCACGGCCTTGAACTTTTTTCTTTGCATGAAGAATGCCCCATGGTTGCTGGTACTGTGGACCGAGAAGCGTCGGGTGCTGGTACTGAACAGCTGCTACATACGGAGGTTGACCATAAGGTACAGGAGGTGGAGCTTGCGGAGCTTCCCAGATTGCATTGGTTTCATAATCCTCCTCTTCCATTTGAGAACCTCTAAAGAAATCTTCCTCATCAACTTGGCTACTCGAGGCATCTTGGAGTTTTCCACTTTTGAGACCACTCTCAATGCGTTCTCCCACCATCACTAAGTCAGAGAAACTTGAAGATGTACAACCTATCATTCTTTCGAAGTATGAATTAGGTAAGGTATTCAAAAACAAATCAACCAACTCCCTATCAAGCATTGGTGGTTTAACTCGGGAAGCCAACTCTCTCCATCTTTGAGCATACTCCTTGAACGACTCGTTAATATTCAGAGAAAGATTCTGTAATTGGATACGGGTTGGAGCCATGGAAAGATTGAACTCGTATTGCTTCAAGAATGAGGAAGATAAATCTTTCCAATTGTGAACATCCTTTTTCTCCAATTGCGTATACCAATCCAGAGATGCCCCACTAAGACTGTCTTGAAAACAATGGATGAGAAACTTTTCATCATGAGCATAAGCAGACATCTTGCGAACAAACATTTTCATATGAGTCTCTGGACAACTAACACCTTTGTATTTCTCGAAGTTAGGCATTTTAAACTTTGGTGGAATCACGAAGTCGACACTAAACAAAAGTCAACGACATCTAGACCAACGATCGCTTTCCATTCAATACCCTCAATTGTTCCTTCAGATCAAGACACATTCGTCTGGCTTTAATATCTTGAGGAACTCTGGTGTTGACCACTGAATTCATTCCTTGAGGATTTTGCACGTAGTTGGCAAACCTAGGCTTCTTAGCTGGCTGAGGATGTGGGATACAACCTTCTTGGACAGTTGATTGCCTTTGGACCGTAGGGATTGCGTTAGATTGAACATTGAGCACCAATTGAGGTTGAATAGGATCATCCACATGCAGAGGAGAATCGTACATTGGATTATACATAACAGTAAATCCTGACGTGGAATCCGTAGTAGCATCCTGGGAATTGTCATCCGAAGAAGCTATCATGGCTTCCAACATTTGATCCACCTTGTCTTTCACACCTTCTAGGTCTTCTCTTATCACAACTTGATTATGTTCCAATTGGTCTATCAGACTTTTCATGAGTGCAGGAAATCAGCTAACTGGCCAGGAACAAAAGGTGACATGAGCTTTTTGTAGTGGAGGAGAAAATGCATTCATGTTGATGAATGCAAATGCATGATTTTATTTCTATTTTTGAATGCAAATGATTTTTCTTTTGAATGCGATGCAATGGAAATGAGTGTAAGAATGTAATGTGATGCGATACATATCGATGTTATGCGCAAAATTACATGTAAAGTTAAACAGACATGGGTTTAAAAGGGACGGTCGGACATGGTTTCGACGTCTACCCAACGATTCCCCCCTGGATGGCTCTTAGGGTTTTTTGATACAACAAACACAAATTCTCGTGCATCGCAAAAGATACTTGCAACGCTACCATACTTTTTTAAGAGAATTTGGGTTTGAGGGAGAGTTACGTATTAACCGAATAGACAAAGCAGGTCTAACGATCTGACAAACGTAACCCTCAATACCGGGATCTGAACGGGGTGCTCAAAATCATTGATCCCAACTTGGGTGTATCATTTTCACCGCAAATAAATTTGTGATTAGATGATACATCCAAGAACGTCTCATTTGAGCATTCTTAAAGCCTACAGGTTAGGTTTTCCTTAAAGGTCAAAACTAGGGGAAAAATCCCTTCTAACAACACTATTGCCAATGCAAAAACAACTTGCAATCGACAATAATGTCTTCGAAAGAACCTCCCCTAGGTGTGGTCTTCGCACCAACTTACGAGACATTTCCGTCTAGCAAATTAATACTACGCAACCACTCTAATTTATGTGTTCTATAGCCTTGGTAGTGGGCTTTTCCTATAGTCCCAACCAATATTCCCACACAACAATAATATATCAATAAGATAATAATTAAAGCGATAGGAAATAAATGACTAATTTAAAACACAAAAATAGAGTGATATAAAGAAAGCGAAAATAAACACACATACGAAGAGCTAAACTAGGGTTGACACGCTTAGTCAAAGTCTCCCCAGTGAAGTCGCCAACTGAAGCAACTCGATTTTCAAAAATCTTTTAAATTCTCGAAAACTGTGAAATCGCCACCTAATTTTATTTATTCCAAAAGGAAAGGGAAAATATAGATAAAACCCCAAAGAAACGGATAAGACGGTCTACGACCAAAAATTGGGATCGGGAGTCGGTTATGTAAGGGGAAGGTGTTAGCACCCCTTACATCCATCGTACTCGATGGGACCCATTTAGTTCTACGTGTGTGTGTATATTCGCTAATCTCTAAGTTATAAAAGAAAAGAAATTTGATTATTATTATTTTGAGTTTGTACGGTTTTGAACCGTGTGCCTACATATTCCTTGTGCAATGGGAAAGTCAAAACTCGTAGTTCCTCTTAAAAGGTTTTAATTGGTTGCATGGATTTTATCGAAAAATCATGCGTTTAGGCGTTCAAATGCTTTGAACTAGGACTTGTTTTGTTTGTTTGAAAAGCTTAAGTCCTCGTTAGTATTTGAAACGACTATTGCACCCTCTTTATCCGAAAAGAGTTTTAATGATCGCATATGAGCGATAAAAGAGTTTGAATGAGTTATAGTTGTTTTTATGTGGGAGGAGTATTGGACCATAAGCGTTCAACGCTAACGCCCCAATTACTCGGATGAGTGGACAGAAACATCCGAATCATCTTTTTCTACCCAAAAGTTTTATTAAGAAAAGTGAGGTGAAACATGGTTCACGTTTAATTAAATTCAATTGAAGACACCAAGCATACGGTCGAGGGTCGATACTGGACTGACTACCATATGCTTGGGAGGAGGGAGAGATAGAAATTTATTTAGAAATTATTTGAAAAGAAACCCGACGTTGGATCGGGGTTTAGAATTTTAATTGCGAAAGTGTTCTGACACGCGTGCTGAGATGGAATGGAAGCGGGTTATGATTAACCAAGTATGTGGACTTGATTAACCTCGTGAGGATAGGTGCTCCTATCCCCAACCATGAGACCCTGGTGCATGGTAATTGGTGTAGACCAATATTATTTTCGGGTTATGATCGATTAAAGCAACAAGGGCTTTAACCGATCTTGTGAGGATGGCCATGCCCATCCCCAACTATGAGACCCTTTAGGAAATTGACATATGAGTCAATCAAAGCGGAATCGAATTGATTTTAATTTTGAATCGTGTGCCGAGTGTACAATGGTGAATAATTGCGGAATGAATAAATAAACAGACAAAACTATCATACAATACAATCGGAAATTTAAATAATTATTGGAGATGATTTTTTCTGTTTGATGAAAAATCGGCTAATAATTTAATTGATAAATCATCAAACACAAACTATCAGATCCAATAATCATTTAGTACATCGCACAAAAATATTATTTACGAAAATAAATTAATTGAAAAGATAAGTTCAGAAATAGCCTGGATTGCCGTGATTCGGGCGAAGAAATCCATCGATCTTTGACCGTCCGTAATGCCTCCACGTGCTAGCGAACTGAGTCCAATGCGTCCACTCCCAAAGTACTCCGACGGTTCCAAAAAAAAAACAATATTACACCGCATGCATATTTATCAATATTAATTAATATTTTTTCTAAAATAAATTAATTAAGAATGATAAAATAAAGAGAAAGATTTTTTTTATATTAAAACAAGGTGGTGACACTTGTCACCACCAGATTTAAAGTAAAATAAAAATAATTAAATAAAATAGAAAATTTAACTTGCTTTTCTCTTTTTTTATATATTTAAGATGAATAAATAAATAAAAGAAAAAGTAAATTAAAAAGAAAAAACAATAGAAAAATCTGTAACAGAGAAATCTGTTCTCTCATTCTCCCTTGCACGCTCGTGTTTTCACCGTTCTGGGTTTTCTTTCTTCTCCACCTCGCCGCGATTCTCACCGTCTTTTCCTCAAACCCTTACCCTCTCTCTCGCCGTCCTGCGCTCTGGGTTTCTCTCTCTCATAATTTCAACGTCGCTCACTTCCTCGTCGTCGCGTTCTTCTCTCACCGATCTCATCGCGATCATCTCTCTCATCTCGAACTGCTGCATGTTGGTTTCTGATTGTTTGATTTCTGATTATGTTTTGATCATTGTTTTTCACAGATGATTTACCGATTTGGCTTGGAAGGTTCGGAAACCCTAGGTCAGCGACTCATGGCGAGTGGATTCCGGGTGAGATTGTTCCAAACCCTTTTCCTTTTCCCCGTCTTCTTTCTCTGTCAGAACAAAGTTTCTGAAAACAAATCTCTGAAGGGCTAGTTTTAGGAAAATGATGATGAACCGTTAGTGTTTGATGTTGTTATCGATTTTGCTATCGTGTTTGGCTTATGGTGTTGGTTTATGGTATTTTGTTAGAACATAATGGTTTCTGGCTTTGAGTTTTTTTGAACAGATGCCTTCACTTCCTCCTTCTTTTCTGGGTTACTTGTGTATATATCTTCTGGCATTTGGATAACAACAGATACTTTTTTTTTGTTCTTGGTGTCCTGTGAACTGATATGCACTTGAGTATTCCTGCTGCCTGCTATTTTTCTTTACTTTTGGCTTTAACAGAGTTTAACATGATCTTGGCCACTTTAGAACAGATTTCTGCCTTGGTCTATTATCATTCTTGTGTAATCTTCATCTGTCCCTTATTGGTAACATGTAATTAGTTGCTTGTGGTTAATAGCAATTTTCCTCTTTGGGCTACACTGCTGCTCTGATACTTGAATTTGCATTTTGGCATCTTATCATTTCCATGTATCTTTATCATTGAGTGAAAAAATTCACATTACGATAATCAAGCAAATGGGTAAAAACTCTCTCTTGTTGCCTGTTGCCTCTTGCTGGCTGTTGTATGTTGACTGCTGTATGTTGACTTCATTTGAGTACAAACTGATTTTTTTGAATTGCCAAGTTATAGGGCTGTTGGGCTGCCTGTGGAAAAATGATGTTTTCCTTTCCTGATTTTCGACCTGCACCTCCTTTGTGAACCAACAACGGAAGTTGTTGTGATTTGCAAAGGAGGTAATGGTAATGGCCGATGAAAGAACTTTGGTTCTGAGGCTTTGCATCTGAAACAGTTAACCTTCACTCCTGATTCCTGAAATTAGCCCTAATGATGAGTTTGAAACTTCTTTAGCAATACCGTTTACGTTTACGTTTAAGCTACTGACCATGCATTTCTTTCTCTTGCTTTCAGGTAAACGATGTGGTGGACAAAAGTTCAGAGACTTGAGGGTAAAGAAAGGAAAGAATTGTCGACATCCCTGGAACGGCAATGGAGTCTAGTACGATGAAGAGGCTTGCATAGTAGCATGAGGATTAGGATACATCTTTAACCGAATGCGTTGTAAACCTTTAGGATTTGTAGGATTTAGGATTTAACCTTGTAGTTTACAAATTCCCTTTTTGTAACAAGTTTGTAATTTCCATGAGCAAGCTTTGAATACTTTGTATTTTTTGTAATTCAAATTTGATCGAGTTAATAATACGAACTTATTTCTTCACATTTCAAGCTTAATTCTGCAATCCCTCACAAAAATACATCATAACCTTGTAGAAACTCAAGACAACTAAATGCAACCTTGAATAATATCCGTACCATCTTACCGTACTCAAAAAGGTGAATTAACCGACATTTTGCTTAACGAACTTGAATCGTTCCTTCCAGTGAATTTAAATTTCAAAGACAAACAAATCCTTTAACGTTTAAACCCCGGAAAAACAAAACAAATACTTATCTTGAATGCCAATTCGAAAGCAAATAAATTCCTTTCAAATTGAATTGTATCGAATTAATGACAAAAATAAAGTTATCTACGAAATCCAGTGTAATCTTTTCCATGAAAACTTCGCCAGTAAATTTTGAAACCAACATGATAGAACATCTATGATAAAAACAAATCACCAAAGTGAAACAAAGGAGAAAATTTTTGGGGTGCGACAGTTGCCCCTATTCAATCGTCTTTAACCTGATAAGTGAGAAAGATTGATAGCTTTCGAACATTCAAGGTGGAAGAGGATTGAATACCAGAGAACCCCGAAAATTTGCCCTATAAAAGAAATTGGATAACATATCTTGACTACGGAGCCAAGAAAACATATGTTGACTACAGTGCACACTGAGAGATAAATAGGAGATTTCGACAACACTAGGGGATAACCGAAATGAGTTGACAACAATTTTAATGAAAATGCTAAGAGAAGCGAAACGAACTTCTTAAGCGAAAAGGAAAACAATATATTAAGAATTTGACATGTTTGGGAACTTAACAAAGAGTTCCCTGAATAATTAAGGAATACCTGGAGACCTTAAACAAAATTGAAAAATGACACGATTGAGAACTTAACAAAGAGTTCTCTGATTGACACAACTGAGAACTTAACAAAGAGTTCCCTGATTGACATGATTGAGAACTTAACAAAGAGTTCTCTGAAAACTAAGGAATACCTGGAAACCTTAAACAGAATTGAAATGACATGATTGGGAACTTAACAAAGAGTTCCCTGATTGACATGATTGAGAACTTAACAAAGAGCTTTCTGATTGGTTGATTGAGAACTTAACAAAGAGTTCTCTGAATATATGGCTAGAACAATATCGGAATTGTTGGTGCACGAAAGTGCGAGGAGCCATGGCATGCTGAATGTCTTTAACCGTGTAACCTCTGAGTTACTCGCAGAACAAAATCAGTAGCGCACCCGAGAGTACAACTCTCTAGGGATAAACAAAACAATATCTAGCACACCGGCGCGATATAGATGTTTATGAAGTCGGTAAATCTTGTTTCCGACACTTCTGCTGATGAGAGATCTTACTGAACATGTACGGACATGTTGAACAACTTCTGAGTTGACAAGATCTTCAATTTGTATGCAGATAGCTTTACCGTTGATAGAAGAATCAGATTCAGCGCCTGTGACTGAAAAACTTCTAGGGTAGTGAGCTTCGATTTGCTGACATTGTATGGAGAATGCGTTGTAGCAAGTGGATATGTGGATCAACATCTGAGTTGGAGAAATATCCTGAGGTTGAATAAACATCCCACCTGGTGGACAATTGTTGTTGAGTAGTTGATGACTTACTGGGGAAATAAACGCACCAGAAGTTTGATGTAATTTTCTGAGAACCGCTCAGAGAACGAAATGCGGAATTCGCTGCCAGTAGAAATTGTTGGGAAGATTCTTGTCTGAAAGAAATCTCGAAAATACCAAGAATGATATTGTAGTAATCCTTTCTGAAGGAGATTCACTTGGGGAGAGAAATAAGCTTCGCTGGGGAAACTTCGTAAGAAAACCGTGTGGAAAATTCACTGGGGATTCCCGGTTGATAATTTTGCTGAACATTTGAGTCCAACGGAAAGAGATAACCACTTCACTGGGGAAGAAATCTCGATTGGAGAAAACCTCAGTTGTTGACATACATACAAGCATATAACTTGTGCTTGTAGAAAAGAGGATAATTTGTCGTCTGAGAACTAATCCTTCAATTTTGATCCTTACGAGGATACTTACAGTTTCAATTGAAAAACCTGCAAAACAAATAGCCGAAGCTAATGCATGGGTATGATATGCATGATATAATTTTTTTCTAATGCAAATAGTGCACGATGTCCTGATACTGTGGAGAGAAGGAAGACATCACTGGGGAATCCAACCGAACGATCTTGTTGTCATAAGAGATCATCGGATGGTCGATCGGTTCTCCGGGAGAGACTTCACCGGAGAATTGACACTATTGTCGATTGTCTGTCACCCAAGCGTTCACCTGGCACGGGAGAGAACTAAGTTTCCATTTGAGAAATAGTCTTCTGGTTGCACTTAACTTCATTCTAAAAAGACCCCGAATCCTGACTAGGGTTTATGCATGAATATTGTATTTGATATGTCTGAGTAAAGCGACGTGATTGATGCATAACAATGACTTATGTAATGATTTATGAATGCATGTATGGATTATTAGATATGTGCCAAATAAAATTTGACCTTGAAGGAAAAATCGTTAGACGAGAATTGATTTTAAGTTAAACCACCAGACGGAAACTGGTGAAAACATTTTAACAACCAGACGGAAACTGGTGAAAATATTCTAACCACCAGACGGAAACTGGTGAAAACATCTTTAACCACCAGACGGAAACTGGTGAAATGATTTTGGTCAACCAGACGGAAACTGGTAGAATGGTTTTGGTCAACCAGACGGAAACTGGTTAAATGATTAACCACCAGACGGAAACTGGTGAAAACATTTTAATCAACCAGACGGAAACTGGTGAAATGATTTTAGTTAACCAGACGGAAACTGGTAGAATGGTTAACCACCAGACGGAAACTGGTGAAATAATTTTAGTCAACCAGACGGAAACTGGTGAAATGATCTTAATCAACCAGACGGAAACTGGTTAAACGTACCAAACAAGGTCAGATATTAATGGCACGGGATGAGATGCATGATCGACGATGCATGAAGATGCTTTGACTGTTTGACTGGTTAAGACCAAGAAAGATTCTTGAAACAATTTTCCCATCAAGAGGAAGTTGTTAGCATGATTCCCTGCCGCTCAAATTGAACACAACAGTTGTTGACCCTTGAGAGAAGAAATTCTGAGCAGCTTGAAGATACAGAACGAAGTTGTCCGTATATAGCAATCATTGCCCCAACCTATTAATTATCTGAAGAGATTTGCTTCGAGAAGATGCTGGAAACAACTTACAGTAATCTGATACTAGGATGGCTTGCCCCAGAATTTGTATTCTAATGCAGGATGCCCCTGATTAGCAACTCCTTTGAGAGATATTACTGTATCTCGATGTGACTGCCCCAGATTGACTGAATCTTGCAGGGTTGACTTCACTATGCTATAGAAATAGCATGAACCAAAATGCTCCTCGGAAAGACTCCAACGCGTTAAGGTGGCTCCTTCAGATTGACAGAATCTTAGAACGACATGCCCCAAGTTAAACTGCTCTTTGAGAAAGTCCAAATCACTTGTTGATTGCTCTTTAAGGACCCGCCCCCGGATTGGCAGAAATTCGAGGAGCTGAATTTCGTATTGATTGCCCCCAAATTCTTGAGAAGACAACTTGTGATATGCTCAAAGGAGTCCTTAGACGTCCTGCCCCTTGCTACAAATAACTGCTAACTCAGCAGAATAATCAAGTTTCTCTTCTTTGGACAAAGTTAAACTCTTCACTGATGTTCATTATGAGAACTTCTTCAATGTCAAACAATTGTTTTACATGTAGAAGAATGTTTGTTGTGACAACTATAATGCAACATTTATGCGTCTTGAAGTTTTGTATGAAAAACATGACTTTTTTGTGAGTAAAACACTTTTTGGAGTGCAACACTGAAAATTTTCTTTTTGAAAGATAAGACGAGCATATGATACCAACACAGATACTTAGCACACACTGTAGGAGTCAGGTAAACGCGATCTCTTCGTTATATGCTTTTGAATTAAACCCATACTTCAATTAGGACTTTTAAGGGTTGTAAAGCGGCCTGGTTCACGGGCTTTTAGAAAAAGGTATTTTAGGCTCAAAATATTTGGTGCCCGCCCATTCTCCATGATGTTATTCAGTCCTAAGTTCAACTATCCTGATACGAGCACTCATCTCTCGAGAGGCGTTATGATGGTTGAGGAATCAATACGAGATTTTTTTTTGGACCCGACAGTCACTCACATTTTGTCTTTTGGTATTTGACCACACAACTTGTTCTTTGTTGAGAATCCTTTGATAATGCAATTCAAGATTTTCTTTTCTTTTTCTTTTCCTGACTTTTGCCTGACTTTTGCCTAAGCGACTTATTACTAAGTTCCGACTTAGCGGGCTTTTTTTGTCTTTTTCTATTCATTTTTTTTGAACAAGTCGTGGATTTATACACAACCTTTGATTTGTTAGAAGTGATGGTGACTATCGAGTCACGAGGTAGATGAGGATAAGCGTCATGGTATCGTCATCTATTGACCTTTCTGATGTGCGAGAGATACCCAACATGGTATCATTCTCCTTTGATGCACAATATTGATAGATGGAGGTCGACTACTGTGGTTTTGACCTTTCTCAACCTTTTGAAGGATATCCATTATTGTATCCTTGAATGCACACTCTCTTGATGAGTTTTGAACGCTCGATCAGATTAACTGAACACTACCCGCCCACAGGGTAAAATGATGAGGGTTTTTTCTGAACAGAAAGGAAACTCCTACTTCAAGGCTCAAAGGGGTTAACAAGGGTCTATCTCCCTTATAACTCCGGTGTTTGGGGATTTGAAACAAGGCCTGTACATCATCAGCAAGGTTTTTACTCAAGAGCTAGAGACCTGGCGTTTTTTAATCATCGTCATCCTCCCTCCAATCTTTGCCTAGGCGAAAGGATTGGTAACGTTGGTATCAAAATGTTCGCAAATCATTTAAAGAGTGATAACGAATGGATTGAGTGACAACGAATGGATTACTTCAAGACAAACATACTCATTGCATTAAGATAAAAACAAACAAGTTTCTACATGCAAACAACGTCTAAACAATTAAACAAGATACACATGAAAATGCAGTAAAGAAATAAAAGATTGTCGTTGTTGAGGAGACTTGAGCTCTGTCTTGACTTGTTAATTCAGATGAACTTCCGTAAGCTTGGCGTTCACTTGAGTACGGGGTTTCCATTCACAAACAGATTCCCTCCTTGAAGAGTCAAGTACTTCTGGTCAATCAACTGTTGAACTTTGGCTTTGTAAGGATTGCAATCCTCTGTCGAGTGTCCTACCGTACCAGCATGGTATCCACATCGTGCATTATGATCATATCGTGGCGGGAATGTCTTTGGTGGCTTAATGAACTTGGGAACCACCAACGAGCTTTGAACCAGATATGGCAGAAGTTGACTGTAGGTCACTGGAATTGGATCAAGAGGAGCATTCCTTCTTTCCAAATTACTTCGAGGTTTGCGTGGATTCTGACGTTGACTTTGATATCCACGGCCTTGAACTTTTTTCTTTGCATGAAGAATGCCCCATGGTTGCTGGTACTGTGGACCGAGAAGCGTCGGGTGCTGGTACTGAACAGCTGCTACATACGGAGGTTGACCATAAGGTACAGGAGGTGGAGCTTGCGGAGCTTCCCAGATTGCATTGGTTTCATAATCCTCCTCTTCCATTTGAGAACCTCTAAAGAAATCTTCCTCATCAACTTGGCTACTCGAGGCATCTTGGAGTTTTCCACTTTTGAGACCACTCTCAATGCGTTCTCCCACCATCACTAAGTCAGAGAAACTTGAAGATGTACAACCTATCATTCTTTCGAAGTATGAATTAGGTAAGGTATTCAAAAACAAATCAACCAACTCCCTATCAAGCATTGGTGGTTTAACTCGGGAAGCCAACTCTCTCCATCTTTGAGCATACTCCTTGAACGACTCGTTAATATTCAGAGAAAGATTCTGTAATTGGATACGGGTTGGAGCCATGGAAAGGTTGAACTCGTATTGCTTCAAGAATGAGGAAGATAAATCTTTCCAATTGTGAACATCCTTTTTCTCCAATTGCGTATACCAATCCAGAGATGCCCCACTAAGACTGTCTTGAAAACAATGGATGAGAAACTTTTCATCATGAGCATAAGCAGACATCTTGCGAACAAACATTTTCATATGAGTCTCTGGACAACTAACACCTTTGTATTTCTCGAAGTTAGGCATTTTAAACTTTGGTGGAATCACGAAGTCTGACACTAAACAAAAGTCAACAGCATCTAGACCAACAGTATCGTTTCCATTCAATACCCTCAATTGTTCCTTCAGATCAAGACACATTCGTCTGGCTTCAATATCTTGAGGAACTCTGGTGTTGACCACTGAATTCATTCCTTGAGGATTTTGCACGTAGTTGGCAAACCTAGGCTTCTTAGCTGGCTGAGGATGTGGGATACAACCTTCTTGGACAGTTGATTGCCTTTGGACCGTAGGGATTGCGTTAGATTGAACATTGAGCACCAATTGAGGTTGAATAGGATCATCCACATGCAGAGGAGAATCGTACATTGGATTATACATAACAGTAAATCCTGACGTGGAATCCGTAGTAGCATCCTGGGAATTGTCATCCGAAGAAGCTATCATGGCTTCCAACATTTGATCCACCTTGTCTTTCACACCTTCTAGGTCTTCTCTTATCACAACTTGATTATGTTCCAATTGGTCTATCAGACTTTTCATGAGTGCAGGAAATCAGCTAACTGGCCAGGAACAAAAGGTGACATGAGCTTTTTGTAGTGGAGGAGAAAATGCATTCATGTTGATGAATGCAAATGCATGATTTTATTTCTATTTTTGAATGCAAATGATTTTTCTTTTGAATGCGATGCAATGGAAATGAGTGTAAGAATGTAATGTGATGCGATACATATCGATGTTATGCGCAAAATTACATGTAAAGTTAAACAGACATGGGTTTAAAAGGGACGGTCGGACATGGTTTCGACGTCTACCCAACGATTCCCCCCTGGATGGCTCTTAGGGTTTTTTGATACAACAAACACAAATTCTCGTGCATCGCAAAAGATACTTGCAACGCTACCATACTTTTTTAAGAGAATTTGGGTTTGAGGGAGAGTTACGTATTAACCGAATAGACAAAGCAGGTCTAACGATCTGACAAACGTAACCCTCAATACCGGGATCTGAACGGGGTGCTCAAAATCATTGATCCCAACTTGGGTGTATCATTTTCACCGCAAATAAATTTGTGATTAGATGATACATCCAAGAACGTCTCATTTGAGCATTCTTAAAGCCTACAGGTTAGGTTTTCCTTAAAGGTCAAAACTAGGGGAAAAATCCCTTCTAACAACACTATTGCCAATGCAAAAACAACTTGCAATCGACAATAATGTCTTCGAAAGAACCTCCCCTAGGTGTGGTCTTCGCACCAACTTACGAGACATTTCCGTCTAGCAAATTAATACTACGCAACCACTCTAATTTATGTGTTCTATAGCCTTGGTAGTGGGCTTTTCCTATAGTCCCAACCAATATTCCCACACAACAATAATATATCAATAAGATAATAATTAAAGCGATAGGAGATAAATGACTAATTTAAAACACAAAAATAGAGTGATATAAAGAAAGCGAAAATAAACACACATACGAAGAGCTAAACTAGGGTTGACACGCTTAGTCAAAGTCTCCCCAGTGAAGTCGCCAACTGAAGCAACTCGATTTTCAAAAATCTTTTAAATTCTCGAAAACTGTGAAATCGCCACCTAATTTTATTTATTCCAAAAGGAAAGGGAAAATATAGATAAAACCCCAAAGAAACGGATAAGACGGTCTACGACCAAAAATTGGGATCGGGAGTCGGTTATGTAAGGGGAAGGTGTTAGCACCCCTTACATCCATCGTACTCGATGGGACCCATTTAGTTCTACGTGTGTGTGTATATTCGCTAATCTCTAAGTTATAAAAGAAAAGAAATTTGATTATTATTATTTTGAGTTTGGCACGGTTTTGAACCGTGTGCCTACATATTCCCTTGTGCAATGGGAAAGTCAAAACTCTGTAGTTCCTCTTAAAAAGGTTTTAATTGGTTGCATGGATTTTATCTGAAAAATCATGCGTTTAGACGTTTCAAATGCTTTGAACTAGGACTTGTTTTGTTTGTTTGAAAAGCTTAAGTCCTCGTTCGTATTTGAAACGACTATTGCACCCTCTTTATCTGAAAAGAGTTTTAATGATCGCATATGAGCGATAAAAAGAGTTTGAATGAGTTATAGTTGTTTTTTATGTGGGAGACGAGTATTGGACCATAAGCGTTCAACGGCTAACGCCCCAATTACTCGGATGAGTGGACAGAAACATCCGAATCATCTTTTTCTACCCAAAAGTTTTATTAAGAAAAGTGAGGTGAAACATGGTTCACGTTTAATTAAATTCAATTGAAGACACCAAGCATACGGTCGAGGGTCGATACTGGACTGACTACCATATGCTTGGGAGGAGGGAGAGATAGAAATTTATTTAGAAATTATTTGAAAAGAAACCCGACGTTGGATCGGGGTTTAGAATTTTAATTGCGAAAGTGTTCTGACACGCGTGCTGAGATGGAATGGAAGCGGGTTATGATTAACCAAGTATGTGGACTTGATTAACCTCGTGAGGATAGGTGCTCCTATCCCCAACCATGAGACCCTGGTGCATGGTAATTGGTGTAGACCAATATTATTTTCGGGTTATGATCGATTAAAGCAACAAGGGCTTTAACCGATCTTGTGAGGATGGCCATGCCCATCCCCAACTATGAGACCCTTTAGGAAATTGACATATGAGTCAATCAAAGCGGAATCGAATTGATTTTAATTTTGAATCGTGTGCAGAGTGTACAATGGTGAATAATTGCGGAATGAATAAATAAACAGACAAAACTATCATACAATACAATCGGAAATTTAAATAATTATTGGAGATGATTTTTTCTGTTTGATGAAAAATCGGCTAATAATTTAATTGATAAATCATCAAACACAAACTATCAGATCCAATAATCATTTAGTACATCGCACAAAAATATTATTTACGAAAATAAATTAATTGAAAAGATAAGTTCAGAAATAGCCTGGATTGCCGTGATTCTGGACGAAGCGAAGAGAAATCCATCTGATCTTTGACCGGTCCGTAATGCCTCCACGTGCTAGCGAACTGAGTCCAATGCGTCCACTCCCAAAGTACTCCGACGGTTCCAAAAAAAAAACAATATTACACCGCATGCATATTTATCAATATTAATTAATATTTTTTCTAAAATAAATTAATTAAGAATGATAAAATAAAGAGAAAGATTTTTTTTTTATATTAAAACAAGGTGGTGACACTTGTCACCACCAGATTTAAAGTAAAATAAAAATAATTAAATAAAATAGAAAATTTAACTTGCTTTTCTCTTCTTTTTTTTTTATATTTAAGATGAATAAATAAATAAAAGAAAAAGTAAATTAAAAAGAAAAAACAATAGAAAAATCTGTAACAGAGAAATCTGTTCTCTCATTCTCCCTTGCACGCTCGTGTTTTCACCGTTCTGGGTTTTCTTTCTTCTCCACCTCGCCGCGATTCTCACCGTCTTTTCCTCAAACCCTTACCCTCTCTCTCGCCGTCCTGCGCTGGGTTTCTCTCTCGCCATAATTTCAACGTCCACTTCCCTCGTCGCGATCGTTCTCTGTTCTCTCTCACCGATCTCATCGCGATCATCTCTCTCATCTCGAATCTGCGCATGTTGGTTTCGATTGTTTGATTTGATTATGGTTTGATCATTGTTTTTCACGATGATTTACCGATTTGGCTTGGAAGGTTCGAAACCCTAGGTCGACTCATGGCGAGTGGATTCCGGTGAGATTGTTCCAAACCCTTTCCTTTTCCCGTCTTCTTTCTCTCGAACAAAGTTTCGAAAACAAATCAAAGGGCTAGTTTTAGGAAAATGATGATGAACCGTTAGTGTTTGATGTTGTTATCGATTTTGCTATCGTGTTTGGCTTATGGTGTTGGTTTATGGTATTTTGTTAGAACATAATGGTTTCTGGCTTTGAGTTTTTTTGAACAGATGCCTTCACTTCCTCCTTCTTTTCTGGGTTACTTGTGTATATATCTTCTGGCATTTGGATAACAACAGATACTTTTTTTTTGTTCTTGGTGTCCTGTGAACTGATATGCACTTGAGTATTCCTGCTGCCTGCTATTTTTCTTTACTTTTGGCTTTAACAGAGTTTAACATGATCTTGGCCACTTTAGAAAAGATTTCTGCCTTGGTCTATTATCATTCTTGTGTAATCTTCATCTGTCCCTTATTGGTAACATGTAATTAGTTGCTTGTGGTTAATAGCAATTTTCCTCTTTGGGCTACACCTGCTGCTCTGATACTTGAATTTGCATTTTGGCATCTTATCATTTCCATGTATCTTTATCATTGAGTGAAAAAATTCACATTACATCGATAATCAAGCAAATGGGTAAAAACTCTCTCTTGTTGCCTGTTGCCTCTTGCTGGCTGTTGTATGTTGACTGCTGTATGTTGACTTCATTTGAGTACAAACTGATTTTTTTGAATTGCCAAGTTATAGGGCTGTTGGGCTGCATGTGGAAAAATGATGTTTTCCTTTCCTGATTTTCGACCTGCACCTCCTTTGTGAACCAACAACGGAAGTTGTTGTGATTTGCAAAGGAGGTAATGGTAATGGCCGATGAAAGAACTTTGGTTCTGAGGCTTTGCATCTGAAACAGTTAACCTTCACTCCTGATTCCTGAAATTAGCCCTAATGATGAGTTTGAAACTTCTTTAGCAATACCGTTTACGTTACGTTTAAGCTCTGACCATGCATTTCTTTCTCTTGCTTTCGAGCGATGTGGTGGACAAAAGTTCGGAGACTTGAGGGTGAAGAAAGGAAAGAAGTTGACATCCACGAAGCGGCAATTGAGTCTAGTACGATGAAGAGGCTTGGATAGTAGCATGAGGATTAGGATACATCTTTAACCGAATGCGTTGTAAACCTTTAGGATTTGTAGGATTTAGGATTTAACCTTGTAGTTTACAAATTCCCTTTTTGTAACAAGTTTGTAATTTCCATGAGCAAGCTTTGAATACTTTGTATTTTTTTGTAATTCAAATTTGATCGAGTTAATAATACGAACTTATTTCTTCACATTTCAAGCTTAATTCTCCAATCCCTCACAAAAATACATCATAACCTTGTAGAAACTCAAGACAACTAAATGCAACCTTGAATAATATCCGTACCATCTTACCGTACTTAAAAAGGTGAATTAACCGACATTTTGCTTAACGAACTTGAATCGTTCCTTCCAGTGAATTTAAATTTCAAAGACAAACAAATCCTTTAACGTTTAAACCCTAAAAAACAAAACAAATACTTATCTTGAATGCCAATTCCGAAAGCAAATAAATTCCTTTTCGAAATTCGAATTGTATCGAATTAATGACAAAAATAAAGTTATCTCTGAAATCCAGTGTAATCTTTTTCCATGAAAACTTCGCCCGTAGAATTTTGAAACCAACATGATAGAACATCTATGATAAAAACAAATCACCAAAGTGAAACAAAGGAGAAAATTTTTGGGGTGCGACAGTTGCCCTATCGTCTTTAACCTGATAAGTGAGAAAGATTGATAGCTTTCGAACATTCAAGGTGGAAGAGGATTGAATACCAGAGAACCCCGAAAATTTGCCCTATAAAAGAAATTGGATAACATATCTTGACTACGGAGCCAAGAAAACATATCTTGACTATAGTGCACACTGAGAGATAAATAGGAGATTTCGACAACACTAGGGGATAACCGAAATGAGTTGACAACAATTTTAATGAAAATGCTAAGAGAAGCGAAACGAACTTCTTAAGCGAAAAGGAAAACAATATATTAAGAATTTGACATGTTTGGGAACTTAACAAAGAGTTCCCTGAATAATTAAGGAATACCTGGAGACCTTAAACTAAATTGAAAAAAGACACGATTGAGAACTTAACAAAGAGTTCTCTGATTGACACGACTGAGAACTTAACAAAGAGTTCCCTGATTGACATGATTGAGAACTTAACAAAGAGTTCTCTGAAAACTAAGGAATACCTGGAAACCTTAAACAGAATTGAAATGACATGATTGGGAACTTAACAAAGAGTTCCGATTGACATGATTGAGAACTTAACAAAGAGCTTTCGATTGGTTGATTGAGAACTTAACAAAGAGTTCTGAATATATGCTAGAACAATATCGAATTGTTGGTGCCGAAGTGCGAGGAGCCATGACACTGAATGTCTTTAACCGTGTAACCTCCGAGTTACTCGAGAACAAAATCAGAGCGCACCGAGTACAACTCGGGATAAACAAAACAATATCTAGCACACCGCCGATATAGATGTTTATGAAGTCGGTAAATCTTGTTTCCGACACTTCGCGATGAGAGATCTTCTTGAACATGTACGGACATGTTGAACAACTTCGAGTTGACAAGATCTTCAATTTGTATGCGATAGCTTTACCATTGATAGAATCGATTCAGTACCTGTGAAAAACTTCTAGGGTAGTGAGCTTGATTTGCCGACATTGTATGGAGAATGCATTGTAGCAAGTGGATATGTGGATCAACATCCGAGTTGGAGAAATATCCCGAGGTTGAATAAACATCCCACCGTGGACAATTGTTGTTGAGTAGTTGATGACTTCTTCGGGGAAATAAGCGCACGTAAGTTTGATGTAATTTTCGAGAACCGCCGGAGAACGAAATGCGGAATTATTGCCAGAGAAATTGTTGGGAAGATTCTTGTCGAAAGAAATCTCGAAAATACCAAGAATGATATTGTAGTAATCCTTTCGAAGGAGATTCACTTGGGAGAAATAATAAGCATTGGGAAACTTCAAGAAAACCGTGTGGAAAATTCACTGGGATTCCGGTTGATAATTTTGCTGAACATTTGAGTCCAACGGAAAGAGATAACCACTTCATTGGGGAAGAAATCTCGATTGGAGAAAACCTCAGTTGTTGACATACATACAAGCATATAACTTGTGCTTGTAGAAAAGAGGATAATTTGTCGTCTGAGAACTAATCCTTCAATTTTGATCCTTACGAGGATACTTACAGTTTCAATTGAAAAACCTGCAAAACAAATAGCCGAAGCTAATGCATGGGTATGATATGCATGATATAATTTTTTTCTAATGCAAATAGTGCACGATGTCCTGATACTGTGGAGAGAAGGAAGACATCACTGGGGAATCCAACCGAACGATCTTGTTGTCATAAGAGATCACTGGGGATGGTCGATCGGTTCTCTGGGGAGAGACTTCACTGGAGAATTGACACTATTGTCGATTGTCTGTCACCCAAGCGTTCACCTGGCACTGGGGAGAGAACTAAGTTTCCATTTGAGAAATAGTCTTCTGGTTGCACTTAACTTCATTCTAAAAAGACCCCGAATCCTGACTAGGGTTTATGCATGAATATTGTATTTGATATGTCTGAGTAAAGCGACGTGATTGATGCATAACGATGACTTATGTAATGATTTATGAATGCATGTATGGATTATTAGATATGTGCCAAATAAAATTTGACCTTGAAGGAAAAATCGTTAGACGAGAACTGATTTTAAGTTAAACCACCAGACGGAAACTGGTGAAAACATTTTAACAACCAGACGGAAACTGGTGAAAATATTCTAACCACCAGACGGAAACTGGTGAAAACATCTTTAACCACCAGACGGAAACTGGTGAAATGATTTTGGTCAACCAGACGGAAACTGGTAGAATGGTTTTGGTCAACCAGACGGAAACTGGTGAAATGATTAACCACCAGACGGAAACTGGTGAAAACATTTTAATCAACCAGACGGAAACTGGTGAAATGATTTTAGTTAACCAGACAGAAACTGGTAGAATGGTTAACCACCAGACGGAAACTGGTGAAATAATTTTAGTCAACCAGACGGAAACTGGTGAAATGATCTTAATCAACCAGACGGAAACTGGTTAAACGTACCAAACAAGGTCAGATATTAATGGCACGGGATGAGATGCATGATCGACGATGCATGAAGATGCTTTGACTGTTTGACTGGTTAAGACCAAGAAAGATTCTTGAAACAATTTTCCCATCAAGAGGAAGTTGTTAGCATGATTCCCTGCCGCTCAAATTGAACACAACAGTTGTTGACCCTTGAGAGAAGAAATTCTGAGCAGCTTGAAGATACAGAACGAAGTTGTCCGTATATAGCAATCATTGCCCCAACCTATTAATTATCTGAAGAGATTTGCTTCGAGAAGATGCTGGAAACAACTTACAGTAATCTGATACTAGGATGGCTTGCCCCAGAATTTGTATTCTAATGCAGGATGCCCCTGATTAGCAACTCCTTTGAGAGATATTACTGTATCTCGATGTGACTGCCCCAGATTGACTGAATCTTGCAGGGTTGACTTCACTATGCTATAGAAATAGCATGAACCAAAATGCTCCTCGGAAAGACTCCAACGCGTTAAGGTGGCTCCTTCAGATTGACAGAATCTTAGAACGACATGCCCCAAGTTAAACTGCTCTTTGAGAAAGTCCAAATCACTTGTTGATTGCTCTTTAAGGACCCGCCCCCGGATTGGCAGAAATTCGAGGAGCTGAATTTCGTATTGATTGCCCCCAAATTCTTGAGAAGACAACTTGTGATATGCTCAAAGGAGTCCTTAGACGTCCTGCCCCTTGCTACAAATAACTGCTAACTCAGCAGAATAATCAAGTTTCTCTTCTTTGGACAAAGTTAAACTCTTCACTGATGTTCATTATGAGAACTTCTTCAATGTCAAACAATTGTTTTACATGTAGAAGAATGTTTGTTGTGACAACTATAATGCAACATTTATGCGTCTTGAAGTTTTGTATGAAAAACATGACTTTTTTGTGAGTAAAACACTTTTTGGAGTGCAACACTGAAAATTTTCTTTTTGAAAGATAAGACGAGCATATGATACCAACACAGATACTTAGCACACACTGTAGGAGTCAGGTAAACGCGATCTCTTCGTTATATGCTTTTGAATTAAACCCATACTTCAATTAGGACTTTTAAGGGTTGTAAAGCGGCCTGGTTCACGGGCTTTTAGAAAAAGGTATTTTAGGCTCAAAATATTTGGTGCCCGCCCATTCTCCATGATGTTATTCATCCTAAGTTCAACTATCCCGTCACGAGCACTCATCTCTCGAGGCGTTATGATGGTTGAGGAATCAATCGAGATTTTTTTGGACCCGACAGTCACTCACATTTTGTCTTTTGGTATTTGACCACACAACTTGTTCTTTGTTGAGAATCCTTTGATAATGCAATTCAAGATTTTCTTTTCTTTTTCTTTTCCTGACTTTTGCCTGACTTTTGCCTAAGCGACTTATTACTAAGTTCCGACTTAGCGGGCTTTTTTTGTCTTTTTCTATTCATTTTTTTTGAACAAGTCGTGGATTTATACACAACCTTTGATTTGTTAGAAGTGATGGTGACTGTCTGAGTCCTGAGGTAGATGAGGGATAACTGTCATGGTATCGTCATCTATTGACCTTTCTGATGTGCGAGAGATACCCAACATGGTATCATTCTCCTTTGATGCACAATATTGATAGATGGAGGTCGACTACTGTGGTTTTGACCTTTCTCAACCTTTTGAAGGATATCCATTATTGTATCCTTGAATGCACACTCTCTTGATGAGTTTTGAACGCTCGATCAGATTAACTGAACACTACCCGCCCACAGGGTAAAATGATGAGGGTTTTTAATGTAGAAGGAAACTCCTACTAAGGCTCAAAGGGGTTAACGAGGGTCTATCTCCTTATAACTCCGGTGTTTGGGATTTGAAACAAGGCTCGTACATCATCGCAGGTTTTTACTCAAGAGCTAGAGACGGCATTTTTAATCATCGTCATCCTCCTCCAATCTTTGCCTAAGCGAAAGGTTGGTAACGTTGGTATCAAAATGTTCGCAAATCATTTAAAGAGTGATAACGAATGGATTGAGTGACAACGAATGGATTACTTCAAGACAAACATACTCATTGCATTAAGATAAAACAAACAAGTTTCTACATGCAAACAACGTCTAAACAATTAAACAAGATACACATGAAAATGCAGTAAAGAAATAAAAGATTGTCGTTGTTGAGGAGACTTGAGCTCTGTCTTGACTTGTTAATTCAGATGAACTTCCGTAAGCTTGGCGTTCACTTGAGTACGGGGTTTCCATTCACAAACTGATTCCCTCCTTGAAGAGTCAAGTACTTCGGTCAATCAAGCTGAACTTTGGCTTTGTAAGGATTGCAATCCTCTGTCGAGTGTCCTACCGCACGATGGTATCCACATCGTGCATTATGATCATATCGTGGCGGAATGTCTTTGGTGGCTTAATGAACTTGGAACCACCAACGCTTTGAACCGATATGGCGAAGTTGTTAGGTCATGGAATTGGATCAAAGGAGCATTCCTTCTTTCCAAATTACTTGAGGTTTCGTGGATTCGACGTTGACTTTGATATCCACGGCCTTGAACTTTTTTCTTTGCATGAAGAATGCCCCATGGTTGCTGGTACTGTGGACCGAGAAGCGTCGGTCTTTGTCTTGAACAATGCTACATACGGAGGTTGACCATAAGGTACAAGAGGTGGAGCTTGCAGCTTCCAGATTGCATTGGTTTCATAATCCTCCTCTTCCATTTGAGAACCTCCAAGAAATCTTCCTCATCAACTTGGCTACTCGAGGCATCTTGGTTTTCCACTTTTGAGACCGCTCTCAATGCGTTCTCCCACCATCACTAAGTCAGAGAAACTTGAAGATGTACAACCTATCATTCTTTCGAAGTATGAATTAAGTAAGGTATTCAAAAACAAATCAACCAACTCCCTATCAAGCATTGGTGGTTTAACTCGGGAAGCCAACTCTCTCCATCTTTGAGCATACTCCTTGAACGACTCGTTAATATTCAGAGAAAGATTCTGTAATTGGATACGGGTTGGAGCCATGGAAAGGTTGAACTCGTATTGCTTCAAGAATGAGGAAGATAAATCTTTCCAATTGTGAACATCCTTTTTCTTCAATTGCGTATACCAATCCAGAGATGCCCCACTAAGACTGTCTTGAAAACAATGGATGAGAAACTTTTCATCATGAGCATAAGCAGACATCTTGCGAACAAACATTTTCATATGAGTCTCTGGACAAATAACACCTTTGTATTTCTCGAAGTTAGGCATTTTAAACTTTGGTGGAATCACGAAGTCTGACACTAAACAAAAGTCAACAGCATCTAGACCAACAGTATCGTTTCCATTCAATACCCTCAATTGTTCCTTCAGATCAAGACACATTAAATAAGCTTCAATATCTTGAGGAACTCGGTGTTGACCAATTCATTCCTTGAGGATTTTGCACGTAGTTGGCAAACCTAGGCTTCTTAGTCGGTGAGGATGTGGGATACAACCTTCTTGGACAGTTGATTGCCTTTGGACCGTAGGGATTGCGATTGAACATTGAGCACCAATTGAGGTTGAATAGGATCATCCACATGCGAGAGGAGAATCGTACATTGGATTATACATAACATAAATCGACGTGGAATCCGTAGTAGCATCACAGGAATTGTCATCCAAGAAGCTATCATGGCTTCCAACATTTGATCCACCTTGTCTTTCACACCTTCTAGGTCTTCTCTTATCACAACTTGATTATGTTCCAATTGGTCTATCGGACTTTTCATGAGTGCGGAAATCACTAACGGCGGAACAAAAGGTGACATGAGCTTTTGTAGTGGAGGAGAAAATGCATTCATGTTGATGAATGCAAATGC
This sequence comes from Vicia sativa, assembly GCA_021764765.1. Lineage (NCBI taxonomy): Eukaryota > Viridiplantae > Streptophyta > Magnoliopsida > Fabales > Fabaceae > Vicia > Vicia sativa. Next base: position 132,157,944 of record CM038793.1, on the reverse strand, counting down.
ATGATTTTATTTCTATTTTTGAATGCAAATGATTTTTCTTTTGAATGCGATGCAATGGAAATGAGTGTAAGAATGTAATGTGATGCGATACATATCGATGTTATGCATAAAATTACATGTAAGTTAAACAGACATGGGTTTAAAAGGACGGTCGGACATGGTTTGACGTCTACCCAATTCCCCGGATGGCTCTTAGGGTTTTGATACAACAAACACAAATTCTCGTGCATCGCAAAAGATACTTACAACGCTACCATACTTTTAAGAAATTTGGGTTTGAGGGAGATTACGTATGAATAGACAAAGCGTCTAACGATCGACAAGCGTAACCCTCAATACGGGATCTGAGCAGGGTGCTCAAAATCATTGATCCCAACTTGGGTGTATCATTTTCACCGCAAATAAATTTGTGATTAGATGATACATCCAAGAACGTCTCATTGAGCATTCTTAAAGCCTACGAGTTAGGTTTTCCTTAAGGTCAAAACTAGGGAAAATCTCTTCTAACAACACTATTGCCAATGCAAAACAACTTGCAATCGACAATAATGTCTTGAAAGAACCTCCCTAGGTGTGGTCTTAGCACCAACTTACAAGACATTTCCGCTAGCAAATTAATACTACAAACCACTCTAATTTATGTGTTCTATAGCCTTGGTGTGCTTTTCCTATAGTCCCAACCAATATTCCACACAACAATAATATATCAATAAGATAATAATTAAGCGATAGGAAATAAATGACTAATTTAAAACACAAAAATAGAGTGATATAAAGAAAGCGAAAATAAACACATACGAAGAGCTAAACTAGGGTTGACACGCTTAGTCAAAGTCTCCCGTGAAACGCATCAAAACTCGATTTTCAAAAATCTTTTAAATTCTCGAAAAGCGTGAAATCGCCACCTAATTTTATTTATTCCAAAAGGAAAGGAAAATATAGATAAAACCCCAAAGAAGCGGATAAGACGGTCTCACGACCAAAAATTGGGATCGAGGTTATGTAAGGGAAGGTGTTAGCACTCTTACATCCATCGTTCGATGGGACCCATTTAGTTCTACGTGTGTGTATATTCGCTAATCTCTAAGTTATAAAAGAAAAGAAATTTGATTATTATTATTTTGAGTTTGGCACGGTTTGAACCGTGTGCCTATATTCCCTTGTGCAATGGGAAAGTCAAAACTCGTAGTTCCTCTTAAAAGGTTTTAATTGGTTGCATGGATTTTATCTCGAAAAATCATGCGTTTAGGCGTTCAAATGCTTTGAACTAGGACTTGTTTTGTTTGTTTGAAAAGCTTAAGTCCTCGTTCGTATTTGAAACGACTATTGCACCCTCTTTATCCGAAAGAGTTTTAATGATCGCATATGAGCGATAAAAGAGTTTGAATGAGTTATAGTTGTTTTTATGTGGGAGACAGTATTGGACCATAGCGTTCAACAGCTAACGATTACTCGGATGAGTGGATGAAACATCCGAATCATCTTTTTACCCAAAGTTTTATTAAGAAAAGTGAGGTGAAACATGGTTCACGTTTAATTAAATTCAATTGAAGACACCAAGCATACGGTTAGAATCGATCTGGACTAACTACCATATGCTTGGGAGGAGAGAGATAGAAATTTATTTAGAAATTATTTGAAAAGAAACCCGACGTTGGATCGGGTTTAGAATTTTAATTGCGAAAGTGTTACGACAGCGTCTTTGAGATGGAATGGAAGCGGGTTATGATTAACCAAGTATGTGGACTTGATTAACCTCGTGAGGATAGGTGCTCCTATCCCCACCATGAGACCACGTGCATGGTAATTGGTGTGACCAATATTATTTTGGTTATGATCGATTAAAGCAACAAGGGCTTTAACTGATCTTGTGAGGATAGCCATGCCCATCCCCAACTATGAGACCCTTTAGAAATTGACATATGAGTCAATCAAAGAATCGAATTGATTTTAATTTTGAATCGTGTGAGTGTACAATGGTGAATAATTGCGGAATGAATAAATAAAGACAAAACTATCATACAATACAATCGAAATTTAAATAATTATGGAGATGATTTTTACATTTGATGAAAAATCGCTAATAATTTAATTGATAAATCATCAAACACAAACTATCGGATCAATAATCATTTAGTACATCGCACAAAAATATTATTTACGAAAATAAATTAATTGAAAAGATAAGTTCGAAATAGCTCGGATTACGTGATTACGGGCGAAGCGAAGAAAATCCATCGATCTTTGACCGTCCGTAATGCCTCCATGCTATGACCGAGTCAATGCGTCCCTCCCAAAGTACTCAGCGGTTCCAAAAAAACAATATTACATCGCATGCATATTTATCAATATTAATTAATATTTTTCTAAAATAAATTAATTAAGAATGATAAAATAAAGAAAAGATTTTTTTATATTAAAACAAAGGTGGTGACACTTGTCACCACCGTTAAAAGTAAAATAAAATAATTAAATAAAATAGAAAATTTAACTTGCTTTTCTCTTTTTTTTTATATTTAAGATGAATAAATAAATAAAAGAAAAGTAAATTAAAAAGAAAAACAATAGAAAAATCATGTAGAAATCATTCTCTCATTCTCCTTGACCGCGTGTTTTCACCGCTCTGGTTTTTTCTTCTCCACCGCTGCGATTCTCACCGCTTTTCCTCAAACCCTACCTCTCTCTCGCTCCCGCCTCGGTTTCTCTCGCCGCAATTTCAACGCCGCCACTTCGCCGCGCGATCGTTCTCCCCTGTTCTCTCTCACCGATCTCATCGCGATCATCTCTCTCATCTCGAATCACGATGTTGGTTTCGATTGTTTGATTTCGATTATGTTTTGATCATTGTTTTCACGATGATTTACCGATTTGGCTTGAAGGTTCTGGAAACCCTAGGTCACGACTCATGGCGAGTGGATTCCGGTGAGATTGTTCCAAACCCTTTTCCTTTTCCCGTCTTCTTTCTCCGCCGAACAAAGTTTCGAAAACAAATCAAGGGCTAGTTTTAGGAAAATGATGATGAACCGTTAGTGTTTGATGTTGTTATCGATTTTGCTATCGTGTTTGGCTTATGGTGTTGGTTTATGGTATTTTGTTAGAACATAATGGTTTACGCTTTGAGTTTTTGAGATGCCTCTCTTCCTCCTTCTTTCTCGGGTTACTTGTGTATATATCTTCTGGCATTTGGATAACAACAGATACTTTTTTTTTGTTCTTGGTGTCCTGTGAACTGATATGCACTTGAGTATTCCTGCTGCCTGCTATTTTTCTTTACTTTTGGCTTTAACAGAGTTTAACATGATCTTGGCCACTTTAGAAAAGATTTCGCTTGGTCTATTATCATTCTTGTGTAATCTTCATCTGTCCCTTATTGGTAACATGTAATTAGTTGCTTGTGTTAATAGCAATTTTCCTTTGGGCTACACCGCTGCCTCGATACTTGAATTTGCATTTTGGCATCTTATCATTTCCATGTATGCTGTCTGTTGAGTGAAAAAAATTCACATTACACTGATAATCAAGCAAATGGGTAAAAACTCTCTCTTGTTGCCTGTTGCCTCTTGCTGGCTGTTGTATGTTGACTGCTGTATGTTGACTTCATTTGAGTACAAACTGATTTTTTTGAATTGCCAAGTTATAGGGTCACATGTCGATGGAAAAATGATGTTTTCCTTTCCGATTTTGACTCGCACCTCCTTTGTGACCAACAACGAAGTTGTTGTGATTTGCAAAGGTAATGGTAATGGTACGATGAAAGAACTTTGGTTCGAGGCTTTGCATCCAAAGCATTAACCTTCACTCCCGATTCTGAAATTAGCCCTAATGATGAGTTTGAAACTTTTAGCAATACCGCTTACGCCACGCTTTAAGCTACCGACCATGCATTTCTTTCTCTTGCTTTCAGTAGGCGATGTGGTGGACAAAAGTTCGGAGACTCGAGGGTGAAGAAAGGAAAGAATTGTCACATCCTGGACTAATGGAGTCTAGTACGATGAAGAGGCTTGCATAGTAGCATGAGGATTAGGATACATCTTTAACCGAATGCGTTGTAAACCTTTAGGATTTGTAGGATTTAGGATTTACCCTGTAGTTTACAAATTCCCTTTTTGTAACAAGTTTGTAATTTCCATGAGCAAGCTTTGAATACTTTGTATTTTTTTGTAATTCAAATTTGATCGAGTTAATAATACGAACTTATTTCTTCACATTTCAAGCTTAATTCTCCAATCCCTCACAAAAATACATCATAACCTTGTAGAAACTCAAGACAACTAAATGCAACCTTGAATAATATCCGTATCATCTACCGCACTCAAAAGGTGAATTAACCGACATTTTGCTTAACGAACTTGAATCGCTCCTTCCAAAGGAATTTAAATTTCAAAGACAAACAAATCCTTTAACGTTTAAACCCTAAAAAACAAAACAAATACTTATCTTGAATGCCAATTCCGAAAGCAAATAAGTTCCTTTTCGAAATTCGAATTGTATCGAATTAATGACAAAAATAAAGTTATCTCTGAAATCCAGAGTAATCTTTTTCCATGAAAACTTCGCCCTTAGAATTTTGAAACCAACATGATAGAACATCTATGATAAAAACAAATCACAAAGTGAAACAAAGGAGAAAATTTTGGGGTGCGACATTGCCCCTATTCAATCGTCTTTAACGATAAGTGAGAAAGATTGATAGCTTTAACATTCAAGGTGGAAGAGGATTGAATACCGAAGAACAATTGCCTATAAAAGAAATTGGATAACATATCTTGACTACGGACCGAAAACATATCTTGACTATAGTGCACGAGAGATAAATAAGGAATTTCGACAACACTAGGGATAACCGAGAAATGAGTTGACAATTTTAATGAAAATGCTAAGAGAAATAACGAACTTCTTAGCGAAAAGGAAAACAATATATTAAAATTTGACATGTTTGGGAACTTAACAAGAGTTTTGAATAATTAAGGAATACGGAGACCTTAAACTAAATTGAAAAAAGACACGATTGAGAACTTAACAAAGAGTTCTCACGATTGACCTGACGAGAACTTAACAAAGAGTTCCACTGATTGACATGATTGAGAACTTAACAAAGAGTTCTCCGAAAACTAAGGAATACACGGAAACCTTAACGAAATTGAAATGACATGATTGGGAACTTAACAAGAGTTCCACGATTGACATGATTGAGAACTTAACAAAGAGCTTTCGATTGGTTGATTGAGAACTTAACAAAGAGTTCTCTCGAATATATGGCTAGAACAATATCGAATTGTTGGTGCACGAAGTCAGGAGCCATGGCATCTTTGAATGTCTTTAAGTGTAACCTACGAGTTACTCATGAGAACAAAATCGATGGCCTGAGAGTACAACTCTCGGGGATAAACAAAACAATATCTAGCACCGGTAGCGATATAGATGTTTATGAAGTCGGTAAATCTTGTTTCCGACACTTCTACACGATAGAGATCTTCTTGAACATGTACGGACATGTTGAACAACCGAGTTGACAAGATCTTCAATTTGTATCTGATAGCTTTACCGTTGATAGAAGAATCGAGTTAGCGCTGTGACTGAAAAACTTCTGGGTAGTGAGCTTCGATTTTGACATTGTATGGAGAATGCGTTGTAGCAGTGGATATGGATCAACATTCGAGTTGGAGAAATATCACGAGGTTGAATAAACATCCCACGGTGGACAATTGTTGAGTAGTTGATGACTTCTTGAAATAAGCGCGAGAAGTTTGATGTAATTTTAAAGAACCGCTCGAGAGAGCGAAATGCGAATTATTGCGGTAGAAATTGTTGGGAAGATTCTTGTCTGAAGAAATCTCGAAAATACCAAGAATGATATTGTAGTAATCCTTTAAAGAGATTCACTGGGGAAGAAATAAGCCACTGGGAAACTTCAAAAGAAAACCGTGTGGAAAATTCACCGGGATTCGGTTGATAATTTTGCTGAACATTTGAGTCGGAAAGAGATAACCACTTCATTGGGAAGAAATCTCGATTGGAGAAAACCTCGATTGTTGACATACATACAAGCATATAACTTGTGCTTGTAGAAAAGAGGATAATTTGTCGATAGAACTAATCCTTCAATTTTGATCCTTACGAGGATACTTACAGTTTCAATTGAAAAACGCAAAACAAATAGCGGAAGCTAATGCATGGTATGATATGCATGATATAATTTTTTCTAATGCAAATAGTACACGATGTCACGATCTGTGGAGAGAAGGAAGACATCAACGGGGAATCCAACCAACGATCTTGTTGTCATAAGAGATCACTTTGAGGATGGTCGATCGGTTCTCCGGGAGAGACTTCTTGGAGAATTGACACTTATTATCGATTGTACATCCCTGGCGTTCACACAGCACTGGGAGGAATAAGTTTCCATTTGAGAAATAGTCTTACGGTTGCACTTAACATTCTAAAAGACCCCGAATCTGACTAGGGTTTATGCATGAATATTGTATTTGATATGTACGAGTAAAGCGGCGTGATTGATGCATGATGACTTATGTAATGATTTATGAATGCATGTATGGATTATTAGATATGTGCCAAATAAAATTTGACCTTGAAGGAAAAATCGTTAGACGAGAACGATTTAAGTTAAACCACCAGACGAGCCCGGTGAAAACATTTTAACAACGACGAGCCGGTGAAAATATTCTAACCACCAGGGCAGGCCGGTGACATCTTTAACCACCGAGGCGAGGCCGGTGAAATGATTTTGGTCAACAGCAAAGCGGTAGAATGGTTTTGGTCAACCGCAGGCGGTGAAATGATTAACCACGAGGCGAAACGGTGAAAACATTTTAATCAACCCGATTGAAGCCGTGAAATGATTTTAGTTAACGATGAAGCCGGTAGAATGGTTAACCACCGACGAAACTGGTGAAATAATTTTAGTCAACGGGCGGAAACCGGTGAAATGATCTTAATCAACCGTGAGCGGTTAAGCGTACCAAACAAGGTCGAGATATTAATGGCACGGGATGAGATGCATGATCGGCGATGCATGAAGATGCTTTGTTGTTTATTTGGTTAAGACCAAAAAGATTCTTGAAACAATTTTCCCATCAAGAGGAAGTTGTTAGCATGATTCCTCCGCTCAAATTGAACACAATGATTTATTGACCCTTGAGAGAAGAAATTACGAGCAACGAGATACAGGCGAAGTTGTCCGTATATAGCAATCATTGCCCCAACCTATTAATTATCCGAAGATTTGCTTGAGAAAGATGCTAGAAACAACTTCTGATGTCGATACTAGGATGGCTTGCCCGAATTTGTATTCTAATGCGGATGCCCGATTAGCAACTCCTTTGAGAGATATTCGTATCTCGATGTGACGCCAGTTATTGAATCTTGCGGGTTGACTTCACTATGCTATAGAAATAGCATGAACCAAAAATGCTCTCGGAAAGACTCCAAGCGTTAAGGTGGCTCCTTCAGTTGATGGAATCTTAGAACGACATGCCCCAAGTTAAACGCTCTTTGAGAAAGTCCAAATCACTTGTTGATTGCTCTTTAAGGACCCGCCTCGGATTGGCGAATTCGAGTTGAATTTCGTATTGATTGCCCCAAATTCTTGAGAAGACAACTTGTGATATGCTCAAAGGTCCTTAGGCGCTCACGCATACAAATAACGCTAACTCGGCAGAATAATCAAGTTTCTCTTCTTTGACAAAGTTAAACTCTTCAGCGATGTTCATTATGAGAACTTCTTCAATGTCAAACAATTGTTTTACATGTAGAAGAATGTTTGTTGTGACAACTATAATGCAACATTTATGCGTCTTGAAGTTTTGTATGAAAAACATGACTTTTTTGTGAGTAAAACACTTTTTGGAGTGCAACACTGAAAATTTTCTTTTTGAAAGATAAGACGAGCATATGATACCAACACAGATACTTAGCACACACTGTAGGAGTCAGGTAGCGATCTCTTCGTTATCTTTTGAATTAAACCCATACTAATTAGGGACTTTTAAGGGTTAAAGCGGCCAGTTCACGGGCTTTTAGAAAAATTTTAGGCTCAAAATATTTGGTGCCCGCCATTCTCCATGATGTTATTCAGTCCCCAAGTTCAACTATCCCGATCTGAGCACTCATCTCTCGAGGCGTTATGATGGTTGAGGAATCATCTGAGATTTTTTGGACCCGACAATACTCACATTTTGTCTTTGGTATTTGACACAACTTGTTCTTTGTTGAGAATCCTTTGATAATGCAATTCAAGATTTTCTTTTTCTTTTCTTTTCACGACTTTTGCACGACTTTTGCCTAAGCGACTTATTACTAAGTTCCGACTTAGCGGGCTTTTTGTCTTTTCTATTCATTTTTTGAACAAGTGGAGTTATACACAACCTTTGATTTGTTAGAAGTGATGGTGACTGTTCGAGTCCCGGGTAGATGAGGATAATGTCATGGTATCGCCATCTATTGACCTTTCGATGTGCGAGATACCATGGTATCATTCTCCTTTGATGCACAATATTGATAGATGGAGGAGTCGACTCTCGGGTTTTGACCTTTCTCAACCTTTTGAAGGATATCCATTATTGTATCCTTGAATGCACACTCTCTTGATGAGTTTTGAACGCATTCGTTAGCCGAACACTACCGCCCACGGGGGTAAAATGATGAGGTTTTTCAACAGAAAGGAAACTCCTACTTCAAGGCTCAAAGGGTTAACGGGTCTATCTCCCTTATAACTCCGGTGTTTGAGGATTGAAACAAGGCTGTACATCATCAGCAAGGTTTTACTCAAGAGCTAGAGACTGGCGTTTTTAATCATCGTCATCCTCCCTCAATCTTTGCCTAGGCGAAAGGATTGATAACGTTGAGTATCAAAATGTTCAAATCATTTAAAGAGTGATAACGAATGGATTGAGTGACAACGAATGGATTACTTCAAGACAAACATACTCATTGCATTAAGATAAAACAAACAAGTTTTCTACATGCAAACAACGTCTAAACAATTAAACAAGATACACATGAAAATGAAGAAAGAAATAAAAGATTATGCGTTGTTGAGGACTTGAGCTCTGTCTTGACTTGTTCGGATGAACTTCCGTAAGCTTGGCGCTCACTTGAGTCTGGGTTTCCATTCACAAAGTATTCCCTCCTTGAAGAGTCAAGTACTTGTCAATCAATCAACTGTTGAACTTTGGCTTTGTAAGGATTGCAATCCTCATCGAGTGTCCTACCGTTACCAGCATGGTATCCACCGTGCATTATGATCATATCGTGGGAATGTCTTTGGTGGCTTAATGAACTTGGGAACCACCAACGAGCTTTGACCGAATATGGCGGAAGTTATTGTAGGTCAGATTGGATCAAGAGGAGCATTCCTTCTTTCCAAATTACTTGAGGTTTCGCGTGGATTCGACGCTGACTTTGATATCCACGGCCTTGAACTTTTTCTTTGCATGAAGAATGCCCCATGGTTCTTTGTCGTGGACCGAGAAGCGCTCAGTCTTTGTCAACAATTTGCTACATACGGAGGTTGACCATAAGGTGCAGGAGGTGGAGCTTGCGCTTCCCGGATGCATTGGTTTCATAATCCTCCTCTTCCATTTGAGAACCTCAAGAAATCTTCCTCATCAACTTGGCTACTCGAGGCATCTGGAGTTTTCCACTTTTGAGACCGCTCTCACGTTCTCCCACCATCACTAAGTCGAGAGAAACTTGAAGATGTACAACCTATCATTCTTTAAGTATGAATTAAGTAAGGTATTCAAACAAATCAACCAACTCCCTATCAAGCATTGGTGGTTTAACTCGAAGCCAACTCTCTCCATCTTTGAGCATACTCCTTGAACGACTCGTTAATATTCGGGAAAGATTACGTAATTGGATACGGGTTGGAGCCATGGAAAGGTTGAACTCGTATTGCTTCAAGAATGAGGAAGATAAATCTTTCCAATTGTGAACATCCTTTTCTTCAATTGCGTATACCAATCGAAGATGCCCACTAAGATGTCTTGAAAACAATGGATGAGAAACTTTTCATCATGAGCATAAGCGGACATCTTAAGTAACAAACATTTTCATATGAGTCTGCGGACAAATAACACCTTTGTATTTCTCGAAGTTAGGCATTTTAAACTTTGGTGGAATCAATAAGTCGACACTAAACAAAGTCAACAGACATCTAGACCACGATGTCGTTTCCATTCAATACCCTCAATTGTTCCTTCAGATCAAGACCATTAAATACGGCTTCAATATCTTGAGGAACTCTGGTGTTGACCGAATTCATTCCTTGAGGATTTTGCACGTGGTTGGCGAAACCTAGGCTTCTTAGCGGTGAGGATGTAGGATACAACCTTCTTGGGCGGTTGATTGCCTTTGGACCGTAGGGATTGCGTTAGATTAAACATTGAGCACCAATTGAGGTTGAATAGGATCATCCACATGCGAGAGGAGAATCGTATATTGGATTATACATAACAAGAAATCACGTAAGTCGTGGCATCACGAATTGTCATCGAAGAAGCTATCATGGCTTCCAACATTTGATCCACCTTGTCTTTCACACCTTCTAGGTCTTCTCTTATCACAACTTGATTATGTTCCAATTGGTCTATCGGACTTTTCATGAGTGCGTGAAATCGCTAATCGGCCGGAACAAAAAGGTGACATGAGCTTTTGTAGTGGAGGAAAATGCATTCATGTTGATGAATGCGAATGCATGATTTTATTTCTATTTTTAATGCAAATGATTTTTCTTTTGAATGCGATGCAATGGAAATGAGTGTAAGAATGTAATGTGATGCGATACATATCGATGTTATGCGCAATTATATGTACAGCTAATGATATATGGGTTTAAAAGGGACGGTCGGACATGGTTTCGGCGTCTGTGCATTCCCCACGGATGGCTCTTAGGGTTTGACACAACAAACACAAATTCTCGCATCACAAAAAGATACTGCAACGCTACCATACTTTTTAAGAGAATTTGGGTTTGAAGAGTTACGATAACCGAATAGACAAAGCAGGTCTAACGATCCGACAAACGTAACCCTCAACACGGATTCGAATCAGGTGCTCAAAATCATTGATCCCAACGGGTGTATCATTTTCACCAAAATAAATTGTGATTAGATGATACATCCAAGAACGCCTCATTGAGCATTCTTAAAGCCTACAAAGTTAGGTTTTCCTTAAAGGTCAAAACTAGGGAAAATCCCTTCTGTATGCCAATGCAAAAACAACTTGCAATCGATAATAATGTCTTGAAAGAACCTCCCTAGGTGTGTCTTCTCACCAACACAAGACATTTCCGATCTAGCAAATTAATATTACGCCAACCACTCTAATTTATGTGTTCTATAGCCTTGGTAGTGGGCTTTTCCTATAGTCCCAACCAATATTCACACAACAATAATATATCAATAAGATAATAATTAAAGCGATAGGAAATAAATGACTAATTTAAAACAAAAAATAGAGTGATATAAAAAGCGAAATAAACACACATAAGAGCTAAACTAGGGTTGACACGCTTAGTCAAAGTCTCCCCAGTAAGTCCTAAGCCCAAACAACTCGATTTTCAAAATCTTTTAAATTCTCGAAAACCGTGAAATCGCCACCTAATTTTATTTATTCCAAAAGGAAAGGAAAATATAGATAAAACCCCAAAGAAACGGGATAAGACGGTCTACGACCAAAAATTGGATCGAGTCGGTTATGTAAGGGAAGGTGTTAGCACTTACACATCCATCGATACTCGATGGGACCCATTTAGTTCTACGTGTGTGTGTATTCGCTAATCTCTAAGTTATAAAGAAAAGAAATTTGATTATTATTATTTTGAGTTTGTACGGTTTTTGAACCGTGTGCCTACATATTCCCTTACAATGGGAAAGTCAAAACTCCGTAGTTCCTCTTAAAAAGGTTTTAATTGGTTGCATGGATTTTATCGAAAAATCATGCGTTTAGATCGTTCAAATGCTTTGGAACTAGGACTTGTTTTGTTTGTTTGAAAAGCTTAAGTCCTCGTCAGATTTGAAAGCGACTATTACACCCTCTTTATCCGAAAAGTTTTAATGATCATATAGCGATAAAAAGAGTTTGAATGAGTTATAGTTGTTTTTATGTGGAGGCAGTATTGGCCATAGCGTTCAACGGCTAACGCCCCAATTACTCGGATGAGTGGGCGTAAACATCCGAATCATCTTTTCTAC